>LR738714.1:219308978-219400784 GCA_902687465.1 Secale cereale
GGGGGGGGGGAAGCGAAGACCGCTCGCTGGCCCCCGGTGATGAAGCCCCAGACAGATGGGTGGTATACTTCAACGGCACCTTCTCGCGCCTTGGTGCGGGGGCTGGCGTCGTGTTAGTATCTCCCACTCAGGATAAGTTGTACCACGCTGTGCAGCTCTACTTCCAGAAAGGCAAGAAGGTCTCCTACAATATCGCAGAGTAGGACGGCCTAATTGCTGGGCTCAAGGCCGCCGCCGCGCTGGTGGTCAAGCGTCTCACCATTAGGGGTGATTTGCAACTCCTCGCCGACTTCTCCAACAAGAAATACAAGCCCAAGGACGAGCACATGGAGGCATATCTGGAGGAGGTGCGCAAGATGGAGAAGCGGTTCCAAGGGTTGGAGGTGCAGCACGTCCCAAGAGGCACCAACAAGGATGCGGATGATATCGCCAAACGAGCCTCCAGGCGAGAGCCTCAGAGGCCGGGCATCTTCGAGGAGCGACTACTCAAGCCGTCGGCAGCACCGCCAGCCCGAGAGCCGGCATCCCCTCGGCAGGGGTTTCCTGCGGCACCTGCAGACGGTGCCCCGCCCTGCGGATCACCCTCCGAAGCCCGCCTGCTGCTCGCCGCGGAGCCCGAGGAGGGTTGCTGGACCCAAGAACTCAAGATGTACCTGCAACACGACACCTTGCAGGACAAGGAAGAAGACGCAGAGCGCGTGGTTCGACAGGCCTCAGCTTACTGCATCCAAAACGGTGAACTCTACAGGAGGCACCCCAACGACGTCCCGCTAAAATGCATCTCGAGGAAGCAAGGGCGCGAGCGGCTGGCTGAGATCCACGATGGAGACTGTGGTCATCACTCGTCGTCCCGCACCCTCGTGGGCAAAGCCTTCCGCAGCGGCTTCTACTGGCCCACGGCGCTCAACGACGCCACGAAGCTTGTGCGGGCTTGCGAGGCGTGCTAGTTTCATGCCAAGCAGATCCTCCAACCGGCGCAGGACCTCCAGATGATTCCGCTCTCCTGGCCCTTCGCGGTTTGGGGATTGGACATGCTGGGTCCATTTCCCCGGGCAGCAGGGGGCTACCGCTTCCTATTTGTCACCATCGACAAATTCACCAAGTGGGCGGAGGTGGAGCCTCTTCGGGGGCTACCGCTTCCTACCAGTTCTTGTTTATCGCCACGACAAATTCATCCAGGGCCTTGTGAGGCGATTCGGGGTCACCACATCATCACAGATAACAGTTCGCAGTTCACAAACAATCTCTTCAGGTCATATTGTGCTGACCTTGGAACACAGATCTGCTACGCTTCGGTGGCTCACCTCAGGAGCAACGGACAGGCCGAGCGCGCCAACGCGGAAGTCTTGCCAGGCCTCAAGACGCGCAGCTTTAAGAAGAAGCCTGAGGCTTGCGGCAGGGGCTGGATCGACGAGCTCCAGTCCGTGCTGTGGTCAATCGGAACCACTGCCACCAAACCCATGGGGGAAACTCCTTTCTCGTCTATGGGGCGGAGGCGGTCCTCCCTCACGAGGTCAAGCATCGCTCCGCACGGGTCTTGGCCTTCAATGAGGAATGCCAGGATGCCGCCTGGCGGATGGACCTCGTGCTCGGCAAGGAGGGCTGCCGCCGAGCTGTCCTCAGGGCAGGACGTTATCAGCAGGCGCTGCGGCGGTACCACTGCCGCGGCGTCCGCGCAAGAACACTTGAAGTTGGTGACTTGGTCCTGAGGCGGGTCCTCTCCCGGGAGGGGTTGCACAAGCTCTCGCCCATCTGGGAGGGCCCGTTCAGAATCGCCCGTGTCTCTAGGCCTGGTACCGTGCGCCTGGAGATGCAGTATGGGATACCTATCCAGAATTACTGGAACATCGAACACCTCAGGAGGTTCTATCCGTAATCAAGGCTACGTGCCCGTGAAGGTCTCCGCTCGTGACACTCTCACGTAATAATGAGTAGGGGTTGTACACTCCTCGGAGTCTCCTGTGCATTGCCTAAGGGCCCTCAGACGGGGCTCCCACCCACGCCCAAGTGGCAGTCCTTAGCTCCGCGCTGGGAAAAAGACGTAGTGTAGGGGTCGGACGCGACCTTTTTCCTTTTTTGGCTTGGTGTTTGGATGTCAGCCTTTTCTACTTCCTTGGCTATCAGCCCTTCCTCTACCCCGTGCTATAAAGTTCTCGTGTTTCTAGCTCTTCTTGCATTTGGTTGAAAGTCTTGTTTGGGATCTTTCTCGCCGGTATTAAGCTCAGTTTGTTGAGCAGGGCTGCGCCACTCGCTCTTCTTCACGCGCCTCACACGTGGGGGCCGGGGCACGGTCGGTCACCAGCCCTCGTCTACCACCGCCCCGTGACCTTGCCTGGCCAAACCTGCTCAGGCTCTAGCGCCGAGCTTCTCAGTCCGCGCAACCTATCCTACCGATCCAGCTCAGGCTTTGGTGCTCTAACCCACGCTCGGCGCTCTCAGCAGCTCTCAGCGGCTCACCCCAGCTCGAGGGCTGCACGGGTTCTCTAGATTCGGCCGCACTCACGACCCGATGGGGCTCATGATGCCAAAGAGTCAGGAAGACTCCACCTCAAGACGTCGTGACGCATAAAAGCTAAGTAATCTCACCAAGGAAACAAAAAAACATGACATCAAGTTCTTGCTTCATACATATATCCCAGCCCATTACACGCCTCCTCGAGGCAACTTGAAATTTTGATGCAGAAAGGACATAAAGGAAAGGAAAGGAGAAGAAGCAGAGGCTGCTCCCGCTCATCCGGAGTCTTCCAGTTCCTCCGGATTCACCGAGCCACAGCGGTGCGGCAAGCGCCTCCCCTCGCTAGGCCGAGCTAGGCGGCGTGGTGGTTCATCGCAACCGCCACTACTGGAGGAGTTGTTGCTGCCACAGAGGGGGGACCCACGGTGCCCCCCAGGACTGAGGCCGTCTTCGGAAGAGGAGCTGCTCCTCCGGACGCCGTCCCCGCCGTCCTCTTCGACATCGGCCTCAGGACAGCACCCAAGGCGCCTCCCTTCCTTCGAGAAGACCGTGATGAACAATGTGGAGGCGCCATCATACCTGAAGTGGACCGCACACCTCCCCTGCAGCTGGCGTGCACGAGCAAACGATTGCCAGCCGCGCTCCAGGAACACATCGCCCAAGGGAGCCACATCAACCTCCACCCAGGACGCACCACTGCAGCAACCGTCAGCCTGCAGCCAGACGCCGCCGAGGCCTCCGGCTGGTAGCATGTCGCCGAACGAGCGGGGAAGCCAGAGCCACCAGCCACCAGGCCTCTCCGCCCACACCATGAACTCCAACGACACGTCGAAGGAGTGGAGCTGCGGGCGCGGAGGACGCGCGATTGACATGCACTGTTGCGCGCCTCCTCTCCCAACACGGCCACGACCACCTTCACCACGAGCGAATGTACCGCGCCGCTCACCAACGGCCGCGGCAGAACTCGGAAGGCTGCGCCCGCCTCCCCGAGAAGTCGCCGCGGGCGCAGCGGCATGCTTGCGGGGACGCCCGCGACCCCTCTTCGGCGGCAGCGGGGCCAGATCCTTCGAGGCCTTCCCCTTCTCCACGGCGGACGGCTTCCTCGACGGCGCCATGGAGATCTGCAACAAGAAAGAGCGAAGAACAAGCAAGGAGAATACTGCGCTGGCTTGAAAACGGCTTGGGGGCTCCCCCCTAGTCCCATTTATAGGGCGGAGGAGCCCAACCACCAGCCACTGGTGTTGTAGCCATAACGCCCTCGTCGTCTGCACCGAGGAGTTGTCAAGTCACACGATTACCAAGACTACGTGGGGAGTGGAGCCGCCACGTCGCATCCAACCGTCGCATGTCGACCTGGCCCGTAGCCTTTTAGGGCCCGCGACGCTTCGTCCTCGACTAGGGCTTTGCCCCGAAGCCAACTCCGCGTGCGCCTTGAGCCCGAGGGCTACTGTCGGCGTCCTGCGAACCAGGTAACCGAGACTTGCCTGTCTGCAGGCCGCGACGTGCTCCTACTATGGCCTGGTACGGCCCAGCTGATCGACCAGCTGCCCAAGACCCTTGCGAGGGCGCTAAGCCTTGCGAGGAAAACAACGTCAAGACCCCTTTAGGAGCAGCCTCGGTAAGGTGCTCCGGAGGGGCAGAGAATCCAATGCCAAGTCTGCCTCAGGAGGAAGCAGAGACGTCAGCAGTGACGCACCGCGTGAGCGGGTGCCAGCGCCCGCTAGCGGGGCGGTTGCCGTTTCGGTGCAAGGGGGACAGCGCAGCCGCAGGTTCCTGAGGAGCGGGGCAAAGGTTTCTCCATTGGTGCAACAAGACCGAAGACCTCAAGGACGACAGGGAGGATGTCACCGCCGAGCACACCACCGTGTCATCACCTGATCCTTTTTCAGGCGAACACTGCTTTTGTCAGGGTAGGAACATCCTTGTGTTCCCGCTCAAAAATGGCTGTTGTGGGATCCCTTCCCGCCTAAACATTTCGGGGGAAGAGGACCCTGGCCGCCTATATAAGTAGCTAGGATCCCCGCTATGAAGGGAGGATCAGATCCATAAATTCTACCACCACGCAAAGAAGCAAGAACAGTTGCCTCCTGACCCTCCTGTGTTCACCTCCTGAGCTCAGGAACCACTGTACTAGTTCATATTCCAGTCCTCCTGAGGCCAATCCACCAAAGCAGGAAGTAGGGTTTTACACCACACGGTGGCCCGAACCTGGGTAAACTCTTGTGTGCTTCATTTGTTGTCTGCTTGAATCTCTTCACAAGGCGAGGGCGAGACGCTAGGTAGACATGAGTGGGAGAGATCTTCGTTCACGCCCCTGTGTTCGAACTTCTTTGGTTTTGCGGAGCCCTGAATCCGACAGGTTAGTTTAGCACTTCTTCATCGCCATGGCTCCCAAGAAGAAGACGATCACGGCGATCGGTTCATCTGGAGCCGAACGGCCCGTGCCGGTGCGGGCTGGCGACGAGGTGGTCACGGATGCAAGCCGAGGCGCAGCCCACGAACACCCATGTCACTCTAGCAGCCGAAGCCTGGTGAGCGGCGTCGTTCGTGCACGAGACGACGAGCCGCAAGCCACCAAGTACAAATGCGGAGTCGGGCCCCCCACAGGTGGTGCGGGGCCCTCCAAGAGCGGTGTCGTACCACGTATGGGCAGCACGGCGACTTCCAAGACGCCCACGCCGGTGCCCACAACGGGCTCCTCCCAGGTCGTGCGCGATGAGCAGCATCGCCACACTGATGAACCTGGGCGCCATCACGGAAAGAGCCATGCGCATCAGTCGCAGGACATAGAAGATCAACATGCTCGTCGAGGCGCTGGCCAAAATGGCGTACAACTGCAGGGCCATGATAGAGCTGCTTCTAACATTGTTAGAAGTCAGAGCGTGTCACGGTCCAAGCAACTTTCGTCGCCGCCCACACCGGTGGAGGCCTTAGCGCGCCTGTAGTTGCTCCTCGACTTCCCTCCTGCAGCGGAGAAGCTCGACGAGTGGAGAGCCACCATCCGTAGCCTCGTCGCCATCGCCAACAAAGAAGAGCCGTGGCCAGCGGGGCCCTCAGGCCGACGCTCTGTCGAGCCACCGCACGCCAGTGGTAAAAGGACCGGAGGCGCCGCAGCCACGGTGCATTCTCCTCCTCCTCGCTAGTTACCACGGGCACCGGTCCGTCGGGACGATGCTTGTGATAACATTTCCATAGTGTCGTCCGACCCGCGGACCCACCGCGATCAGCGCCAAGTTCTTCGGGAGCGTGCCCATAAAGACGCTCGAACTACCATCGAGCACCGGCGCGAAGCACGCCATCAGTCAGATAGGCGGGCAGGGCCACTACAGACCACCCAGCACCGGGAGGCTTACCTTACGAGGTAGGCTGTCCAGCCTTTACCCGTGAGCTGCGGTTGTTCTAGTGGCCCACTCACCGCACAATCAAGCCTAATGTCGGCGAGAAGTACAATGGAAAGACTCACTCGACAGATTTCCTCAGCATCTACGCCATCGCGATGCAGGCCGCCGGAGCACATGATGACAAGGTGCTCGCCAATTACTTCCCGTTGGCGCTTAAACCCAACGTCATGTCATGGTTCATGCACTTGCTAGTAGATTCTATTTCTTCTTGGTCAGATCTGTGCCATGAGTTTGTTGGAGCCTTTATGGGAGGCCACTAGGATCATGGCCAGGCAAGCGATTTGCATGTCATCCCCCAGAAAGAAGGTGAAAACATGCGCTTGTACTTACAGAGATTCAATCGAGTGCAATACAACATCCCAGATGTTCATCCCTCCGCCGTCATCAGCGCATTCCATCAGAATGTGCGTAACTGCAAGATGCACGAAGAGCTGGCGATGAATAAGGTCAAGGATGTGGCCGAACTCTACGTTCTGGCCGACAGATGCGCTCAGGCCGAAGAGGGAAGGAAGTACCCCAGCGAAGACGCCGGTGTGGAAACCGATTCCTCAAACGAAGACATCGTTGCCCCGGCGAAGAAGGGCCGACGCTGTAATAGGAAACGCTAGGGCAAGGCCGTGCTTGCTGTCGAGGGATCCGACGACACCGGCGCTGCCAAGAAAACCAAGGCAGACGACCCCGTCAAGGAAGTTGTCGGGTGTGTCGGCAGCCGGACCTTGGCGGCTGCCGACAAGCCAGGATGCTCAGACAAGCAATACTGCAAGATCCACCACACCAAGGGCCATGACCTCCAGAACTGCCGGCAAGTCGAGCAGCTCGCAGAGAAGCAAAAATCCGAATATGAAAGGTGGGACAAGGAGAAGGACCAGGATGGTGCTGAGCGATCCGGCAAGAAACGTGGCGGGCAGCCTGGCCACCGCGGCAAAGATAACCAACAAGAAAGGCCAGCTCGAGGCCGCGACAAGAAGCGAGAAGATGATGATCGTGATGAGGACGACGAGTTCGGCGACCAAGAGTTCCAGAAATCTACGGAGGCCATGTGTGTCGACGGTAGTGCCTCCCTGCACACCTCTCACCGCCAGCTCAAGCAGTGGGCGCATCAGATCACAGCAGCGGAACCATCATTCCATGCCCAGAAGCTGCTGAAGTGGTCCAGCACACCTATCATTTTTGACACCGAGGACCACCCTGATCACACAACTGTGGTCGGGTGTTTGCCATTGTTGGTTTCACCAACAATACGCAACCTCAAGGTGAAGAAAATGCTGGTTGATGGTGGGGCTGGTCTGAACTTGATCTCACCCGTTGTGATCAAAAGGGTGTAAATTCCTGATGGAGACCTCGAAGAGACGGGGACGTTTCAAGGGGTCAACCTGGGAACGAGTCAGCACAAGGGTAAATTCATACTGCCCGTGACATCCGGAGGCGAGCTGAACTACAGGATAGAGAGGGTTGTTTTTTATGTTGCCGAGATTCCCTTGCCTTGCAACGGGGTCCTCGGCCGCCCAGCGTTGGCCAAGTTCATGGCAGCATCACATTACGCCTACAACACACTGAAGATGCCTGGGCCGATGTCCATCATCACCGTTCCCTCCGACAAGAAGGATGCACTGATCTGCGCTGATCAACTTTATCGGGAGGCAGTTGCAGCGACTGCCGCCAAGGCACTTGCTCCAGCCGCTGAAGCCCCGGGACGAAGAAAGAGTGGTAAGACCTCTCGCACCCACTCCGGCATGCGCACCTCTTCGGAGTGCAGCCCTCCCATCGAGGACGTGCCAGAGAGCTCCACCGGCAAGAGCACGAAATCTAGAGCTGCACCACCAGAAACCAAGAAGGTGTCCGTCAAGGAGGATGGCACAGAAGGGGCTTTCACCATAAGCTCCGCCCTCGACAACAAATAGGAAGACGTGCTCGTCACCTTCCTATGGGCGAATGTCGACGTGTTTGCGTGGCCAGCATCCGACATCCCCGGCGTTCCTAGGGAGTTCATTGAGCACCATCTTGTTGTCTGCCCTCATGCGCGGCCTGTGAAGCAGAAGGTCGGGAAGCAAGCTCTGGAACGGCAAGAGTTCATCAGAGAGGAAACCAGGAAGTTGGAGGCGACAGGCTTGGTAAGAGGAATACTCCATCCGACGTGTTTGGCCAATCCGGTGGTGGTGCGCAAGGCAAATGGGAAGTGGAGACTGTGTATTGATGACACAGACATCAATAAGTCATGTACAAAGGACCCTTTCCCGTTACCGCGCATTGACCAGATTGTAGACTCCACGGCCGGGTGTGACCTGTTATCATTTCTTGACGCTTACTCAGGGTACCATCAAATCTTCATGACAAGAGAAGATGAAGAAAAGATAGCATTCATCACCCCATGTGGTACGTATTGTTTCATAGGAATGCCTTTCGGGTTGAAGAGTGCTGGCTCAACATTCACAGGAGTAGTCCAAATTGGTTTTGAGCCTCAGCTCCATAGAAATATGGAAGCCTATATGGATGACATAGTGGTCAAAACCAAGGACAAGGCAACGCTCGTACATGATTTGGAAGAGACCTTTGTGAAATTGCGCAAGATCAACCTCAAGCTGAACCCTGAGAAATGTGTCTTCGGCGTTCCGTCCGGCAAGCTTCTCGGTTTCTTCGTGTCACACCGTGGCACTGAGGCGAATCCAGACAAGATCAAGGCCATCGAGCAAATTGAGGCGCCTAGGCGGATCAGGGATGTGCGTTGGCTTGCTGGCTGCGTTGCCGCCATGAGCAGATTCATCTCCAAATCTGCCGAACGCGCCCTTACCTTTTTCAAAATCTTGAAAAAGGCAGGCCCAATGGAGTGGACCCCAGAAGCTGAAGCAGCACTACAAGACCTGAAGAAATACCTCTCCTCCATGCCAATACTGGTCGCACCTAAACCCCAAGGGTCGTTGGTGCTATATCTAGCAGCGACGAATCAAGTAGTCAATGATGCGCTAGTAGCTCAGAGAGAGGTCAATGCGGAAGTAATATCAAAGACAGAACCCGACACCACTGGAGTAGAAGCGATGCAACTCAATGAGTAGTGCAAAAGAAGAAGAAGATGCAGCACTCGGTTTACTTTGTCAACTTCCTCTTGCAGGGGGATAGATCAAGGTACTCCGGTGTGTAGAAATTGCTCTTCGGCCTCCTTATGGCCTCGAGGAAGATGCGTCATTACTTCCAAGCACATGAAATTACTGTCGTCACGCTCCTCCCATTGCAGGGGATATTGCATAACCCAAATGTGATCGGGAGGATTGTGGAATGGGCCTTGGAATGATTGAGCTTTGGTTTGAAGTTTGAAAGCACTTCAACGATTTAGAGTAGAGTCTTGGCGGAGTTCATTGTAGAATGGACCTCAATGCCAGACGAAGAGATCCAGGAGACCACTCTCCCCGGCAAGGAAACAAGTCACGAGTGGGTTATGTACTTTGACACTGCTTTCTCGCTGCAAGGCGCCGGCGCTGGTGTACTACTTGTTGCGCCCACCGGAGAGCACCTCAAGTATGTGGTCCAGATGCAGATGGACTTCGCCAGATGGACTTCCTCACGACTGGGTTATGTACTTTGACGGAGCTTTCTCGCTGCAAGGCGCCGGTGCTGGTGTACTACTCGTTGCGCCCAACGGAGAGCACCTCAAGTATGTGGTCCAGATGGACTTCCCCAGGGAGAAGTCGACGAACAACACTGCCGAGTACGAGGGACTACTTGCTGGTCTCAGGATTGCGGCAGACCTCGGAATGAAGAAGCTCATCGTTAGAGGTGATTCGCAGCTTGTCGTCAAGCAAGTTAACAAAGATTACTAGAGCCCGTTAAAGGAGGCCTACGTAGATGAAGTGAGGAAGATGGAGGAGCATTTTGACGGTATACAAGCAGAGCATGTTTCCCGAGCGTAGAACGACATCGCTGACTACTTGTCAAAGCGTGCCGCCCTCAAACTACCTGTGGAACCAGGTACCTTGGTGCTTCGATTAACTCAACCATCCGTTGAACCATCGATAGATCAGAACAAGCAAAGGAAATCACGCCCCGGCAAGTACTTTTCGGCCGAGCCCCCAGGGGTCGCCGGCAAAGATGTTGCTGGGGACGCTGAGCCTGCCATAGGGCAATAGACTCTGGTGGGGCGTCAAGCCCTGACCGTGGAGACAATTGCTCCTATGGCAGAGGAGACGCTTTAGTCCTTGTCGTCAAGCCCCAGGCTCCGGCATGGGCACCGCATACCGTCTGATTTCTCCAAGCCGGGGAGCTTTCTGAGGAGCAGGAAGAAGAGGAGAAAGTAGCCCGTCGGCCTACCATGTACCAGTTCATCGATGACGTCTTGTACAGAAAAAGTCCGAACGGTATGAAATTGAAGTGCATTCCCCGGGAGGAAGGACTGGAGCTGTTGGCAGAGATACACGGAGGCATATGTGGCTCCCACATAGGGTCAAGGTCCCTTGCCGGCAAGGCATTTTGGCAAGGTTTCTTCTGGCCCACTGCCCTCTAGGATGCAATGGCACTAGTAACCAACTGTGAAGCGTGTCAGTTCCATTCAAAGAAGCTTCATCAACCAGCTCAAGCTCTCCAAACAATCCCTCTTTCCTGGCCATTCTCAGTCTGGGGGCTCGACATACTGGGCCCCTTTCCCCGTGCTGTCAGGGGCTTTGAGTAGTTGTACGTTGCAATCGACAAGGTCACAAAGTGGCCAGAGGTGGAAGAAGTGAGAAAGGTGACGACACAATCAGCCGTCAAGTTCTTCAAGGGCCTAGTCTGCCGTTTTGGTGTACCAAACAGAGTCATCACCGACAACGACACGCAGTTCACAAGCCGCACCTTCATGCATTATATTCAAGACCTCGACAGCAAGGTCTGTTTTGCTTCTATTGCGCATCCACGTAGCAATGGCTAGGCGGAGCGGGCAAATGTTGAAGTACTGCGAGGCCTCCGGACAAGAACTTTTGATAGACTGCACAAGTGCGGAAGGTGCTGGATTGATGAATTGTCGGCGGTCCTTTGGTCAATCAGAACGACACCAAATCGAGCCACTGGCCAGACACCCTTCTCCCTTGTTTACGGGGCGGAAGCAGTTCTCCCTATGAAACTCACATACGGGTCACCCCGAGTGCTCGCTTACGATGAGCTTGAGCAAGAGCAACGGCGGCAAGATGACACAACGCTCCTCGAGGAAGATCGTCTTCGGGAGGCTGTGCGAGCAACACGCTACCAGCAAGCCTTGCGCCGCTATCATAGCCGCAAGGTTCATGCCGGAAGCTTTGAGGAAGGCGACCTTGTTCTTCGGTGCGCTCAGTCGGCCAAGAATTCCAAAAGTTGACGCCAAAGTGGGAAGTCCCTTATCGAGTAATATGAGTCACCAGGCCTGGCGCGGTCCGCCTGGAGACCGAAGATGGTATTCGAGTGAGCAACTCCTGGAACATCGAACATCTTCAAAAGTTTTACCCGTAAGGCGCGGTTGCCGGGCTCCCCGGCAAGCCACCCTTTTGTACAAGCCTTGCCGGCAAGGCAAGTGACCCTTTGTACAAACTAAGGAGCAGACCCTGAGCATAAATAAATGAAGCGCGGGTGCCCTAAGTTTTAGCATGCATGCTAGGTCGAGTCTCTTTCTCTGTTAGGGTTGATAGTGCTTGGCGGAGGCTAACCCCAAGCATAGAGGACGAGTATGCGTCTCTCTATTTCCTTTCCATCCTACTTTGCTCACAGGATGCATGTACATTTCTACTGAGCTATTTGGAATAAAGAGGACGCTCCGACCCCGGAGAACCAAGGTTGCCGGGGGCTGCAGATCCAAGGATCCGACCATGGCAAGACAAGGTTGCCGGGGGCTACAAGACCAGATAAGTATTCATCCCCCACTCCTTACTTCCGTATGAAACTTGAACGTACGAGACTTCGCTCGCTCTTACACCATCATGCTACCTTTTTCCCTGCGTCCAACAAACTTTGTTTTAGACCGGAACTCGGTAGTATTGTGATTGGAAAGGAGCAGACGAAGGCTCTAATCGTACTCTGCTCCTACTTCCGCCAAGGGCGTGAATGTGGTCGAGCTATAGAGCAGGAAGACAACAAGGCATGTTGCCGGGGTACGATGTTTATGTTAAGATAACAAGGATTCATTCCTTGGTGTGGCCCCTGCCCACACACAAAAGAAACCCGGCAAACACCCTTCTCTCCATTAATATGTTGTAAACAAGTACAATTCGTATGGAATGCATACATGAGCAAGGGGATTACAAGATTTAAATCTTACGAAGGCCCGCAGGCTTAAAAGATGAAAAGCGATAAGATGCTCGTAATCCCTTTCTTGTCCCTCTCCTCAGGAAATGGAACAAGATGGCAAAAGGACAAAGGGAGCGCCTAGGCGTAGCGCGAGCAGCAGAAAGCACCAAGAGAACATCCCGGTGGCCGTCCGGAAGAAGGCTGGTGATGATGGTGTCGGGAGAAGAGCTGAAAGATGGGGCAGCAGGCCGGTAACACGCGAGGAAGGCATTTGATGCTCGCGTACTCCGACATGACGGCCAGCGCCCACCTCGTTCATCTTCTCCGGCCTCCCAATGGCAGCAGCCCAAGGAGGCAACCCCGAGATGTTTGAGGGGCTAGCGATGCAGATAATGGTGCTGCCGGCATCGCCCAGGGACGGTGTGTCTGATGCCTAGTCGCACCCGTCGTCCTCCCGCCTGCTGCCCTCGTCGTCACTGTCGCTGTCCTCCCCATCATTGTCGCTCGGGGAGAAGTTTTCCTCATCGGTCTAGCTCCCCACATAGCACCCTAGCCTGTGTCCCGAGCGCCCAAAGACCTTGACGGAGAGCAAATCACTCTCTGCTAACTTGAAGCAAAGGACGTGCCCCTTCATCAAGCAGTGGGCTCGTGCGAATGTCTTCCACCCCCAGCAGAGGAGCATTACATGAGGAGCGGGGAACTTGGTGTTCGCCACATGGCGCCATTGAAACACCCCTCCATGTGAAGCCTCAACCTCGATGGTTAGTCGACCTCCAACACCATCGCGAATGCTTCATGAAGACGGAGGCGACTGCGCGACGGCTCGCGCAGTTGCAAAATGAACTCCAGCACCGTGTCCCCGACATGGCCGCGTGATGAAGCAGGAGGAGACGGCGGAGGAGATGGAGACGGAGATGACGACGACGTGGGTGTCCCCCGTCCTCGCCCACCTCTGCCTCGACCGTCTCGCTGACCACGACCCTGACCGACGCCTCTACCTCTAGCATGGCCCTCGTCTTGGGCATCCGGCTCTTCTTTGACCTGGTTGCCTCCGTAGGGGCACGGCCACGACCACGCCATCTCGGTATGACTTGGAAAGGAAGAGGATCAGACTGGAAGAGGATGAGTGGAGTGGGGGGAGGCACTCTCCCTCGCCCCTTCTTTATAGGAGGGCGACCGCCCGGATCGACCAGTCCAATCGTCGGAGACGCAAGGAAACAAGACCGACCAGCTGGTCCAATCAGCAGCGCCCGGCCCCTGCCCCGGCGTTAAAGCCCGCACCCTCTACGTCCGCCGCCTGCCCTCCCCGATGCATGAGGGGCACGTGGCGGGCGGATCGGGATATAGATGGAACGTGGTACGACCATTTCGCGGCCCACGATGGTGGGGCGACCCGAGCCCACTTTGTAAATGAGCTGCGCCCCCGCAAGTTCCTCTATTTTTTATGAGGAGAACGCGAACCACCTCTTTACTATTTGGAACCACGAGATAATGCAAGCATACTGCGGTCACCCCACGCACGATCCCCACGTCATGCATAGATTATGGGGAAGCGCAACCACCAGAGGAGTTACTGTAGTAAAAAGAATCTGGCCCCACTGCACGCGCACTGTTCTGGGCCTAGCCCAACAACGTGTCGCGCTTATGTATGGCCTAGGCCCGGGGGCTCCTGTCGGTGTACAAAATTAGAGGCGCTCCTTTGTACCCCTTACTTGTGCACGGGCAGTCAAAGCCATGCCTGCAGCCACACATAACAAGGCGGAGGAGGGAAACCAAAGCACCAAGATTACCAGAGCAGAGCAAAGACAGTGGCGCAAGAAGGCCAAGCAACAAGACAGGCTTCGCCCGACAAGACTATTGCCGGGGCAGCCTGCACGACCCCCGCAAGAACCCTTGCCGAGGTTACTCACCCAACGTCTCCGTTGCAGCCACCCTTGAGCCTAGGAGCTCTGACAGCATCAACAGTGCTGGAACCAAGGCTCGGGAATCGCCCACGTGATGGCATGCAGATCTTTGTAAAGACAAAGGTCTATGAATCCTAAGATGAGGACCAGAAGATAAAGCGATCGCAAGGCTCCTTGCCGAGGATGCCCACGAGGCCCCGACAAGGCTCCCTGCCGAAGATACCCCCGAAGCCCCAGCAAGCCTCTTGCCGAGGGTTCTCACAAAGGCCCCGGCAAGACCCTTGTCGGGAACAAACGCAAGACCGCGGCAAGCCCTTGTCGCCCCATCATCGCCCCAGCTCGGTGGCCGACCCACTAGCCCAGGCAAGTACCCACGTGGCAGTACGTGGTTTCTGATCCAGCTAGTCAAGCACCTGCGTGGTGGCATGCTGATCTTCGTGAAGACCCTACCACCGCGCCATCTCAGCTGCCTGCCCCGTTGGCCTGGACGCACGTCGCAACCAGACGGAGCGGCAGCGGACAGGATGGGCCTCGTTCTCGTCCCCGATAAAGCAAGTGGACACCTAAGTAGCGCATTTAATGCATCTTGTCCTGTAATAGCATGAGATAAGCGTGTACACTGTATACCTTTCCACCTCCCGTGTGCCATTGTGGCATCCCCTTTTGACTATAAAAGGTGGCCCGAGGCATACTGGAGGAGGTTTCGGATCTTTTGGACTAGGGATGCACCGTAGCTAGTTCAAGAACTCAAGAACACTCAAATACAAACCAAAGCAGGACTAGGGTATTACGCATTATCGCAGCCTGAACCTAGGTAAACGATCCTTGTACTGACTCTTAGACCCGCTCTTTGCACAACCCCGCGCCCGTCAACCGTAAAGGGATTCTGGTGATCCCATAGGTGTCGTTTCCCCGATATCATGGCACTCGAGCCCTAGTGACAAGCATTAAGCATGGCAGAGTCATAGCCAAATCAATCTCAGAACATAGTATATACTTGGCATCAAGCCCTAACAAAACTAACTCGATTACATGATAAATCGCATCCAACCCATCACCGTCCACCAAGCCTACGACGGAATTACTCACTCCCGGCGATGAGCATCATTAAATTAGTTATGGAGGAAGGTTGATGATGATGACGATGATGGATTCCACTCTCCTGGGCCCCGAACGGACTCCAAATCAGCCATCCCAATGAAGAATAGGGGGTGACAGCGGTTTCGTATCGTAAAACATGATGAATCCACCTCTCCGATTATTTTTCTCTGCAAATAGGTATATATGGAATTGGAGTGAGGGTTACCGCAGCCCCAGGGACCCCACAAGCCTTGGAGGCGCGCTCGGGGGGGAGGGGGTAGGCGGTCCCCCAAGACTTGTGGCTCCTAGTTGGCCCCCTCTGGTATCTTTTTCTGCCAGTATTTTTTATATATTCCACAAAAAATCTCCATGTATTTTCAGGTAAATCTGAGAGCTTCTATTTTTGTACAAAAATAAGACCATGGCAATTCTATTGAAAACAGCGTCAGTCCGGGTTAGTTCCATTCAAATCATGCAAATTAGAGTGCAAAACAAGGGCAAAAGAATTTGAAAAAGATACGATGGAGACGTAACAGGGCCCACGATGCACGAGGGCGCGATGTAACGCCCGGATAATTAAGCTACAGTAGTCCCAGCTAATGATGCCATGTCACGATTATTACTATTGCTAACCCGCGTTGATCACTACCAATTCAAATTTCAAATTTAAAATAAGGTCAAACATTTAAAGTTTTCAAATGTTAAAACTAAAATGTTTGAAATGTGTCAAGCAATTCATAAATAATTGTGGTGAAGAAATCAACATTTTTAAAATTAATCAAATGCACTAAATTAAAATAAACACTGGCTAAAACTATTATATAAATGTAATTTAAATAATCATCAGATACTAACTATTTTATTAATGTGTGAAAATATTTATGGCAATGGAAAAATTAATAATACTAATTTAGGGATTACGTTTACATTTTAAAAAACTAAACTAAATTAAGAAAAAAAACAGAAAATTAAAAAGTAAAAGAAATAACAAAAGGAGGGCAAAAGAACCCCCAGCCCTACTAGGCCTCGACCCAGCTGGCCGGCCCAGTCACCCCGCTCGCGTGGCGTACTTAGACCCCTGCCTCCCTTCCTCACAGACCCTAGCCCCTACCCCAACCCCATCGATCCACTCCTTTGCCAGACCCCGTTAGCGCCTCGTTAGCACCCGACCCCGTTGCCAGACCACCCCGCCTCGCCCCCGGCATGCTACATCGAGCCGCCGCCCGATGCCACTCACCGCCCCGCCACCCTCGTCGCCGACGACCAGCTCGCCAGACCTTCTCGCCCTCCTCCTCGAGCGGCTTCGTCATGCCTCGCTGCCCCCTCCTCCGCACCGGAGGGTGAGAAATCCCCCTCTCTCCAGCTTCCCTCGCCCAATGATGTTCGGCGCCGCCTCGGTCGACACAGTCGCCGCTCCCGCTGTGCGCTCGAACCAGCATCCGCCGCGTGCTCACCACGGCCACCCCGTGCCTTGCCGCCAACCCGCGCCGCGGTGACCCCTCCCGACCACGTTGCGCCTCCCTCGCTCGACCCCGCCAGTAGCGGTAGGCCGCCGGCCCCGCCCCCGCACCGCTGCTACCTGCCTCTGGTTGCTGCTCTCCCCGCTCGCATGGCCGTGGTCAGCCCCTGATTCCGCTTTACCATGCGCCCACGCGTGGCTTCGTCATGGCTTCCTGCCGCTGCTGCTTCTGTTAGAGTTGTGTCGAATATTGTGTACAAGGTAGGTTACAGTTGGACTCTGAATAGTATTGTGTTTAGATAGGATATGGAGTCGTGTCCAAGTAGGACACTTGTATCCTAGGCCTCTCTTATATAGCGAGGGTAGACACACGATGTAACCTATGCCAACATAATAGCATAGGCACGCAAGGGGGAGCCGGCGGCATGTGCCGGCGCCCAGGTGGCCGGTGTGCGGTATTGTAACGGTGTGACGGAGAGGAGCGCCCGTAGTCAAGCCCCGGGGATGTAGCCATATCGGTGAACCTCGTTAACAAATCTTGGTGTCGTGCCTCGTGTGATTGCTTGGTCCTCGGATGATCAACGGTATGCCTCGGATTTATTCTAACAGCTTCCACAGCCGGCTCCGCTTCCCGCCACTGGCGTCGTTCACCGCCCGTTGCCGAGGCCGCCGAGGCCTTGTGCCCATGCATGCCCATTGGTAGCTAGGGGTGGCTTTGGGCCACTGCCCTATACCAAATCAAAAATATAAAAAAGAGAATAAATAAATAACTTAATTAATATTGTTTAATTAACTAATTAAAACTATAATTAGATGAAATAGAGAATGACACGGGGCCCATCCCTATTGACCAGTCAAACTTTGACAAGTCAAGTGGGTCCCTCTGGCCCAAGTCAGCCCCTCTGGTACACTTTCGTGTATCCAGAGCTGGGTGCACTTATGAATTTGTAACTAATTACTGAATTAAAATAAATTCAGAAAATTATTAAAACTACTAAAATTAATATAAAATAATTCGTAACTCGTATGAAATTTCTTTATACATGAAAGTTGCTCGGAAAAAGGTGATGGGTCCAAATACGCACTCCGTTCGTCTCACACACATCCCTACCATAGCGACCAAGCAACCGTCGCCCTTCGTTTCATCTATTCGAAAATGCCTAACATCGGGAATACTTTCTCGGATGTTTCCCCCCTTCGCCAGTATCACCTAGAACTGTGTTAGGTCACACCTAGCACCGCTTATTGCCATGTCATCCATCGTCATGCATCTGCTAGCATTCTATTTATTGTTTCTTCCCATTCTTCTCTCCGTTAGACTTCGAGACTGACGCCGCTTCTCCTGATGCCGACTACACTCCAGGCGACCAGTCCTTCTCCGCAGAGCTTCCAGGGAAGAAAACCCCCCTTGATCATCCAGATATCGCCCACCCTATTCTCTCTTGTTCTTGCATTACATTTGCTATTGTTGTTGATTCGATAGCTCCTATTCTGTTGCATGGCATGTCCTTGTTGCTACAGTTGTTGATAGTTTACATGCTATCCTACATGCTTAGTATAGGATACTAGTGTCACATCCCTAGTCAGTGCTTGCATTAGAACTAGCTAGAGTGTGCATCATGTTTACTTTCCACAGAAACTTGAAATGGGAATGACAGAAACCCCAGCACCCCTCTTCTAACAACTAGGGTTTAATAAAATCTTTTCCAATGTACCCAAAATGCCCTTCAAAAATTTCATCACCTTTGCCTTGGTCTTAAACCTCTGCCAAAAGTGGTGCACAATTTTCTAGGACATCCAAAGGTCTTTGGATTAATTCATATTGTAATTGCATTTGGGCATTTAAATGCTATAAAATATTTTATGTGCCCAAATAATCATAAACTAAAATGTTCCATACTGTTAATAATATATACAGTGGGCATGACTAGTTTTATGAGCTATAAAAATGTTCTAGCATTTTTATTAATTCAACAAAGTTGCAAAAGAAATAAAACAGAAAGAAAATAGGAAAAAGAGAGAGACACGGGGACAACCCACTCACCTGGGCCACTTACCTGGCCGGCCCAGCGTGGCCTAGCTCGCTGGCGCACGCCAATCGTCCCCCTCCTCTCGCCAGGATGACGGGGCGCGTGGCCGCGGCGTGCGCGCACGCGTCCGGCCACCTCCTGCCTGACTGCCTGCGTCGCCCGGCGCCTCGACGCCCCTAGGCGTCGCCATGCAGCCCTGGCCCCCTCTCTAACTCTCCCCCATGTCTTCCCCCTCCTCTATCCTCTCCGCCGAGCTCCACCGAGAGGGCTCGTCGTCGCCGTTCACTGCTACCGCGACCAAAGCCACCCCCTCGCCTCCCCGACACACCCTTCAGCTCCGCCGCATCGCCCTGAAGCTCCCCACCGACGCACACGACGCCAGAAGCCCTGCAACGCCGTCCTCGCCGTCGCCTTCAACCTTCGGCATCGGAGATCGCCGCCGCCCGTACGTCGCCGTCCGACCTTCCCCAAGCCCGCGTCGACGCCCTCTACAACCGCTGTGAGCTCACGCATCGAACCCCCCTCTCCCCGGGCTCGATTATGCCTTGTAGCCGCCGCCCCCTTGCTGACCGAAGTCCACCGCCGCCGGTCAACTCGCCGCCGTGGCCACACGCGCTGTTCCTCGCAGCCGAGCACGCCACTAGGATCAGTAGCTCGCCAGCACGCTAACGCCACCTCTAGCTCCTCCTCCCGTGTACCACAACGCCGTTCCGGCCAACCCCGTGCGAGCGCCGCCGCGGACGTGCTCGTCGCCGTCAACTCCGGCGACTACTCGACGAACCAGTGGCATCGTGGGATGTGGTGCATCACCAGGAGCACATAGAACACCTCCGCACGACAAATGGTCGCCGGAACAGAGATTCCGGCGTGTCACCGCCGCGCGATTTGTTCGCCGCCGGCCAAACTCCGACGGGCTGACGTGGCCTGTTAGTTAGGAACTAATGACGTTTAGTTAACCACCACAGCCACTGACAGTGGGCCCCACTGCGTAGTCAAACCCAGTCAGCCCCAGTTTTGACCGAGATTAACCCCTGTGACACTGACATGCGGGAACCACCAGTCAGGTTTGACTTAGACCAGGTCTGTTGACCTGGTGACGTCAGCATGATGTCATGCTGACGCAGTAAATGATTTTATGGGATTATTTGTTTTAAAACAATTCAGGAAATTCCATAAAATGCTCTAAACTTCAAAAAATCATATAAATTTAACAGTAGCTCAGATGGAAAAGATTTATATGTGAAAATTGATCAGAAAAATCCAATCTTTCCAATGGCACTGGTTTCATGCATGTTTGGGCAAGTTAACCTTGCTGTTCACTTTAAAACATGATAATGCACTTTACTAAATAATAGTTTGGGTTTCAATTTGAATCTTTGATTCAAATGGGCTTAAACCCTTCTGTTTATAGATGCATTAGCCCAAAACACATGCATCTTGCCATATCATGAGCATGCATCATATTGTTGCATTTGTTTGCTTATGGATTGTATCGCCGGTATTCTCCGTGGTAGGTCCTGCTCCCGAGGATACTTCTACGTATCCAGCTGAAGAGCAGTACCAGACAACCACTCTGTCAGGCAAGCAACCATTGATCATTCCGATACAAACCCATCTTCTCGCTCCTGCTCTCTTTTACTGCATTAAGGCAACAGCGTGTGAACTGCTACTTGCTGCGGTAGTTGAACCCTATTCCCTTGCATGACCTGTCATTGCCACAGTAAATAGTTGAAACCCATTAGCATGTGTAGGAGTTGATTGAGCCATGTGATGTGTGATCCACCATGCTATTTGTTTATGTTGCCTGCTATGCCTAGAGTTGTGTCAGGTCTGGTTCATCTGGGAGATGGATCAGAGTGAAATGATCATACTCGGTAAAGAGAGGGAAGTGTGGAACATGTTTGGTAAAGGTATCGATGAAAGGCCATGTAGGAGTACGAGGTGGGTTGTTTCATTGGAACCGTCCATAGGACCCGAGATCCGTATGTGTGATTCAAGTTACAGCTACTACCACGCATTGGGCTCCGGGCGCTCCAAGCCCTCTTGAATTATTAACTGCCCTTGTCCTCTGTCCAGGAATTGCAATTAGTTTCTGGTGTTTGTAGTCTACTGGTGGCCGTGCACAGCGCTGACCCTCGGGGTGGGCTGTGATGCGGCAGGTACGTGGCCGGGTGTACCGAGCGCCCGTTTTGTGACTCGGGAACCCTGTACACATAATTTGGGGTCGTGAGCGACACCCCGGCCGGATCTCCCCACGGATGGAACCCAAATAGGCGATAAACCTGGACTAGGGACTTGTGTAGTTAGTCAGGTCATGGCCGACACCCTCGCTGGGCTTACGCTTGAAGGTTGCCGAGTACATGTCGAGTAAACGACGATAAGTGGTGGAAGCGTGTGTGAAGAAGTACACCCCTGCAGGGTTACCAATCTATTCGAATAGCCGTTGTTCGCGGTACGGACTACTTGGTTACTTATACAGTTCATAGACAAGTTGATGGATACTACTAAAAGCCTCAAGACAAGTGTGAGTGCCGTGGATGGCCCTTCCGTAGGATGACGGAAGAGGATCCACGGTGGTGTATTGTTGTGGTGAGTAGAGGACTCGTGTATGTAGTCTCATCATGCAATCTGTTGAGAGTCGTAGTATAGGGTAGCCAAGAGTCAAAGATGGCTTGCTGCAATGAACTCCACTACCCTTGTTGATAATGTTGCATGTAATATAGATTCTGTTGTAAGACTTGCTGAGTACCTTTGTACTCATGTTTTCTTAATAACTGTTGCAGGGGAGAACCCTGCTCCTTCTGATGGGTTCTACATAGACGTTGACGTCGACGAGTAGCTTGCTACCCAGACGGAGATCCTGATCTTGTGAAGGGCCTTGTAGATAGTCAGGCTACACCAAGCCTGTTTTATTTCCCAAGTTGTCTGTACTCACACATGTTAGCTTCCGCTTGTGCTTGTATGATTGTATGACTTGAGTATTGGGTCATGTGACCCCTACCTGTATGGATATATTATGATGGCTCTTCGGAGCCTCTTAAATAAAGTACTTTGAGTCATGGAGTTCTATTGTGATGCAATGTTGTATTTGCACGTATTGAGCATATTGTGTGTATGATTGAACTTATTGGTATATGTGGGATTCGACACCTAGTTGTTTTCCTTTGGTAGCCTATCTTACAGGGAAATGCCTCCTAGTGCTTCCACTGAGCTTTGGTAGCTTGCTACTGCTCGGAACACGTAGGCTGGCCGGCATGTGTCCTTCTTCGTTCCTGTGTCTGTCCCTTAGGGAAAATGTCACGCGTTGTTCCTTTAAGTCCATGTAGCTTGCTACGACTTGGGTTCATACGTTGATGACCGACACGTTCGTTGCTGGGTCATGAATGATTGTCTCTATAATTTAGTGCCACTTTTGGTTTATAACTAGCCATGTCGGCCCGAGTTCTCTGTCATATGGATGCTAGCGACACTGTCATATACGTGTGCCAAAATGCGCAAACGGTCCCGGGCCAGGTAAGGTGGCACACGTGGGGATACCGTGCGTGAGGCCGCAAAGTGATATGACGTGTTACAAGCTAGATCGGTGTGACTTAGGATCGGGGTCCTCACAGCGTTGGCATCAGAGCCGGACTGCCTGTAGGTTTCTCAAGCCAAACTGGTCGATGTTGAGTCTAGAAAAATTCTTAGTTATATGTAGGGGAATTGATTGTGGAAGGGAACGTAAGGCTCTTTTACTTCTTTACCTTATGCCCTTCTGATATGAGTCAGCCTATTCTTTCTATGGGGGTTTAGGACTAGGCCTCTCATCCTTGCTAGGTTCACGTGTTACTAATCCGTAGACTCTTATGATTGTTAGTTTCAAGCCTCAGTTCAGTTTCTACCCTTCTAGTATGATGATTAGTTGGACCCGGAACCTTGATATGTTATTGTCGAGTGGCTATGCTATCATTTGTATGATGTCTCAAAATCTCTTTGAGCATTTACAGTTGTTATGCTGCCCGATTTCTTCCAGAAATTCTAATGCCTTTGCATTATTTCGTGTTTCAGATGTCTTGTCGCACACCTCACCAGGTGGTCCGCTTGACTCAGTGCATTAATGTGCCCGGTCACACGGCCATGTTAGTCCGTGTGTTGACTGAGACCGGCTACCGTTGGTATCTTGAGTACACCGTGGAGGAACAGTACTGGGATTTCAACCAGAGTCAGTATTTCTGCACAGTCCGGATATACCCTTCATATCCCGGAGCTAACGACCCCATCCATTGGTCTTATGGACTTGGGGTTACCATCGAGATGGCAGTGCAGGATGCCGCTTATTTGATGATGACCATAATCCGGGCTAGGCATGCCCTGCTGCTGAACACTGAATTCTGTTACATGCCAGCCTCACTTCCTGGAGAGGAAGGCTACTACACTGGTCTGTATACTGATGCTGCTCATGAGGAGCCACTGCTTCAGACTACTATCCAGATGCTGGAGGATAGGGACCGTGAGGTCCGTGCCCTCTGAATGGAGCTGTATAACACTCGAGCCGCCCACTAGATTACTTTGACATGGCTTGCACCTGCCGTGCACGCCAGATATCTGGATATGCGGGATTTGTACCCCGTGCGCACTCGTCTGCCTGATCGTATGGACTGGCATGACGTTGGGGGTATTACACCTCCACGTGGGCATCGTTTACCACCAGCATCGGGACCGAGGCCACATCCATGTCCCTATGGTCCACAGCCTTCGAGTGCTCGAGAGTTTCAAGATCCAACTGTTCCACTTCCAGGCTACGATGGTAATCTTTACGAAGATTACAACGGGATTGTCTGAGCTAGACCGTGGCAGTAGTAGTATGATAGTAGTTGTATTTCCACAGTCATGCGCGTCTTGTGGAATATGACCTAGTTTGTACTGATTTCCGGAGGTGTAGTTAAATAATGTATAGGAGCTTGGAATGCCTCTGATGAGATGTATCGTCTTTCACCGCAGTTGTACTTTAGCCTTGGCTTGTACTAAACTATGTATGGTGTGTATGACCACTGGTGTATATATGGCGGTTTCTATATTACCATGTCGTACAGATGAACATCTCTGCATTCCATGTCATCCATTACATTCTGCACTCCTATGTCAAGTTTTTGCCATCCTTGTCTAAACCGTTGTTTTGTTTTCCTAGGATGGTCAACACTCGCAGCACTCCTGCTGCTCAGGAGCAGGGTGAGATGAGAATCTGCCCCAGCCACCCTCCTTGGCTGAAGTTATGCTCGAGGCAGAATGGAACAAGAGAGAGACTAACTGTCTGCTAGAACGCATAGAGCAGAACACTGGGTTCCGTCAGATGAATGACGTGGTGTCAATCAATGATTTTATCAAGATGTGCCCACCAAAGTTCCATCATTCCGCCGAACCTCTGGATGCGGATGACTGGCTTCGCAGTATCACCCACAAGCTACACTCTGCCCGTGTGGCCGAAGCTGACAAGGTTATCTACGCTGCCTACCATCTTGAGGGCCGTGCGAGTCTCTAGTGGGAAAACTTTGAGGCAATGCGTCCCGCTGGCCAAATCACTACTTGGGCTGAGTTCAGTGAGGCATTCCGTGAATATCACATTCCGGAAGGTGTCATGGATCGCAAGCGGGAGGAATTCTGCAATTTCACCCAGGGCCGGTTAACCGTGGATGGCTATAGTCGCGAGTTTGGCAACTTGGCACGCTATGCACCCGAGGAAGTGTCCACCGACGCCAAGAAGCAGGCAAGGTTCCGCAAGGGACTCAGCCCTGAACTTCGCCGAGATCTACGTCTGCACGAGTGCACCTCCTTCCAGAAGTTGGTGAACAAAGCTATCAGTGCTGAGACGGGCCAAACTGATTTTGAAGCCACACGCAAGCATCCTCGTGACTTTGGTTCCTCATCCGGCTCTGGCTCTCACAAGCGCGGTGTGTGGGTTCCTAACACTGCTCTGCCACCCAAGTACACTCCGAGGCCATCCTATGAGGCGCCTCGCCCAACCCAACAGTATGCACCTGCCAAGACTTATGGAGGACCACCTGCCAACTTTGCTCCACACACTGGCACTGTGACATGCTTCAAGTGTGGAGAACCAGGGCACTACATGCGTGAGTGTCCTCAGAACCAGCCAGGAAAGCCCGTTGGCCATGGTAAGCCAACAGGCAAGGTGAACTATGTCAAGCCAATCCCCACTGCACGTGGTCATGTCAACTATGTCTCTGCTGAGGAAGCTTATGAGGATCCTAACGTCGTCCTTGGTACACTTCTTGTTAACTGCCATCCGACATCTATTCTTTTCGACACTGGAGCATCTCATTCGTTCATATCTGAGAGCTATGCTCGAATGCACAACCTGAATTTTTGTGACATGCCCACCACCATGGAAATTCAAACTCCCGGCTCTAGATGGCAAACCTCTAGAGTAAGCCATGGGAATGAAATTCTTGTCGATAGACTTGTTTTCCTTGCATCACTAATTGCTCTCAAGTCCTCGGACATAAACATCATCTTGGGTATGGACTGGATGACAACTCATTACGCCAAGATTGATTGCTACACTAGGACTGTTCAACTTACACACCCATCCGGCAAGACAGTCAATGTTTTGACCCGAATGGCTGAGCGTCAGCTCTACTCTCTTAATGCCAGCCCTCTACCAGAACTCGAAGATATCCCGGTAGTCCGTGACTTTCCGGATGTCTTTCCAGAAGAACTGCCAGGTGTTCCACCTGATAGAGATGTCGAGTTCGTGATAGATCTTATTCCAGGAACTGTCCCAATCTCTAGGAGACCCTATAAGATGACACCCCTAGAATTAGTTGAGCTTAAGAAACAACTCGATGAGTCCTTGAAAAAGGGTTTCATCCGTCCTAGTTCTTCCCCTTGGGCTTGTCCCGTCCTCTTCGTCAAGAAGAAGGATGGAACGGAACGGATGGTTGTAGATTATCGACCTGTCAATCTGGTCACCATAAAGAACAAGTATCCGCTCCCCAGGGTCAACGATCTGTATGATCAGCTCGCTGGATCCTCAGTCTTTTCCAAAATGGATTTGAGGTTGGGTTACCATCAAATCAAAATCAAGAACGGGGACATTCCTAAAACGGCTTTTGTTACTCGTTATGGCCAATACGAGTACACCGTCATGTCCTTCGGGTTAACCAATGCCCCAGCCACTTTCTCCCGGCTAATGAATTCTATATTCATGGAGTACTTGGATAAATTCGTCGTGGTATACCTCGATGATATACTCATTTACTCCAAGAACAAGGAAGATCATGCCGAGCATCTATGGCTGGTATTGACGAAACTTCGAGAGCACCGCCTTTATGCCAAATTCTCCAAGTGTGAATTCTGGTTGCCAGAAGTAACCTATCTGGGTCATGTAATCTCTGGCACGGGTATTGCCATCAATCCCGAGCGAGTTCAATCCGTCCTTGAATGGACTCCTCCTGAATCAGTCAAGCAAGTTAGGAGTTTCCTTGGCTTAGCGAGCTATTGCCGACGCTTCGTCGAGAATTTCTCCAAGGTTGCTAAACCTCTAACTGAACTCCTCAAGAAAGATAAAAAGTTTGAATGGACCCCACAGTGCGAGTCCAGCTTTCAGGAACTGAAAAGACGCCTGACATCTGCACCCGTACTGGTACCACCAGACTTCTCCAATGATTTTATTATCTACTGCGACGCCTCGCGACAAGGACTAGGTTGCATACTCATGCAAGATCGTCAAGTGATCGCTTACGCATCTCGACAGTTGCGACCACATGAGGATAACTATCCTACACATGATCTAGAGCTTGCAGCTGTAGTCCACGCACTCAAAACGTGGCGACATTACCTTCTTGGAAATCGCTGTGAAATTTTCACTGATCACCAAAGCCTGAAATACATCTTCACCCAACCGGATTTGAATCTCAGGCAAAGACGTTGGGTTGAGTTGCTCATAGACTACGACTTAGGAATCACTTACACCCCTGGGAAGGCCAACGTCATGGCTGACGCACTAAGTCATAAGTCTTATTGTAACAACCTGATGTTACAACAAGGGCAACCACTTCTCCATGAGGAATTTCGTAAGCTTAACCTTCACATTGTTCCTCGAGGATTCCTTTCCACCTTGGTGGCGAAACCTACCCTTACGGATCAAATCATAGCTGCCCAGAAGCAAGATACAGGGATTTGCCGAATTAAAAGAAACATTCACAAAGGAGTTGCAGGTTGTTTCTCCATTGATAACAGAGGTGTTGTTTTCTTCGAGAATCGTTTAGTGGTTCCCAAGAACCAACATCTACGGCAGTTGATCCTTAAGGAGGCTCATGAATCTCCTCTCACGATTCATCCCGGTAGTACCAAAATGTATAAGGACCTACGCCAGAGGTTCTGGTGGACTAGGATGAATAGAGAAATCGCTCAGTTCATTCCTAACTGTGACGTTTGTCGTCGAGTCAAAGCAGAGCATCAACGTCCTGCTGGCACCCTCCAACCTTTAGCTATTCCTGAATGGAAATGGGACAAGATCGGTATGGATTTCATTACCGGGTTTCCCAGGACCAGGAAAGGGATTAATTCTATATTCGTCGTTATCGACCACCTATCCAAAGTAGCCCATTTCCTACCTGTTCGAGAGAGTATAACCTCTAGCCAGCTAGCAGACTTGTATATCTCTCGGATAGTATCACTTCATGGTGTGCCGTTGGAGATTAACTCAAACCGTGGAAGTCTTTTCACTTCACGATTTTGGGAAAGTTTCCAGAATGCTATGGGGACTCATCTCTCTTTTAGCACTGCCTTTCATCCTCAGTCAAGTGGTCAAGTGGAACGAGTCAATCAAATTCTGGAAGATATGCTTCGAGCCTCTATCATCTCTTTCGGTATGGATTGGGAGAAGTGTCTTCCATTTGCCGAATTCGCTTATAACAATAGTTATCAAGCCAGCTTGGGCAAGGCTCCCTTCGAAGTTCTATATGGACGAAGGTTTCGAACACCTCTTAACTGGTCAGAAACCAGGGAAAGACAATTCTTTGGTCTAGATACGATCCAGGAAGCAGAAGAGCAAGTTCGCATCGTTCGTGAGAAATTGAAAACAGCCCAGTCTCGCCAGAAGAGCCAATATGATAGTCATCATAAGGCTGTGAATTTTGATGTCGGCGATAAGGCTTACCTTCGGGTTACTCCTCTTAAGGGAACCCATCGCTTCGGTATCAAAGGCAAATTGGCTCCTCGTTACATCGGTCCTTTTCGCATTCTTGCCAAACGAGGAGAAGTTGCCTACCAATTGGAACTACCTCCTCACCTTTCAAGATTTCATGATGTCTTCCACGTATCTCAACTCAGGGGTTGCTTCTCGGATCCTATCCGCGGAGTGGACCACGAAACGCTTGATCTCCAGGACAATCTGACATATCGAGAATACCCCGTTCGTATTCTTGAACAAACCGAGCGTACCACTCGACGTCGTAATATCAAGTTTCTCAAGGTTCAATGGTCACATCATTCAGAGAGTGAAGCTACTTGGGAAAGGGAGGATCATCTTCGACTTGAGTACCCCACACTCTTTCCGGATGAACCCGAATCTCAGGACGCGATTCTTTTGAGTGGGCGTGAGTTGTCACATCCCTAGTCAGTGCTTGCATTAGAACTAGCTAGAGTGTGCATAATGTTTACTTTCCACAGAAACTTGAAATGGGAATGACAGAAACCCCAGCACCCCTCTTCTTACAACTAGGGTTTAATAAAATCTTTTCCAATGTACCCAAAATGCCCTTCAAAAATGTTCATCATCTTTGCCTTGGTCTTAAACCTCTGCCAAAAATGGTGCACAATTTTCTAGGACATCCAAAGGTCTTTGGATTAATTCATATTGTAATTGCATTTGGGCATTTAAATGCTATAAAATATTTTATGTGCCCAAATAATCATAAACTAAAATGTTCCATACTGTTAATAATATATACAGTGGGCATGACTAGTTTTATGAGCTATAAAAATGTTCTAGCATTTTTATTAATTCAACAAAGTTGCAAAAGAAATAAAACAGAAAGAAAATAGGAAAAAGAGAGAGACAGGGGGACAGCCCACTCACCTGGGTCACTTACCTGGCCGGCCCAGCGCGGCCCAGCTTGCTGGCGCACGCCAGTCGTCCCCCTCCTCTCGCCAGGAGGACGGGGCGCGTGGCCGCGGCGAGCGCGCACGTGTCCGGCCACCTCATGGCTGGCTGCCTGCGTCCCCCGGCGCCTCGACGCCCCTAGGCGTCGCCGCGCAGCCCTGGCCCCCTCTCTCACTCTCCCCCGTGTCTTCACCCTCCTCTATCCTCTCCGCCGAGCTCCACCGAGCGGGCTCGTCGCCGCTGTTCGCTACTACCGCGCCAAAAGCCACCCCCTCGCCTCCCTGACTCACCCTTCAGCTCCGCCGCATCGCCCTGAAGCTCCCCACCGACGCACACGATGCCAGAAGCCCTGCAACGCCGTCCTCGCCGTCGTCTTCAACCTTCAGCACCAGAGATCGCCGCCGCCCGTACGTCGCCGTCCGACCTTCCCCAAGCCCGCGTTGACGCCCTCTGCGACCGCTGTGAGCTCACGCATCGAACCCCCCTTTCCCCGGGCTCGATTATGCCTTGTAGCCGCCGCCCCCTTGCTGACCGAAGTCCACCGCCGCCGGCCAATTCGCCATCGTGGTCACAGGTGCTGTGCCTCGCAGCCGAGCATTCCACTAGGATCGGTAGCTCACCAACAAGCTAACGCCACCTCTAGCTCCTCCTCACGTGCACCACAACGCCGTTCCGGCCAACCCCGCGTGAGCGCCACCGCGGACATGCTCATCGCCGTCAACTCCGGCGACTACTCGACCAACCAGTGGCATCGTTGGATGCGGTGCATCACCAGGAGCACATAGAACCCCTCCGCACGACAAATGGTCGCCGGAACAGAGATTCCGGCGTGTCACCGCCGCGCGATTTGGTCGCCGCCGGCCAAACTCCGGCGGGCTGACGTGGCCTGTTAGTTAGGAACTAGTGACGTTTAGTTAACCACCACAGCCACTGACAGTGGGCCCCACCGCGTAGTCAAACTCAGTCAGCCCCAGTTTTGACCGGGATTAGCCCCTGTGACACTAACATGCGGGACCCACCAATCAGGTTTGACTTGGACCAAGTCTGTTGACCTACTGACATCAGCGTGATGTCATGCTGACGTAGTAAATGATTTTCTAGGATTATTTGTTTTAAAACAATTCAGGAAATTCCAAAAAATGCTCTAAACTTCAAAAAATCATATAAATTCAACAGTTGCTGAGATAGAAAAGATTTATATATGAAAATTGATCAGAAAAATCCAATCTTTCCAATGGCACTGGTTTCATGCATGTTTGAGAAAGTTAACCTTGTTGTTCACTTTAAAACATGATAATGCACTTTAATAAATAATAGTTTGGGTTTCAATTTGAATCTTTGATTCAAATGGGCTTAAACCCTTCTGTTTATAGATGCATTAGTGCAAAACACATGCATCTCGCCATATCATGAGTATGCATCATATTGTTGCATTTGTTTGCTTATTGATTGTATCGCCTGTATTCTCCGTGGTAGGTCCTGCTCCCGAGGATACTTCTGCGTATCCAGCTGAAGAGTAGTACCCGACAACCACTCTGTCAGGAAAGCAACCATTGATCATTCCGATACAAACCCATCTTCTCGCTCCTGCTCTCTTTTACTGCATTAAGGCAACGACGTGTGAACTGCTACTTGCTGCGGTAGTTGAACCCTATTCCCGTGCATGACCTGTCATTGCCACAGTAAATAGTTGAAACCCATTACCATGTGTAGGAGTTGATTGAGCCATGTGATGTGTGATCCACCATGCTATTTGTTTATGTTGCCTGATATGCCTAGAGTTGTGTCAGGTCTGGTTCATCTGGGAGATGGATCAGAGTGAAATGATCATACTCAATAAAGAGAGGGAAGTGTGGAACATGTTTGGTAAAGGTATCGATGAAAGGCCATGTAGGAGTACGTGGTGGGTTGTTCCATTGGAACCATCCATAGGACCCGAGATCCGTATGTGTGATTCAAGTTACAGGAACTACCACGCATTGGGCTCCGGGCGCTCCAAGCCCTCTCGACTTATTAACTGCCCTTGTCCTCTGTCTAGGAGTTGCAATTACTTTCTGGTGTTTGTAGTCTACTGGTGGTCGTGCACAACGCTGACCCTCGGGGTGGGCTATGATGCGGCAGGTACGTGGCCGGGTGTATCGAGCGCCCGTTTGGTTACTCGGGAACCCTGTACACATCGTTTGGGGCCGTGAGCGACAGCCCGTCCGGATCTCCCCACGGATGGAACCCAAATAGGTAATAAACCTAGACTTGGGACTTGTGTAGTTAGTCAGGTCGTAGCCGACACTCTCGCTGGGCTTCCGCTTGAAGGTTGCCGAGTACATGTCGAGTAAACGGCGATAAGTGGTGGAAGCGTGTGTGCAGAAGTACACCCCTGCAGGGTTACCAATCTATTCGAATAGCCGTTATTCGCGGTATGGACTACTTGGTTACTTATACAGTTCATAGACAAGTTGATGGATACTACTAAAAGCCTCAAGACAAGTGTGAGTGTCGTGGATGGCCCTTCCGTAGGATGATGGAAGAGGATCCACGGTGGTGTATTGTTGTGGTGAGTAGAGGACTCGTGTACGTAGTTGTAATGCCCAGGATGGGACTATACCTCCTACGTGTCGAGGCACGACATAAAGGTATAAGCCCATTCTGGAATGATCTCAAGTTTGGTATCTTTGCACGACTCATGTAAAATAGGGATGAAAATGCAAAAGGATAGTTGGCTTACACTCGCCACTTCACACAATACATTACATAAGCAAAAACATCATTCAAAACATCACAATCCGACTATGGGCGAAGATCCAAAAGAAAGATACCAAAAACAACATAAAGCCACAGGTCCGAATCGACCCTAGTAGAAACCACTACTGATCGTTGAAAACGTCACAAGCATACGGCCACTCTCTTCATCGAGCTCCCAGTGAAGTTCTGATCCATCTCCTGCAACATTCTCGGCTGAACCTGCATCAGGTGTTGTAGTATCTGTGAGCCACGAGGACTCAGCAATCCCATAACCATGGGTATCAAGACTAGCAAAGCTTTATGGGTAGGAGGAGGTAAAGTGGTGAGGTTGCAGCAGCGGCTAAGCATAATATGGTGGATAACTTACGAGTACAAGAATAAGATGAGCATCTACACAAACGCTCACAAACTAGTAATGATCGCTAAAGATCCTGAACTACCTACGAGTCAAACATAACCCCACCGTGTTCTCTTCTCAATGTGAAAAGAGACAGTCACGGTTACTCACACAGTTGTGTGAGTTTTACTTCGGATCCTCTGTCAAGTTTTCTACAACCGGACATTAACAAAATCCAATCTGCCACATAACCACGGGCACGGCTTTCGAAAGATCATAACCCTGCAGGGGTGTCCCAACTTAGCCCATCACAAGCTCTCACGATTAGCTGAAGTGATAAATATAATATCATCACCCCTTATCTTAGGGAAAATCCGATCAGGCTCGGCATCCCGGCGCACAAGACATTTCGACAATGGTAAAACAAGTCCAGCAAGACCTCCCGGCGTGCCGACACCTTGATAGTAGCCGCGCGTATCTCGTCTCAGGCCACGTCCGGATGGGACAAGCTAAGAGTAAAACCAGCCCTCGGGTTTCCCCAAGGTGGCCCCGCAGGTTGCCCGTTTGGGACCAACACCATCAGCACTGGCCCCCCTGCTATGTAGAAAGAATCCCCGGGGACGCGACCCCCTATGCAAATTTAATTAATTAATTAAGTTTTTATTATGAGGAAAATTAAATCCAATGTTGGGCCTTGCTGGAGGAGTTTTATTCAAAGTCGAAGTGTCAAGGGGTCCCCATCCACCCATCGTGTAAGGAACGCAAAATCAAGGAACATAATGCCGGTTTATCGGCGCCTAAGGTGGCATGAGTGGAACAAAACACCGAGCAAAAGGCCAAGCCTTCCACCCATGCCCAGGATATAGGTGTGTTAATAATAATAATAATAATAATAATAATAGATATTGTGATATTCCAAACAACAAGTTCCCTCCTGGAACGATCTTCATCTTCACCTGCAATTAACAACGCTATAAGAGGGGCTGAGCAAGCGGGTAACATAGCCAAACAGTGGTTTTGCTAGGAAGGTGTCAAAAGGTTATAGGTTTCATGGCAACAAGGAGAGGGCTGACAATAAAAGATGGGTAGCGCGATATGTAACGATAGCATCAAGACAACTAAGCATGGCAATGGTAGTAAAGGTATCCAAGGGTATGATCATCTTGCCTGGGATTCCGCAAGGGAGAAGAACAAGTCCATGAAGAAGACGGAGCAATAGTCGAGCGAATCCTCACAACTCCGGAACGAAACCGAAGCTAACAAGAGAAGCAACCGGAAAGAAGCAAACAACACGGTAAACACACATGTCATAACCATGGCATGATGCACAAACAAGTATGATGCATGTCCGGTTTAAATATGCATGTCATGGCAAAGTGCACAAACAAGTACTACAAGTTAAGTGGAGCTCAATATGCGACGAGTTGCATATTGACGAAACATCACATTTTATTTATTTAGTTGACTCTCGTTTATTTACAAGACAAGATTAAATGTTTGTTAACATGGCAAGAGGTGAAGCATAATAAAACTACACTATTTAGGCAAGTTTAAATGAGGCCGGAAATAACAACAACAATTCCGGGAAAATCCCCATATGCATGTTTAGCAATTCTTAAAGCAAACAACAATTCACACATTTTAATGATGTTAACATGATGCGGATCACATGATGAAGTTTATGCAATTTTATTAAAAGTTGACATGAAGAAGATATGAAGTATTGTCACTGTGGTGAAAGGAAAGGGTGCCACGGCAATGATCCGAAAATGATGCAACGCAACATCTCGGTTCCGGTAACTCGTTGAGAGACCGGTGCAAAAGATGTCGGAGAGCGAGTCATGCAAGAAGAAAAGTGGGGTGATCCCGTCACTGGGTTCCCACTGGTTGGCGACGAGGCAACCGAGGAGCATGACAAAAGACGATTCGGGCACGGAGCACACAAGGGAAACATCTCATACAACACATGCAAACGTTCTCTGGTCATTGTATCGGTGTTATACCTTCGGAACGTTCGTTCTCGAAGCGGTTCGAGTCGTCGAGGGACGTTGTGGTATTAGTGGAAGTAGACATTCTCGAGGCGGTCGTTGTCGAAGTTGTCGTTCACGTTGCCAAAAGGAAGTAGTGGTACACGGCAACGATAGTCGAACTTGACGCTTGCATTACACGGGTCCTCGGCGACGGTAGTGGAAGTAGACGTTCTCGTTTCATAGATGTACTTGACGATATCGAGTGCTCCGGGCGTCGCGGTACTTAGCGCTTCAAAACGTTCGTCGTGGTACTTGAGGTCTCCGAACTTGTCGTTCTTGTTAAACGAAGAGGTACTTGGCGAACAACGGTCGTCGTGGTACTCGTTAATGTAGTAGACGTACACGTGTGGTAGTCGAACTTGACGGATCCGAGGGCTCCGAGCATGCGTCGTGGTACTTGTCAAAAACAACATCGGAGGTAGTCGTACATGAAGAGGAACTTGGCGGATCCAGTCGTCGCGGTACTTGACCTCCGACTCCCTGGGATAAACAATAACAGCAACAAAAAGGAGATGGGCTGCGGGTTGCTCGTCTCCCACGCAGCTCGGGCGTGAGAGAGGTCGAGGAGGCACGCGCGGGGCAGCGGCCTCGCTGGAGGTCGCTCGAGGCAACGAGGGGAAAACGCGGCTGCTGGCTGTGCGGCTTGAGGACGGGGAGGACGGGGCGCCAGGGAGCTGCTCGAGGGGGCTGCTCGAGGGGGCTCCTCCCCTCGGCGAGGTGGCGGCTCGGGGCGAGGCAGGGGATGGCGCACGGGAGGAAGAGGCGACCGGAGGGGCGCCTTGGGCCCGGGCTCCCGCGACGAGGAGCATGGCCTGCGTGGCTAACAGGAGAGGAGGGGCGCGCGCAGCTGCAGACAAGGCGTGCGAGGGGAGATTGGGCTGCGAGGATCGAAGGGAGGAGGCGGCCCGTGAGAGTGAGATCGGGAGCGAGGGGTGAGGAGCGGGCCAGCTAGGGTTGCGATGGGGGAGAGGGAGGCTGCAGTGCTACGAGGAGGAGGGAGCGAGGCGCTGCGGCGCTGGGAAGAGTGAGGAGGGATGCGGTCGAAGGACCCTGGAGCTAGGGTTAGGAGGCGGCTGGGCCGTGGGCCTTGGGGCGAAAGGGCCGCCTAGGGAGGCCTGGGCCGCGGGGAGGGGAGCTGAGGCCCAGATGGCCTAGAAGGCTGATGGCCTAAGAGGCCGGCGGCTGGGCCTCTCTCTGCTATGTAGTTGTTTTCCCAAAAAAACAGAAAACAACACAGAAGAAAAGAAAAGGAAGGAGGTGGCTAGGGATAGAATTAGGACATGAGGTTATTTTCCCGGACTCGCAAAAATGTCCACGGTCCATGAAAAATAGGAGAGGCAAGAATGCAAGAGTAAAATTCAAACTCATTTGAATTAAATTCCAATGGCTTGAATTAGGGCAAGGTTTGAGGCAATGAAAGAGAAAGAGAAGGCATGGGGAAAATATGCAAGTGTGTTGGGTTAATTCCAAACAAATGGAATATTTATTTATAATAGCTCCATAATATTAGGATGATATGTTATAAAGAGAAGTCATCCTTCCCACGGTTTAAATAGACCGAAGGTCCACACAATTTATTTGGTTGAGATGCAAAAGAAATGAGACATGATGGCATGATGACATGATGCAATGCAATATAAATAACACAAGCACAAAAGAAACACACGGGAGAACCCGGAACATCTGGAATCTCTGGAATCTTCTGGGACGTCGGTCTTCGGGCGTCACAACTCTCCCACACTAACAGAGGATCTCGACCCGAGATCCTAGAGATGGCACCGGATAAAAACGGAAGAGGAAGAGGTAAAACAAAGTTGCTTCTTTGACAGACGAGTGAAACCACGAACCTTGAGATGTTAAGCAAGTTGAATAAAGAATACAATGGAGATGAACGAAGATGAAAACACTCCGGTAAAATGAGGAACAAGGAACACCACGAGAACCTTGCAGGTTGAAAGACATGAAACAAGAGCTCACGGATGACAAAAGAATTCCAAACCCACTCCGGTTAACCAAGATTGAGAAGGAATAAGAACGAAATAATTTGGACAGCACTCCATCTGAAAATGGAAGGAGTTAACATGAGTTTGAGGAGATGGAGTGATACTTGATGAAATCAACAACACATTGCCTCCGAAGCAATTAAAAGAATGGCACAAGGGGGTAAGAAGGATTCAGACAGCACTCCGGTTGAAAAGAGAGGCAAAACTAGATAAGATGACGGAACTTGAATGAAGAATACAACACTCCAGTTAATGATAAGCAAGGGAAAGAGCATGATCTTGATAAAAACGAGATGATGGTCAAGAGAGAGCAACATCACAATGCCTCCAGAATGAAAGAATAGCATATAGATCAACGATAGAAATGAATGGAGAAGAAAATGACAACTTCTCCCACAAATGAATTAGGAAATCCTCCTTACAAAGAAGGGTTGAATGGGGTTGATGGAAAAATCAACAAGAAATGAATAAGCTTGATGTGGGCTTATGGAAAACATCTCAAAATTAAGAGGTGACAACCAACCACTTATGAAACATTTCATTGGATTGAGATCAACAAAGAGACGAAAAAAAACTTATCTCACCGGGAGGATAAATGAAGAACTTGGGTCATTTATAAGCACCATAAATAGCAACAATTCTTAGGGAAAGCTTTTAGGTGAAATACAACCCAAGATGACTCCAACGAATAATTGAAGGGTTGAAAAGATATCCTGAACATGGAAAATGATTGTTTTAAATATCTCGTTCTTGAAACTCGTGAATCATAATTCATGAAGGAATTGTCAAGAATGACATAATACCATCTAAAAAGATAAGGTAGAAAGGATTGCAATTGGAAAGCATGATGAAGAATGCTTGAGCTCCAACAAGAATCTTGATGAAGACTTCGAGGAAGAATTAAATCTTGATGAACCACCATGAAGAACTCCGGTAATGAAAGCATGAGAAGTGGAAGATGAAAAGAATAAGTTTCAAGGCGTGCGATGAATTAGATGGAGCTTTGAAATGATAAAATTGAAATAACTTGGAGCTCCGGAAAACAAGGTGAACAACTTAGAACCAAGGATATGATATGATGAACAAGCTCCAGACAAAAGAATTAAATCACCTTGAAGGAATAAGAATAAGAATTACGTCATGCATATCCTTCACCAATTTAAATTGATGACAACCAAAGGATTTGGCATACTTCTTATTCTTCTTGAAAAGGATTGGAGAGAGATATAGCCAAACTTGAGAAAAGTCTTGAACGACTCACCGGTAGGATTATGAAAAGAACAAATGGATTGATACGATAACAATGGAGAGTAATCTTGAACGAACCACCATAAAAATATGGAGACGAAAGAAGAGACATCGATGAAGAATATTTGGAGAACGAAGTTGAAAACTGAGAATGAAGAAATATTCTGAAATGATGTCCTTCGGAGGATCACAATGGGAAGAACTCAAGAATTGCTCTGAAGGGGCATGAAAACAATTCCCACAATCGAAAACAATAATGAGGATGGCATGAAGCTAGAAACACGAATCTTCAAGAGAACAGGTCAAAATTTAAGAGAAACTCTTCTCCGGTCTCCAAATGTTGAGAATGAAGACGAGAAATGCCAAAAGAATTGTTGAGCACTCCGGAATGAAGAATTAAAAAGGTTGAACCAATGATGAAAAAGAATTTGAAAGCGGTCGTGGAGAAGGACTGTGACTGATGGGATTCATTCTTACGTCACACTTTGAAAAGAATTTGAGTCTAACTCCGGAAAAATTGGAAGAGTCAGGTAAGATCCTGGAGAAAGACCTGTGGGTTAGGGCCCACTAAAGAAATCACCGTTGGAAAAGAATGCTTAAGAGATACTGCACCGGTTGAATTAAATGGCTTGAATAAGATAACAATCCTTAAAATAATTTGAACGGATTAAGAATGGAATTATGAATCTTCAGCACTCCGGATATGAATAGCAAGAGGAGAATGATTAATTGGTGCACCGGAATAAGAAAGCATTGTGAAAAGAGGAAAAGGATAAGATCAACACCGAAATCTTGAATTACATCCACCGGCAGAATTTGAGAACAAAAGAATGATGAACTTGAAGCTCTTGAGCATCTTCACGATAAAGCACCGGATAAGAACATTGATGGAAAATAATGAAGAAACATCACATGAATAAAATGGATACTTGATTAAGAATTCTGGCTCCGACAAGAAGAAGGGTGGGAGGGTGGGGAAAACAAAGACAACTTGGGATGAATGAAATAGACAAATCGTCAGATTTCTCAACGGCGTCCGCAAGGAATAACTTGAAGAGAAGGCACACCGGTTGAAAAAGGATTAACATGAAACTCTCGATGGTCAAGAAGAATTAGCACTACCATAGAAATATGAGAACACCGACTTGGAATGGTATGGAATCAACATTTGACATCGAAGCAACTCGAATACCAGAATCAAAACAAAAACAAAGGATAGATATGTTGCAGCATAATTTTCACAATATCATCCGAACAGAGAATTGAACGAATGAATTCCGCAGGTACATCAGCTTGTCGAGAAGCCACTTGGAGAACAAAAGGTAAATAAAAAGCAACAAGGAGCAGATAGAACAAATACAAGATAGAAGTTTCGTCCGACATATTCGTGCTGAAAGCTCATGGAACGTGTTGCAAAAGGGTTTTGCAATCCCCGGATCAGCATAGCCAAGGACCCTTTAAGATGCAACTCCCGATCGGAACAAGCCCATAAAACTACTTCACTCAATGTAGAACCCCGAACTCCATATCATGCATTCGTTGGAAGAATGCCTACGAACTACTGGATGAACCCACCTATTAATTTCCGAAAGTTTCCAGTTATGCAACCAGGTGTTGGGGATACAGGGGAAGCACCACGCACTCAACTCTAATCCTACATCCAGCTGTATCCATCCCTCAACACATAACCAGTTATTTCCGGAAACTGTTTACCTCGGACCTTCGAAACGCATCTACTATACAAGCTATGGCAATACTCCCGAACTACCTCCCCAGTACTGGGTGATGTCGGGGTTATCTTGCCACTAACCGCATAGGAGAGTTTTCGATGTCGGCCGTCTTAAGTATTCTAGAACTGATGCGATATATTTGTGACGACAACACCTCAGAGCTCAACTCCCCGGGACACTGCCACAACCCCTAATGACAGGAGGCGTCGAGAACAATGTTCTCGTCACAAAGACATCGAAACAATCCAAACAATACTCGCGTGAACCTAAAAAAATTTAGTGAATTTTTGAGAGTAGAAGAGACAAGAGAAATCGTCAGGAGTCCTCACCAGAGTGAAAAGAGATGAGGTGCAAAAGAAAACCTACTCTCCAATATAAATATAGGACTCAAAACATTTCAAGTGTGTGCCTAGACTCAACCGTCAACGATTCGATCAATCAGTGGGGGCTTCTAGGTCAGAGAAGGCTCTGATACCAACTTGTAATGCCCAGGATGGGACTATACCTCCTACGTGTCGACGCACGACTTAAAGGTATAAGCCCATTCTGGAATGATCTCAAGTTTGGTATCTTTGCACGACTCATGTAAAATAGGGATGAAAATGCAAAAGGATAGTTGGCTTACACTCGCCACTTCACACAATACATTACATAAGCAAAATCATCATTCAAAACATCACAACCCGACTACGGGCGAAGAACCAAAAGAAAGAAACCAAAAACAACATAAAGCCACAGGTCCGAATCGCCCCTAGTAGAAACCACTACTGATCGTCGAAAACGTCACAAGCATATGGCCACTCTATTCATCGAGCTCCCAGTGAAGTTCTGATCCATCTCCTGCAACATTCTAGGCTGAACCTGCATCTGGTGTTGTAGTATCTGTGAGCCACGAGGACTCAGCAATCCCATAACCATGGGTATCAAGACTAGCAAAGCTTTATGGGTAGGAGGAGGTAAAGTGGTGAGGTTGCAGCAGCGGCTAAGCATAATATGGTGGCTAACTTACGAGTACAAGAATAAGATGAGCGTCTACGCAAACGGTCGCAAACTAGTAATGATCGCTAAAGATCCTGAACTACCTACGAGTCAAACATAACCCCACCGTGTTCTCATCTCAAAGTGAAAAGAGACAGTTACGGTTACTCACACAGTTGTGTGTTTTACTTCGGATCCTCTGTCAAGTTTTCTACAACCGGACATTAACAAAATCCAATCTGCCACATAACCGCGGGCACGGCTTTTGAAAGATCATAACCCTGCAGGGGTGTCCCAACTTAGCCCCTCACAAGCTCTCACGATTAGCTGAAGTGATAAATATAATATCATCACCCCTTATCATAGGGAAAATCCGATCAGGCTCGGCATCCCGGTGCACAAGACATTTCAACAATGGTAAAACAAGTCCAGCAAGACCTCTCGGCGTGCCGACACCCTGATAGAAGCCGCGCATATCTCGTCTCAGGCCACGTCCGGATGGGACAAGCTACGAGTAAAACCAGCCCTCGGGTTTCCCCAAGGTGGCCCCGCAGGTTGCCCGTTTGGGACCAACACCATCCCCGGGGACGCGACCCCCTATGCAAATTTAATTAATTAATTAAGTTGTTATTATGAGGTAAATTAAAACCAATGTTGGGCCTTGCTGGAGGAGTTTTATTAAAAGTCGAAGTGTCAAGCGGTCCCCATCCACCCATCGTGTAAGGAACGCAAAATCAAGGAACATAATGCCGGTTTATCGGCGCCTAAGGTGGCATGAGTGGAACAAAACACCGAGCAAAAGGCCAAGCCTTCCACCCATGCCCAGTATATAGGTGTGTTAATAATAATAATAATAATAGATATTGTGATATTCCAAAAAACAAGTTCCCTCCTGGAACGATCTTCATCTTCACCTGCAACTAACAACGCTATAAGAGGGGCTGAGCAAGCGGGTAACATAGCCAAACAGTGGTTTTGCTAGGAAGGTGTCAAAAGGTTAGAGGTTTCATGGCAACAAGGAGAGGGCTGACAATAAAAGATGGGTAGCGCGACATGTAACGATAGCATCGAGACAACTAAGCATGGCAATGGTAGTAAAGGTATCCAAGGGTATGATCATCTTTCCTGGGGTTCCGCAAGGGAGAAGAACAAGTCCATGAAGAAGATGGAGCAATAGTCGAGCGAATCCTCACAACTCCGGAACGAAACCGAAGCTAACAAGAGAAGCAACCGGAAAGAAGCAAACAACACGGTAAACACACATGTCATAACCATGGCATGATGCACAAACAAGTATGATGCATGTCCGGTTTAAATATGCATGTCATGGCAAAGTGCACAAACAAGTACTACAAGTTAAGTGGAGCTCAATATGCAACGAGTTGCATATTGACGAAACACCACATTTTATTTATTTAGTTGACTCTCGTTTATTTACAAGACAAGATTAAATGTTTGTTAACATGGCAAGAGGTGAAGCATAATAAAACTACACTATTTAGGCAAGTTTAAATGAGGCCTGAAATAACAACAACAATTCCGGGAAAATCCCCATATGCATGTTTAGCAATTCTTAAAGCAAACAACAATTCACACATTTTAATGATGTTAACATGATGCGGATCACATGATCAAGTTTATGCAATTTTATTAAAAGTTGACATGAAGAAGATATGAAGTATTGTCACCGTGGTGAAAGGAAAGGGTGCCACGGCAATGATCCGAAAATGATGCAACGCAACATCTCGGTTCCGGTAACTCATTGAGAGACCGGTGCAAAAGATGACGGAGAGCGAGTCATGCAAGAAGAAAAGTGGGGTGATCCCGTCACCGGGTTCCCACGGGTTGGCGACGAGGCAACCGAGGAGCATGACAAAAGACGATTCGGGCACGGAGCACACAAGGGAAACATCTCATGCAACACATGCAAACGTTCTCGGGTCATCGTCTCGGGGTTATACCTTCGGAACGTTCGTTCTCGAAGCGGTTCGAGTCGTTGAGGGACGTAGTGGAAGTAGACGTTCTCGAGGCGGTCGTTGTCGAAGTTGACGTTCACGTTGCCAAAAGGAAGTAGTGGTACACGGCGACGGTAGTCGAACTTGACGCTTGCATTACACGGGTCCTCGGTGACGGTAGTGGAAGTAGATGTTCTCGTTTCGTAGATGTACTTGACGGTACCGAGTGCTCCAGGCGTCGCGGTACTTGGTGCTTCAAAACGTTCGTCGTGGTACTTGAGGTCTCCGAACTTGTCGTTCTTGTTAAACGAAGGGGTACTTGGCGAACAACGGTCGTCGTGGTACTCGTTCATGTAGTAGTCGTACACGTGTGGTAGTCGAACTTGACGGATCCGAGGGCTCCGAGCATGCGTCGTGGTACTTGTCAAAAACAACATCGGAGGTAGTCGTACATGAAGAGGAACTTGGCGGATCCAGTCTTCGCGGTACTTGACCTCCGAGGCCCTGGGATAAACAACAACAGCACCAAAAAGGAGATGGGTTGCGGGTTGCTCGTCCCCCGCGCAGCTCGGGCGTGAGAGAGGTCGAGGAGGCACGCGCGGGGCTGCGGCCTCGCTGGAGGTCGCTCGGGGCGACGAGGGGAAAACGCGGCTGCTGGCTGCGCGGCTTGAGGACGGGGAGGACGGGGCGCCAGGGAGCTGCTCGAGGGGGCTGCTCGAGGGGGCTCGTCCCCTCGGCGAGGTGGCGGCTCGGGGCGAGGCAGGGGATGGCGCACGGGAGGAAGAGGCGACCGGAGGGGCACCTTGGGCCCGGGCTCGCGCGACGAGGAGCATGGCCTGCGCGGCTAATTGGAGAGGAGGGGCGCGCGCAGCTCCAGACGAGGCGCGCGAGGGGAGATCGGGCTGCGGGGATCGAAGGGAGGAGGGGGCCCGTGCGAGTGAGATCGGGAGCGAGGGGTGAGGAGCGGGCGAGCTAGGGTTGCGATGGGGGAGAGGGAGGTTGCGGCGCTACGAGGAGGAGGGAGTGAGGCGCTGCGGCGCTGGGAAGAGCGAGGAGGGATGCGGTCGAAGGACCCTAGAGCTAGGGTTAGGAGGCGGCTGGGCCGTGGGCCTTGGGGCGAAAGGGCCGCCTAGGGAGGCCTGGGCCGCGGTGAGGGGAGCTGAGGCCCAGATGGCCTAGAAGGTTGATGGCCTAAGAGGCCGGCGGCTGGGCCTCTCTCTGCTATGTAGTTGTTTTCCCAAAAAAAAAACAGAAAACAACACAGAAGAAAAGAAAAGGAAGGAGGTAGCTAGGGATAGAATTAGGACATGAGGTTATTTTTCCGGGACTCGCAAAAATATCCACGGCCCACAAAAAATAGGAGAGGCAAGAATGCAAGAGTAAAATTCGAACTCATTTGAATTAAATTCAAATGGCTTGAATTAGGGCAAGGTTTGAGGCAAGGAAAGAGAAAGAGAAGGCATGGGGAAAATATGCAAGTGTGTTGTGTTAATTCCAAACAAATGGAATATTTATTTATAATAGCTCCATAATATTAGGAGGATATGTTATAAAGAGAAGTCATCCTTCCCTCGGTTTAAATAGACCGAAGGTCCACACAATTTATTTGGTTGAGATGCAAAAGAAATGAGACATGATGGCATGATGACATGATGCAATGCAAAATAAATAACACAAGCACAAAAGAAACACACGAGAGAACCCGGAACATCTGGAATCTCTGGAATCTTCTGGGACGTCGGTCTTCGGGCGTCACATTAGTCTTATCTTGCAATCTATTGAGAGTCGTAGTATAGGTTAGCCAAGAGCCAAAGCTGGCTTGCTGCTATGAACTCCACTACCCTTGTCGATAATGTTGCATGTAAGATAGGTTATGTTGTAAGACTTGCTGAGTACCTTTGTACTCATGTTTGCTTAATAACTGTTGCAGAGGAGAACCCTGCCCCTTCTGATGGGTTCTCCATAGACGTTGACGTCGACGAGTAGCTTGCTACCCAGACGGAGATCCTGAGCTTGTGCAGGGCCTTGTAGATAGTCAGGCTACACCAAGCCTGTTTTATTTCCCAAGTTGTTTGTAGTCAGACATGTGAGCTTCCGCTTGTGCTTGTATGATTGTATGACTTGAGTATTGGGTCATGTGACCCCTACCTGTATGGATATGTTATGTATGGCTCTTCGGAGCCTCTTAAATAAAGTACTTTGAGTCATAGAGTTCTATTGTGATGCAATGTTGTATCTGCACATATTGAGCATATTGTATGTATGATTGAAATGCTTGGTATGTGTGGGATCGGACACCTAGTTGTTTTCCTTTGGTAGCCTATCTTACAGGGAAATGCCTCCTAGTGCTTCCACTGAGCCTTGGTAGCTTGCTACTGCTTGGAACACGTAGGCTGGCTGGCATGTGTCCTTCTTCGTTCCTGTGTCTGTCCCTTAGGGGAAATGTCACGCGTTGTTCCTTGAAGTCCATGTAGCTTGCTACGACTTGGGTTCATACATTGATGACCGACACGTTCATTGCTGGGTCATGAATGCTTGTCTCTATAATTTAGTGCCACTTTTGGTTTATAACTAGCAATGTCGGCCTGGGTTCTCTGTCATATGGATGCTAGCGACACTGTCATATTCGTGTGCCAAAATGCGCAAACGGTCCCGGGCCAGGTAAGGTGGCACCCGTGAGGATACCGTGGATGAGGCCGCAAAGTGATATGACATGTTACAAGCTAGATCAGTGTGACTTAGGATCGGGGTCCTGACAACTAGTTTACCATCAGTGGACCTACATTCTTATTTGTTTGCCATGCTATACTATTGAGTCATGACCCCTTGGGTTGTGATCACAGGTATATACACTATATACTACTACTACTTATGTTACTGTTCGGATATGGGGCTGAAGGACAAGTGGTTCCATCCAGGTAGTGGTGGGCCTGGTTTCCCAACGGCCCCCGAGTGATTCTTTGTGGTGGAGCGGCAGGGCAGGTGGTGACCACCCAGGAGAGAGGTGGGCCCTGTCCCTGGTCGTTGTTCGTGGTTACTTCAAATTAACACGCATAACGAGTTTGGATATTTGAGTGAGTTGGGTCGTTGGCCTATACGCACTGATTACAACGCGGGACAAGATATGGGCAATCGACGCTGTAGTATCAGCTAAAGCTTTCCAGACGTCACCGACTGAGCGGCGTGCCCCCGGGTGGTCTGCGTAAAGCAACTTCCTTTGTAATGGAGGTTGCCTGGACTGATCCCAGCCGCCCACGCAATATGCAGGAGTGCAAAGGGTGAATGACCCAAGACCCCTGCGTGCTTAGCATGTACACTGGGATGCTGGCTTCTCTCTTGAGCTTAGGTAGTGCTGCGACATGTTGATCTTCCGAGGCCGGGCATGACCCAGGAAAGTGTGTTCTGCTAGAGATGATCGAGCGTGTCGGTTTATGTGGTGCACCCCTGTAGGGAAGTAATCTATTTGAATAGTCCCGTCCACAGTAACAGGACGATTTGGAGTTGTATTCCTACCTCTGACAACTAGAACCAGGTACTTAATAAAACACACCTAGATGAGTTCCAAATACAACTCGGTGATTGCTCTCTCACATGGTGATGAGGAGAGGATCGTCGGGCAGGATTATGCTATATGTTGTTACTTGTTACTATTCCAGCTACTCTCTTCTACTATTGCAAGATGATGGCATCCAGAAGCGTGGTCTACCCCTCCCCTTTTTCTGGCATTCTGCAGTTTAGCCCACATATATTACCCCTTTTTACAAATATCGATGCATATGTAGTGTAGATCCTTGCTTGTGAGTACTTTGGATGAGTACTCACGGTTGCATTGCTCCCTCGTTTTCCCCCTTTTCCTTTGTTCTCACATAAGGCAACCAGATGGTGTTGCCCAAGAGCCATATGCCAACGCTGATGACTACAGCTACTCCCTCAGTGCCTACTACTACGAGGAGGCCGTCGACAACCAGGAGTATAGTTAGGATGCTCCCAAGCAGGAGGCCTTGCCTTTTCGATCATTGCTACTTTTGTGCTAGCCATCTTAAGGAAAACTATTTTAACTTATGGCTATACTTAGATATTGTTGCTTCCGCCGACTCGTTTGTATTCGAGCCCTCAAGGCCCTGGCTTGTAATATAAAGCTTGTATCACTTAAATTTGTGTCTAGAGCTGTGTTGTTATATCTTCCTATGAGTCCCTGATCTTGGACGTATAAATTTTCGTGCATGATTAGTGTATGATCGAATCGAGGGCGTCACACGTGCCCAACGGGGTGGCCATGCCTTGGTGGCTCGTGGGTCTCACATAGCTCCGTTCGATCTAATTCTGCATCTATAAATTCTCTAAAATCAGGAACCAGCATAGAGCTAGAGGAAATATTTTTTCTACCCCAGCAAGTTCCTATTCTCGAGAGATCCCTTCTGGAGGCCTTTTCTGGCACTCTGCCAGAGGGGGAATCAATCATGGAGGGGCTCTACATCAACCTTGATGCCCTCTGATGATGTGTGGGTAGTTTACCACAGACCTATGGGTCTATAGTTAGTAGCTAGATAGGTTCTTCTCTCTCTTTGATCTTCAATACATTGTTCTGCTTGATGTTCTTGGAGAACTATCCGATGTATTGAATTTTTGGGGTGTATTTGTTGGGATCCGACAAATTGTGCGTTTATGGTCAGATTATCCATGAATATTATTTGAGTTTTCTCTGAACTCTTTTATGCATGATTATTATAGCTTTGTATTTTTCTCCGATCCATTGATTTGGTTTGGCCAACTAAATTGATTTTTCATGTAATGAGGGAGGTGCTTTGTTATGGATTCAATCTTGCGGTGCTCAACCCCAGTGACAGAAAGGGACAAGACACATATGCATTGTCATTAAGGATAAAAAGATGGGTTCATTCATACGTGAGTTTACTTTGTCTACATCTTGTCATCTTTCTTAAGGCGTTACTCCATTCTTTATGAACTTAATACTCTATATGCATGTTGGATAGAGGTCGATGGGTGGAGTGATAGTAGTAGATGTAGAATCCTTTTAGTCTACTTGTCTCGGACAAGATGCCTATATATGATCATTTCCTTGGATATCATCATGGTTATTTTCTTTTCTATCAATTTCCCAGCAGTAATTTGTTTACCCACTGTATTTTCAGGAGAGAAGCCTCTAGGAAAACTATTGCCCCGGTGTCTACTTTATTCACACATAAAAAAGCAAAAATACCTTGCTACACTTTTTCTTTATTTGTTTTTCTTTGTGTTTTATCAATCTATCTATCACTACAAAATTTAATCTTCCAAGTAATTGTCAAGGGATTGATAACCCCTAGTTTGCGTTGGGAGCAAGTATTTGTTATTTTGTGTGCATTTACTGCTAATGAGGTGTTGTGTGATGCTCCTACTGGATTGATAACCTTGGTTCTTAACTGAGGGAAATACTTATCTCTACTATACTTCATCATCCCCTCCTCTTCGGGGAAATCCCAACGCATCTCACAAGTAGTAGGAAGAATTTCTTGCACCGTTGTCGGGGAGACATCTCTAAAATACCCACGCATAAAATTTCATCTCCTCACATTTAGCTTATTGCCATTTGCCTGTCATTTACATTCCCCCCAGCACTTCTAAAAAAAATCTTTCAAACATACAAAAAAAATTTTCCGCCGCCTTTCTGTTTGCTCGTTGCTTGTTAAAAACTGCTATAATTGATGATTTTGGTATGGAGAAAGTTAAGGATTGTAAAAGTCCTAAAATCAAAATTACTACCAATTTAGATGCTAAGACTTTTGTGATGAAACAAGGAAATAGCATAGGCCAAAGCATTATCCAAGAATTCTTTAACTGTGTTGGAACCTTGACTTGCGATGATGCTCCTATTCTTGAAAGAACTAAGAATTATGTTGAATCTATTTCTGCTCTTGTTCTTAAACTTGAGAGAAGATTTATCCGTACCCATCCTACTTTGCAATGATTGTTTTATGAGTTGCCGGTCATAAAAAATCCTAGGCCTAAGAAGATGGCCACCCTTGTACTCATGAATGAATTTGACTACTTAGTGAAGGAAGCTAGAGAGATCTGTGATTTTTATTGTATAAATCATGAAAACCCGGTAATAGATGAGATTTTATATGATATAGATTATTTATCGAGGTATTTATTTCACGACGATCACACTTGTGATGAGAATACCAAAAAAGGAAGCCCCTCCTTTAAATATAATCCAACATGTTTTCAACGGTATTAATAAACAATATTCTTGGATCGTAACCAGTAATCAAGAACGATTAGCGGACGGTCAAATTGCTAATGCTAAAAGTTCCATGGATGATGTATTTCATATTGTCTTTGAAAAGCTTCCCGATAAGAGCACAAATTTATATGAGAAGAAGAAAGATGAGAACACTTGAACCTATGCATTACGCCTACCTAGGGGTGTAAAACGATAGCGCTAGTTGGGAGGCAACCCAATATTTATCTTTATTTTTTTTTGATTTTTTCTTCTTTTCAATAAGCACACAATTATGCCTCTGTTTTGGATGTTTTTTGTGTTTAATTAGTGTTTGTGCCAAGCAAAGCCTTTGTATTGAATTGGTTGATAGTTGATTTGATTCTATGCAAAAACAAAAACTGCGTCCAGTAGCAGAATATAAATGGGTTTGCAACAGTACATAAAGTAAGGATTGGTTTTATTATACTAACAGACCTCACGAGTTTTCTGTTAAGTCTTGTGTGCTCAAGTTTTCAAGTTTTGGGTGAGATCACGATGGATGAAGGAATAAGTAGTGGAAAGAGCCTAAGCTTGGGGATTCCCAAGGCACCCCAAGGTAATATTCAAGGACTCCCAAGCAACTAAGCTAACGACCATCGGTAATTTTACTTGGAGCTATATTTTTATTCATCACATGTTATGAGTTTTGCTTGGAGCGTTGTGTATTATATGAGTCTTTGCTTATTTTGATTTTTAGTTTGTCACAATCGTCTTTGCTGGACACACCTTTTTGAGAGGGACACACATTATCTGTAGTTTCTTAGAATACTTTGTGCTTCACTTATGAGCTAGACAGTTGCTCTAGTGCTTCACTTATTTATTTTTTAGCATAGTGGTGATTATATTTTGAAGAAATACTTGCATTATAATGCTTCAATTATACATTTTTTAGAGTTGATAATAGTAATGTTAATTTGCGTAAAATATGAATTTGGCCCCAATATGATGAATATCCAAGAAGGATATAATGAAAACTTCCATGTAGATCACTTGATATGATAAGTTTGATTCCTTGCAATAGTTTTGCGATATGGAGATGATAATATGTGGGTGATGCTAGTGAGTAATTTTGGTTCAGTAAAAAATATTGGTGTTAAGGTTTGTGATTCCCTATGCATGCATGTGAAGTCAATAGGTATGCAGCGAAGTTATATCCTACTTATGGTGCATTATTCCATGTTAGTTATGTTCAATGCATGTTTATGACTATTTTCGTTTTCTGGTTGGTTGCTTCTCAATCTATTTGCTAGCCTCCATTTGTACTAAGTGGAAATACTGCTTGTGCATCTAGTTCCTTAAAACCCAAGGTGTGCCATATGAGTCCACTATATCTACCTATAAGTGGTATTTACATGTCGTCCAAGTAAATTTGTATGTGCCAACTCAAAACCTTCAAAATAAACTTCCGTTTTGTATACCCGAACGACTCATGAAGTGGTAGGGCTGGGTAATATCTTTCATTTTAGGCGGGTTATTCTCAAGATGAGTTTTTATTCACTTGTCATTGCACAAGAAAGTGGCAAGGTAATAAGGATGCCCAGCCCCGAAATGAGAAGAAAAACTCCTTGGAAAGTGAAAAGTTTGGAAGGCATCCGTGGATACGGCTAGCCATGGATTGTGAAAGAATGGTGGAAATGAAATGAGCTTTATTTTTTGTTTGGGAACCGCCTATAATGTGTCTAGCATGGAAGATGTTAGGAACTCTCGGTCATGACATTGACAGGAAAAGCATGCCTCTCAAAATAATTTTACCTCTCTGTTTTAAACCTTGAGCTCTTGCACCTTTGCAAATCTCTGCTTCCCTCTCTGAAGGGCCTATCTATTTACTTTTATGCAATTTTTATTTTTATTTGAGTCTCCATCTTCTCTTACAAAGAACCAACTGGAGGGCACTATTTTCATACTTGCGCGTTGAGTGTAGCTAATATTGAGTTTGTTTCATGAATGGATCAATGAGTGAGCATAATGGGATATGGATAACTTTCTTTACAATTGATATTTTGAAATACATGGTTGCTTGTTAGTATGCTTGAATATTTATGTTTCCATGTTAAACTGTAGACTATTGATTTGAATCATTCAAGTCAAAATTTCAATGACATAAAAGAAAAGAGTATATGATGAACATGATGGGTAGCATTCCACATCCAGTTTTTTATCATTTCCCTACTCGAGGATGAGTAGGAATTAAGATTGGGAATGCTTAATACGTCTCAAGCTTAATTTTTATTGTTCCATGCTATTATAGTGTCAATCTTGGATGTTTTATATACATTTACAAGCACTGATATTTCATCTTTTGGGACTAAACTATTAACTTAGTTCCCAGTGCTAGTTGTTGTTTTTTAACGTGTTTTTGGTTTTTCAGAATATCAATATCAAACGAAGTCCAAATGCCACGAAAGTTTTTGGGGATTTTTTTCTGGACAAAAGAGACAATGGAAGCTTCGGGAGTGGGCCAGAATATGGAAGGTGGCCCACGAGGCACTAGAGCGCACCCAAGGGGGTGGCCGCACCCTGGTGGCTCGTGGAGCCCACATAGCTTTGTTTGACCTAATTTGGCCTCTATAAATGATATAAAATCGAAAACCAAGAGAGAGCCAGACGAAATACTTTTTCCGTCGCCGCAAGTTCCTGCTCTGGAGAGATCCCGTCTTGAGGCCTTTTCCGTCACTCTGCTGGAGGACGAATTAATCCAGGAGGGCTGTACATCAACCTTACTGCTCCTCCGATGATCTGTGAATAGTTTACCACAGACATACGGGTCCACAGTTAGTAGCTAGACGGCTTCTTCTCCCTCTTTCATCATCAATACAATGTTCTCCTTGATGGTCTTGGAGATCTATTCAATGTAATGGCATTTTGCGGTGTGCTTGTTGCGATTCAATGAATTGTTAGTTTATGATCAGATTATCCTTGAATATTATTTGAGTATTTCCGAACTCTTTTATGCACGATTATTATAGCTCTGTATTTCTCTCTGATCTATTGATTTGGTTTGGCCAACTAGATTGATTTTTCTTGCAATGGGAGAGGTGCTTCTTATGCGTTTGATCTTGCGGTGCTCAATCCAAGTAACAGAAAGGAACTTGACACATATTTGTATCATTGCCATTAAGGATAAAAATATGGGGTTTATTCATACATGAGTTTACTTTGTCAACATCATGTCATCCTCCTTAAGGCGTTACTCCATTATTTATGAACTTAATACTCTAGATGCATGCTGGATAGCGGTCGATGGGTGTAGTAATAGTAGTAGATGCAGAAACATTTTGGTCTACTTGTCTCGAAAGTGATGCCTATATATGATCATTGCCTTCGATATCGTCATGATTATTTTATTTTCTATCAATTGCTCAACAGTAATTTTTTACCCACCGTATGCTATTTTCAAGGGATAAGCTTATAGTGAAAATTATGCCCCCCGGGTCTACTTTTATAATATATCAAAAATGAAAAATACCTTGCTGCACTTTTTTTATTTTTTTATTTTGTGTTTTATCAATCTATCTATCACTTAAAATTTAATCTTGCAAGTGGTCGTCAAGGGATTGACAACCCCTTGTTCGTGTTAGGTGCAAGTATTTGTTATTTTGTGTGCAAGTACTACTAACGAGGTGTTGCGTGATTCTCCTACTAGATTGATAACCTTGGTTCTTAACTGAGGGAAATAGTTATCTCTATTGTACTGCATCATCATCTCCTATTCGAAGAAATCCCAACACAACTCACAAGTAGCAACATTGTATTAATTCTAGCATCCACGCCTAGCGCTCGGCGTTGGTGCCTCCACTAACCTGTGTGAACGTGTATACGAACTGGCCGACCCACATTTCTCAATCCATACAAATCTGTTGTGTATCATGTTTAGTTAGGAAATATGAGATAGATTAAGATTTGGTCTGGCTTGTTTGGTAGTCCAAGTTGATCATGTACTATATGCCCACGAGGCTCAAGCAATATATCGATCGATTTTCACGCATCCTTTTCTATCCCTTCAAACAAGCACTACCAAAAAAAAAACACTTCCGTGATAATACATGTTTGTCATAGTAGGTCAAATTTTCTATCATGCATGTACATCCATGACGATCTTATGACAAAATCAAGATAGTCATACTTGTGTTGTCGTAGAAGTGTTCCATCACAATACCAAAATTATCATCAAAGAAATGTTCACTTCCATGACAATAAATGTCGCGTCATGAAAGTGCTTTCGTCAAGGGTAACCGACACATGGCATCCACCGTACCGGGTTGCCGTTAAGCTATCGGGCCCGGTTTTAGATCCGATGACCCGCTAATAGAGAGGACCAATGGGAATTTTCCACGTGTAAAATTCTCATTGGCCGAACGAACCACGTGTTAGCTCCACGTGCCGACAGATGTCAACTAACCAATGTACAAGAGGCGCCAATGATACGTCGACATGTGGTACGTCCCAAAAGGGGCCCATTCAGGTCAAAAGGCCGGCCCGTTTGACTTGGTCAAAGGATAACGGGTCGGCCCATCGAAAGCCTGCTGATAGCCTAGTCGCATATAGCCCATTCAGGCCTGATAACTCACGACCCATTATGGCCTTTCCTAATTCGGCCCACTAGCTTCGTATGGAACGTCCAATATGATTCCAGCCTGTTGTAACTTCCGGCCCATGTATGGCCCATGACGTCTTTCGGCCCATATGAGGCCCTTTGTAACTCTTGGCCCATTAACGGCCTGTAGTGAAAGTGGCCCACAATGAACAGTATATCACGTCATACCCATTAACTGCCCATTAGTCCATTGGACCGTTCCCAGCCCGTGTTATCTTTTGGGCTTTTTAAGGGCCCATTTATTCTTGGGCTGATTTGCAGCATTCGGTAGCTTATGGTCTGTTACTTGCCTTTTCTGCTTGTGGGCCAAATCCAGCCCGCAGTTAAAGTCGGCCCGTTTGTGGCCCGTTGACCCATTGGGCCGTTTTCATAATGGCCCGTTAACGACCCATTATGCATGTCGATGAAATTAAGCCCGTTATACTTGTCGGCCTCTTAAAGGCCCATTATGGTCAGCCCATGAATGGACGGATGCCACTCTAACCCGTTTACGGCCCATAATGCGGTCTGTTGTTTGGCCAATCGATCATATGTCCCGTAGAAGGCCCATCGATTCTACGGCCCGTAGAAGGCCATTATGACAACGGTCCGCATGTTGCCCATGGTTATTGTGGCCTAGTTTTAAATAATAGGTTATTGCGGCCACTAGCAAACCACGGAAAAAATTGCACTGACTACAAGTAAACAAATAAACAAGACAACGAGAAAATAAATAGGCAAGCAACATATGCTAGGCTATTACGGCTATTACACATATTACAACCACTAGGCATCACAGTTTGCCACAAGTGTAAATATGGGGAAGAAAGCAGCATATTACATATATTGTTATCAAAGTTGGTGACTAGAGCAAATAAACGCCGCAGCAAAACAAGTCCAGAACTGAAACCACTTCACAAGAGCTCAAGAAACAATATCCTGGGTATCCAGCACGCTGGCAAGACGCATAGCAAGCTTATTAGCTTTCTCTTGTTTGGTGCTTAAATCCTCCAGCACTTGTTGTTCACTAGAAAGTATGCATCTGAATTATGTAGAGACTTCAGCAGTCCTTCGGCTTCCTGTCGCAGCACATCTAATTGATTTCTTTCAACTAGAAGTTGAGACTCAAGAAGCCGAACTGATTCAGGCATCGAGTTGGAAGAGCTTGTGCTAGTGATACGTCTCCAACGTATATATAATTTTTGATTGTTCCATGCTATTATTTATGATTTTTTGGATGTTTAATGGGCTTTGTTATACACTGTTATATTATTTTTGGGACTAACCTATTAACCCAAAGGCCTAGTCCAGATTGTTGTTTTTTTGCCTATTTCAGGGTTTTACAGAAAAGGAATATCAGACGGAGTCCAAACGGAATGAAACCTTCAGGAGAGATATTTTTGGAGCAAAATATGCACGGGAGACTTGAGAACCACAGAGTAGGGCACACGTGGCGTCCACGAGGGTGGGGGGCTCCGCCGGAGGGGGAATCTACCACGGACTGCTTCTACATCATCATCATCGCCTCACCATGAGTTGTGAGTAGTTTACCACAGACCTTCGGGTCCATAGCTAGTATATAGATGGCTTCTTCTCTCTCTTTGGATCTCAATACCAAGTTCTCCTAGGTCTTCGAGGAGATCTATTAGATGTAATCTCTTTTTGTAGTGTGTTTGTCGAGATCCGATGAATTGTGCGTTTATGATCAAGATTATCTATGAGAAATATTTTGTTTTTTTCTGAACTCTTTATGTATGATTATAATATCCTTGCAAGTATCTTCAAATTGTTGGTCTGGTTTGGCAATGGGAGAAGTGCTTGGCTTTGGGTTCAATCTTGCAGTGTCCTTTCCCAGTGACAATAGGGGCAGCAAGGCACGTATTGTATTGTTGCCATTGAGGACAAAAAGATGGGGTTTATATCATGTTATTTGAGTTTATCCCTCTACATCATGCCATCTTCCTTAAGGCGTTACTATGTTCTTATGAACTAAATACTCTAGATGCATGCTGGATAGCGGTCGATGTGTGGAGTAATAATAGTAGATGCAGAATAGTTTCGGTCTACTTGTCTCGGACATGATGCCTATATATAATGATCATGCCTAGATAGTCTCATAATTATTCGCTTTTCTATCAATTGCTTGATAGTAATTTGTTTACCCACCGTAGAATACCGCAATCATGAGAGAAGCCACTAGAGAAACCTATGGCCCGAGGTTCTATTCTCAACATATCAATCTACAATCTACTTTACTTTTCCGCTTTTACTTTCTGTTCTTATATCCAAAAATACCAAAAATATTAAACTATCATCTCTATCAGATCTCACTTTTGTAAGTGATCGTAAATGATTGACAACCCCTTATCACATTGGCCGTGAAGTTCTTATTTGTTTATGCAGGTGAGAGGGACTCGCGCATGGTCTCCTATTGGATTGATACCTTGGTTCTCAAAAACTGAGGGAAATACTTACGCTGCTGTGCTGCATCACCCTTTCCTCTTCGAGGGAATACAACACATGCTCGAGAAGTACCAAGAAGAATTTCTGGCGCCGTTGCCGGGGAGGCTTACGCAAAAGTCATATACCAAGTACCTATCACAAACCCTTATCCTTCACATTACATTTTATTTGCCTCTTGTTTTCCTCTCCCCCACTTCACCCTTGCCGTTTTATTTGCCCTTTTTCCGTCCGCTTGCCTCTTGTTTGCTTGTGTTGCTATGTTCCCTCTATTAGCTTGCATCTTCGCTTGCTAAAGTATGGATCCTCATCCACTTGCTAATCTCTTTAAGTGATCCAATTATGTTGAACCAATTGCTAGTGAGTTGCGTACACTAGATTATCATTATGGGCTTTTTCTTGAAATTCATGAATCTGAAAATTGTGAAGAATTGTTAAAAGAAAAAGTGATTCATGATAGATCCTTTAATGAAAAGCATGATTGCAATGATGTTATTATAAATTCTATTGATGTCAATTGTGTTAATGATATGCAAAACCCTAAGCTTGGGAATGCTAGTATTGCTATGTCCACTACTTGTTGCAATGATCATGATTGGGGTGATTCTTCTTAAGATTTTGAAAATTTATTTAAACCCCATGATGAATGTAAGATTGATAATAATGTTTGCAATAATATTGAAAGTGGGTTTGGAAGAGTGTCAACTTTAGATCCCACATATTTGGAGAATTTTCAATCTTATGGAATTTTTGATAAAAGTGGGTTTGGAGAGGTCATGACTTTAGTTAATGTTGATCCCACTATTTTGGAAGAGTGTCAACTTCGCATGCATGTGGATCGTGTCGAGAATATGTTATGTGAATGCTATATTGTTGAATTTTCCTATGATCCTACATGCAATTATTATGAGAGAGGAAAATATGGTTGTAGAAATCTTCATGTTACTAAATTACCTCTCTTCATGTGGAGATTGATCTTGTTTCTATCTTCTTTCTTGCATATGCTATATCTTGCTTGTCTTGCTCATTTGTTTTCCTATAAAATTCCTATGCATAGGAAGTATGTTAGACTTAGATGTGATTTTCACATTCGATATGATGCTCTTTTTGTGCTTCAATTCTTATCTTTTATGTGAGCATCATTGAATTCTCAAGCCTATCTTAATGGCTATAAAGAAAGAGCTTATTGGGAGGAAACCCAATTTTATATTTTTTTTGTTTTTGCTTCTGTTTAGGAATAAATATTGCATCTAGCTTATGTTTAGATGTGGGTTTGTGTTTTAATTACTGTTTGTGCCAAGTAGAACCTTTAGGAAGACTTGTGTGAAGTTTATATGGTATTGCTGTGAAAAACAGAATCGTTAGTGCTCGCTAGAATGGTCACCAGATTTCACTAGAGCGTGCTATTTAGTTGATTCCTTTTGCAGATAGTTAATAGACAAATTCCTCATGTTTACCAATTTATTTCAATTGTTTGGAGTTACAGAAGTATGCGAAAGTTATAGATTACTACAGACTGTTCTGTTTTTGACAAACTCTGTTTTTCGTGTGTTGTTTGCTTATTTTGATAAATCTATGAGTAGTATTGGAGGATATGGATCATAGAGAAGTTGGAATACAATAGGTTTAACACCAATATAAACAAATAATGAGTTCATTACAATACCTTTGAGTAGTGGTTTGTTTTCTTATACTAATGGAGCTCGCGAGATTTTTGTCTAAGTTTTGTGTTGTGAAGTTTTCAAGTTTTGAGTATTTCTTTGATGGACTATGGAACAAAGAGTAGCAAGAGCCTAATCTTGGGGATGCCCAAGGCACTCCAAGGTAAAATTCACGGACAACCAAAATCCTAAGCTTGGGGATGCCCCGGTAAGGCATCCCCTCTTTCGTCTTCATCTATCGGTAACTATACTCGAAGCTATATTTTTAGTCACCACTTGATATGTGTTTTACTTGGAGCGTCATGTGTTATTTGAGTCTTTGCTTGTTAGTTTTCCAGAATTATCCTTGCTGGACACACCTTCTTGAGAGACATAAATATGGCCTAGTAATTGTTAGAACACTCTATGTGCTTCGCTTATATATCTTTTGAGTAGAATAGTTTTTGCTCTAGTGCTTCACTTATATCTTTTAGAGCACGGTGGTGATTATATTTTCTAGAAATTGCTGATCTCTCATGCTTCACTTATGTCCTTTTGAGAGTCTATTAAAACAGCATGGTAATGTTCTTTAGCTATAAAACTAGCCTTCACATGATAGTCATCCAAGATGATTGTAGTAAAAACTTTCATACTAAGTGCATTGAATATGATGAGAAGTTGGATGCTTGATAATTGTTTTGAGATATGAGGATAGTAATATTAGAGTAATTCTAGTGGAGTTATTATGAAATGGAGAAATACTTGTGTTAAGGTTAGTGATTCCCGTAGCATGCACGTATGGTGAATCGCTATGTGACGAAGTTAGAGCATGAGGTATTTGTAGAGTGTCATCCTTTGTGTGGAGATCGGGGGCGCGCGATGGTTAACTCCTACCAACCTCCCCCCTAGGAGCATGCGTTGATTGCTTTGTTTTGTTGACTTGTAAATTTTTTCAACAAGTATAAGAGTTCTTATGACTAATGTTGAGTCCATGGATATTACGCCCTCTCACCCTTCCACCATTGCCAGCCTCTCTTGTACCGCGCAACTTTTGTCGGTACCATACATCCACTATATACCTTCCTCAAAACAGCCACCATATACCTTCCTCAAAACAGCCACCATACCTACCTATCATGGCATGTCCATAGTCATTCCGAGATATATTGCCATGCAACTTTCCACCGTTCCTTTCATATGACACACTTCATATTGTCATATTGCCATGCATGATCATGTAGTTGACATCGTATTTGTGGCAAAGCCACCATGCATAATTTTCATACATGTCACTCTTGATTTATTGCACATTCCGGTACACCGCCGGAGGCATTCATATAGGGTCATACTTTGTTCTAGTATCGAGTTGTAATATTGAGTTGTAATTCAATGTAAGTGTGATGTTCATCTTTATTAGAGCATTGTCCCATGTGAGTAAAGGCCGAACAAAAGAACAGGCCCCTCTAAAAAAAGAAAAAAAGGGAAAAAGGAAAAGAAAAGAAAAGAAAAGAAGAGGGACAATGCTACTATCTTTTTCCACACTTGTGCTTCAAAGTAGCACCATGTTCTTCATGATAGAGAGTCTCATGTTTAGTCACTTTCATATACTAGGGGGAATTTTCATTATAGAAAATGGCTTGTATATTACAACGATGGTCTTCCTCAAATGCCCTAGGTCTTCGTGAGCAAGCAAGTTGGATGCACACCCACTTAGTTTCTTTTGTTGAGCTTTCATACATTTTTAGATCTAGTGCATCCGTTGCATGGCAATCCCTACTCACTCACATTGATATCTATTGACGGGCATCTCCATAGCCCGTTGATACGCCTAGTCAATGTGAGACTATCTCCCTCCTTTTTGTCTTCTCCACAACCACAATTCTATTCCACCCATAGTGCTATATCCATGGCGCATGCTCATGTATTGCGTGAAACTTGAAAGGTTTGAAAAAATAGAGTATGAAAACAAGTGCTTGGTTGAAACCGGGGTTGTGCGTGATATGAATATTTTGTGCATGATATGAATATTTTGTGTGATAAATATTTTGTGTGAAGAAGAGGGAGCATAACCAGACTATATGATTTTGTAGGGATAACTTTCTTTAGCCATAGTATTTTGAGAAGACATGATTGCTTTGTTAGTATGCTTGAAGTATTATTATTTCTTATGTCAATATAGACTTTTGTCCTGAATCTTTCGGATCTGAACATTCATGCCACAATTAAGAGAACTACATTGAAAACTATGTTGGTTAGCATTCCACATCAAAAATTCTGTTTTTATCATTTACCTACTCGATGACGAGCAGGAATTAAGCTTGGGGATGCTTGATACGTCTCCAACGTATCTATATTTTTTGATTGTTCCATGCTATTATTTATGATGTTTTGGATGTTTAATGGGCTTTGTTATACACTTTTATATTATTTTTGGGACTAACCTATTAACCCAAAGGCCTAGTCCAGATTGCTGTTTTTTTGCCTATTTCAGGGTTTTACAGAAAAGGAATATCTAACGGAGTGCAAACGGAATGAAACCTTCGAGAAAGATATTTTTGGAGCAAAATACACACGGGAGACTTGAGAACCACAGAGTAGGGCACATGTGGCGTCCAGGAGGGTGGGGGGCGCCCCCCTACAGGGCACGCCCCCTGCCTCGTGGGCCCCTTGTTTGGCCCCCGGTTCCCTCCTTCTTCCTATATATACCTACATACCCCGAAACCATTAGAACAACAGAGCAAATCCTAGCTCCACCGCCGCAACCTTCTGTTCCCGTGAGATCCCATCTTCGGGCCTGTTCCGAAGCTCTGTCGGTGGGGGGATCTACCACGGAGTGATTCTACATCATCATCATCGCCTCACCATGAGTTGTGAGTAATTTACCACAGACCTTCGGGTCCATAGCTAGTATCTAGATGGCTTCTTCTCTCTCATTGGATCTTAATACCAAGTTCTGCTCGGTCTTCCAGAAGATCTATTCGATGTAATCTCTTTTTGCGGTGTGTTTGTCGAGATCCGATGAATTGCGGGTTTATGATCAAGATTATCTATGAGAAATATTTGGTTCTTTTCTGAACTCTTTATGTATGATTATAATATCCTTGCTAGTATCTTTGAATAATTGGTTTGGTTTGGCCTACTAGATCTATAGTTCTTGCAATGTGTCAGTGTACAAAAAGGGGGTACACTTTTTGTAACCCTATGACTGTGAACGGGCAGTCTGAGCCACGGGCACCGCCGCACCAAGCAAGGCCAGGGAGGTAAGCCAGGGTAAGAATGAAGCCCAAAGAACAAGACCACAAAGAGCAAAGGGACGAAGCAGGTTCCCCGGCAAGATCCTTGCCGGGAGCCAGTTTTAGCAGCCCCGGCAAGATCCTCGCCGGGGCCGGCTTTAGTAGACCCGGCAAGACACTTGCCGCGGCAACTCGCCCCTCGCCTACGGAGCAAATCACCCTTGAGTCCACTGCCCCCATGGGGCAAGGATTCGGGAGATATCCCCGTAGTGGCATGCAGATCTTTGTGAAGACATTCAAGATCAGATACACACTAAGAAGATGGCGACCCTTGGCGGGATCCTAGCCAAGGAAGACCACAAGACCTCCGGCAAGCACCTTGCCAGGGATGGCAGCAGGCGCCGCGGCAAGACCCATGCCGGGGCCCCGGCAAGGCCCTTGCCAAGGACGTCCGTAGGGCCACCATCAGGCCCACGCCGACTAAACTACCACCGCCTTATGCAGATGCCGACCCAACCAGCTGGGCAGGCACCTGCGTGGTGACATGGAGATCTTCGTGAAGACCCACCATTGCGCCACCTCAGTTGCCTGCCTACCTACATGGCATCTCAGGCATCACTGGCCAGGGCGCGTGTCGACACAAGAAGGATCGGCGATGGACAAGATAGATCTCTCCCCCGTCCTCGATAAAGCAAGGACACCTAAGCAAGACGCATTAAAGGCGCCTTGTCATGTAATGCGAGGGATAAACTCGCATCACTATACCCTTTCCACCTCCTGTGTGCCACTGTGGCAACCCCTTTTTCTATAAAAGTAGGCCCGAGGCGACCAGGAGGAGGATTCGGCTTTTTGGAGCTCCTCACGCCCTATAGCTAGCTGAAGAACACAGATATACATCCACCAAAGTAGGAGTAGGGTTTTACGCATCCTCGCGGCCCGAACCTGGATAAACGAACCGTGTGCTATCTGTTTGATCCGCTCTTCTCTCAACCCCGCGCCCCGCTAACCGTAGTACGGATTCTTGTGATCCCATAGGTGTCGTTCCAATACACCGACATCTTTGGCGCGCCAGGTAGGGGGCGCAGTTGTGAGAATCGGCTTTAGCAGTTAGTTCGACGCTTCTTCATCATCATGGCACCCAAGAAGAAGACGATGGTGGCGGTTGGCCATTCGGAAGCCGGACAGCCCGTCCCGACGCGGGTGAGCAGCGGATCGGTCGTGGAAAGGACCCGGGGCGCTGCTCGCGAACACCAACACCGTCCCAGCAGCCGGAGTTTGGGAGGTGGCGATGTTTGTGCGCCTGGTAACGGGCCACACATCGCCAAATCCAAAGACGGAGCCAGGCCCTCCGCGGGTGGCTCGGGGCCTTCCAGGATCGCTGCCGCATCACCCGAAGGCGACGCAAGGGCCTCCAGGACTCCCACGCCGGCGCCAACAGCGCGCTCCTCCGAAGCAGCGCGCGACGAACGGCGTCATCACGCCAAAGATCCCGGGCGTCGCCGCGGGAAGAGCCCCGAGCGCCACTCCTAAGACGTAGAAGACTTGCCCGCCCGCTGAAGCGCTGGTGGAAACGGTATGCGACCGCGGGGTCGTGATGAAGCTCCTCCTGACATGGTCAGGAGTCGAAGCGTGTCGCGGTCCGTGCAGGTTTCTCTACCGCTAACCCCAGCAGAAGCCCTGGCGCGCGCGCAGTTGCTCCTTGACTTTCCTCCCGTTACGGGGAAACTCGACGAATGGAGAGCCACCATCCAAAAACTTGTCGCGGTCGCCAACAAGGATGAACCAAGTCCAGCGAGGCTCCCGGGTCGACGTTCCGATGGGGTCTCACACACTGGTGGCGGGAGGACCGGCAGCACCGTGGCCACGGTGCATTCGCCTCGTCCTCGCCCGGTACCGCGTGCGTCGACTCGTCGGGACGTCACGGGTGACGACATCTCCATAGCGTCGTGCGACCCACGGACCCACGGCGACCAGCGTCGAGTTCTTCAGGAGCGAGCTCATGAAGACGCTCGAACCACCATCGAGCGCCAGCGCGGAGCGCGCCACCAGTCAGACAGGCGAGCAGGGCCTACTGAGGACCGCCCAGCACCGGAGAGCCCTGGAGGTCTACCTTACGAGGTAGGCTGTCCGGCTTTTACCCGTGAGCTGCGGCAGTTCCAGTGGCCCACTCACCGCACCTTTAAGCCTGACGTTGGCGAGAAGTACAACGGCAAGACCCACCCGTCGGAGTTCCTCAGCATCTACACCATCACGATGCAAACTGCCAGAGCCCGCGATGATAAGGGAGGCGAGAGTCTGTGCAAGTATATACAGAGGTTCAGCCGGATACAGTACAATATCCCTGATGTTCACCCTGCCGCCATCATCAGCGCGTTCCATCAGAACGTGCGTAACCGCAAGATGCATGAAGAACTGGCAATGAACAAGGTGAAAGATGTGGCGGAACTCTATGTTCTTGCTGACAGATGTGCCCGGGCTGAAGAGGGCAGGAAGTACCCCTCCGAAGATGCCGGCGTGGAAACCGACTCTTCAGATGAGGATACTGCCGCCCCGGCGAAGAAAGGCCGGCGCCGCAACAGGAAGCGTATAGGTAAAGCCATGCTTGCCGTCGAGGGATCTGATGACGCCGGCTCCGCCAAGAAAACCAAGGCGGATGATGCTGGCAAGGAAATTGCCGGGTGTGTCGCCTGCCGGGCCTTGGCAGCTGCCGAGAAGCCAGGAAACTCTCACAAGCAGTACTGCAAGATCCATCGCACCAAAGGTCATGATCTCCAGAACTGCCGGCAGGTTGAGGTCCTTGCTGAGAAGCAGAGGGCTGTATATGAGAGGCGGGACAAGGAGAAGGGCCGGGACGGTGCTGAGGGGTCCGGCAAGAAGCGTGACGGCCAAGCAGGCCGTCGCGGCAAGGATAAACAGCAGGAGAGGCCCGCGCGGGGCCGTGACAGAAAGCCAGAAGACGACGACCACGAAGAGGACGACGAGTCCGGCGACCAAGGGTTTCAGAAGGCCACGGAGGCCATGTGCGTCGGTGGCGGCGCCTCGCTGCATACTTCTCACCGCCAGCTTAAATAGTGGGCGCGTGAGATTACAGAGGCGGAGCCGTCGTCTGGTGCCCAAAAGACGCTGAAATGGTCCAGCACGCCTATCATTTTGATGCTAAGGATCACCCTGATCGCATTACTGCGGTCGGGTGCTTGCCATTGTTGGTTTCACCGACAATACGCAACCTCAAGGTGACAAAGATGCTAGTCGATGGTGGGGCCGGTCTGAACTTAATCTCGCCTACCGTGATCGAGAAGCTGCAGATTCCTGACGGAGACCTCGAAGAGATAGGCACGTTTCAGGGGGTCAACCCCGGAAGAAGTCAACCAAAGGGGAAGGTCACGCCGCCCGTGACTTTTGGAAGTGATCTGAACTATAGGACAGAAAGGATCGTGTTCGATGTTGCAAAGATCCCCTTTCCTTACAACGGGATCCTTGGCGGCCCAGCGCTGGCCAAGTTCATGGCAGCGTCACACTACGCCTACAACACCCTGAAGATGCCAGGGCCTGTGACGATCATCACCATCCCATCCGATAAGAAAGATGCGCTAATTTGAGCTGACCAACTATACCAACAAGCAGTTGCAGCAGCTGCCGCCACTAGGGCACTTGCTCCTACCACCGGAGCCCCGGGCGGGAAGAAGAAGAAGAAGACTGGTGAGACCTCGGACACCCACTCCGGCGAGCGCACCTCTTCGGAGTGTTGTGCTCCCGTCGAGGACGTGCCATAGAGCTCCACCGGCAAGAAGAAGACCGTGAGACCTCGGACACCCACTCCGGCAAGCGCACCTCTTTGGAGTGTCGTGCTCCAGCCGAGGACGTGCCAGAGAGCTCCACCGGCAGAAACAAGAAGTTCAGGGCCACACCGCCGGGAACCAAGAAGGTTTATGTCAAGGAGGACGGCACAGGAGGGGCTTTCACCATAAGCTCCACCCTTGACGACAAATAGGAAGACGCGCTCGTCCCCTTCCTGCGGGCGAATGTCGATGTGTTTGCATGGCAAGCATCCGACATCCCCGGCGTTCTCAGGAAGGTGATTGAGCACCACCTTGCTGTCTGTCCTCATGCGCGGCCCGTCAAGTAGAAGGTCAGGAAGCAAGCTTTGGAACGACAAGAGTTCATCGTAGAGGAGATCTGGGAACTGGAAGCAGCAGGTTTGGTAAGAGGAGTGCTCCATCCAACGTGGTTGGCCAATCCAGTGGTAGTGCGCGAGGCGAATGGGAAGTGGAGGCTGTGTATTGATTACACAGATCTCAATAAGGCTTGTCCCAAAGACCCCTTCCCGTTGCCGCGCATCGAGTAGATTGTTGACTCCACGGCTGGGTGTGACCTGTTGTCATTCCTCGATGCCTACTCCGGCTACCATCAGATCTTCATGACAAGAGAAGACGAAGAGAAGACAGCATTCATCACCCCATGTGGTACGTATTGTTTCGTATGAATGCCTTTTGGGTTGAAGAGTGTTGGCTCAACGTGTACAAGGGTAGTCCAGATTGGTTTTGAACCGCAGCTCCATAGAAATATGGAGGCTTATATGGATGATATAGTGGTCAAAACCAAGAACAGGGCAACCCTTATACTGGATTTACAAGAAACATTTGCAAACCTACGCAAGATCAATCTCAAGCTGAACCCTGAGAAGTGCGTCTTCGGCGTCCTGTCCGGCAAGCTTCTCGGGTTCTTTGTGTCACAACATGGGATAGAGGCCAATCCGGACAAGATCAAGGCTATAGAACAGATTGAAGCACCCAAACGGGTCAAGGATGTGCGTCGGCTTGCTGGCTGCGTTGCCGCCATGAGCAGATTCATTTCCTAGTCTGCCGAGCTCGCCCTTCGCTTTTTCAAGATTTTGAAAAAGGCGGGCCCAATGGAGTGGACGCCAGAAGACGAAGCAACATTGCAAGATTTGAAGAGGTATCTTTCCTCAACGCCAGTACTAGTTGCGCCTAGGCCACAAGAACCGTTGCTGCTATACCTGGCGGCAACAAACCAGGTGGTCAGCGCCGCACTAGTGGCACAGAGAGAAATTGATGACGAGGTGATAGCAGTGACATAGCTTGATGCCGTTGGTGCAGAGACGACACGGCCGGTTGGAGTGCCGCCAATGAAGAAAATGATGCAGCACCCGGTCTACTTTGTTAGCTCCCTCTTGCAGGGGGCTAGATCGAGGTACTCCAGTGTGCAGAAATTGCTCTTCGGCCTTCTTATGGCCTCGAGGAAGCTGCGTCGCTACTTCCAGGCACACAAGATAACTGTCGTCACTCGCCTCCCTCTGCAACGGATATTGCACAATCTAGATGCAACGGGAAGAATTGTAGAGTGGGCACTGGAGCTGTCCAGCATTGGCCTCAAGTTTGAAAGTACCTCGACGATTCAAAGCCGAGTCCTGGCGGAGTTCGTTGCAGAATGGACCGCGATGCCTGATGAAGAAGCCCAGGAAACTGCTCTCCCCGGCAAAGAGGCGAGTTGCGACTGGATCATGTACTTTGATGGAGCTTTCTCCTTAGAGGGCGCCGGGGCTGGCGTACTGCTTGTCGCCCCCACTGGAGAGCACCTCAAGTACGTGGTCCAGAAGCACTTCCCCAGGGAGGTATCAACGAACAATACTGCTGAATATGAGGGGCTGCTTGCTGGTCTTAGGATCGCGGCAGACCTCGGAATCAAGAAACTCACTGTCAGGGGCGATTCGCAGCTCGTCCTCAAACAAGTCAACAAAGATTACCAGAGCCCGTCGATGAAGGCCTATGTCGATGAAGTGAGAAAGCTGGAAGAGCGTTTTGATGGTATACAGGCGGAGCACGTTCCCCGAGCAGAGAACGACATCGCCGATTACCTGTCAAAGCGCGCTGCCCTCAAGTTACCTGTGTGCTTCAGCTTTCTCAGCCATCCGTTGATCCATCAACAGAGCAAAACAAGAGGTGGAAATCAGGGCCCGGAAAGTACTTTCCCGCCGAGCTTCCCGGAGCCGCCGGCAAGGATGTTGCCTAGGACACTGATCCCGCCATGGGACGGCTAGCTCCGGCGGAGCGTCAAGCTCTTGCCGTCAAGACAGCCACTCCTGTAGTGGAGGAAATGCCTTTAGTCCTCGCCGTCGAGCCCCAGGCTCCAGCGTGGGCATAGCATACCGTCTGATTCCTCCAAACTGGGGAACTTCCTGAGGAGCGGGAAGAAGCGGAAAAAGTAGCCCGTCGATCTGCTATGTACCAGTTCGTCGATGACGTCCTGTACAGAAAGAGACCGAACGGTGTGAAATTGAAGTGTATCCCTCGAGAGGAAGGACTGGGGCTGTTGGCAGAGATACATGGAGGCATATGTGGATCCCACATAGGGTCAAGATCCCTTGCCGGCAAGGCATTTCGGCAATGCTTCTTCTGGCCCACTGCCCTCCAAGATGCGACGACACTGGTCACCAGGTGTGAAGCGTGTTAGTTCCATTCAAAGAAACTTCATCAACCAGCTCAAGCCCTTCAAACCATTCTTCTCTTTTGGCACTTCTTGGTCTGGGGGCTCGATATACTGGGCCCTTTCCCCTGCGCTATCGGGGCCTTTGAGTACTTGTACGTCGCAATCGAGAAGTTCACAAAGTGGCCAGAGGTGGAGGCAGTGAGGAAGGTCATAGCCCAGTCAGCCGTCAAATTCTTCAAGGGACTAGTGTGCCATTTTTGTGTACCCAACAGGGTCATCACGGACAATTGCACATAGTTCACAAGCCGCACCTTCATGCAATATACCCAAGACCTCGGCAGCAAAGTCAGTTTCGCTTTCGTTGCTCACCCACGAAGCAATGGTCAAGCTGAGAGGGCAAACGCTGAAGTACTGCGAGGCTTAAGGACAAAGACCGTTGACAGGCTGCACAAGAGTGGAAGGCGCTGGAATGATGAGTTGCCAACGGTTCTTTGGTCGATCAAAACGACGCCAAATCGAGCCACCAGCCAGACACCCTTTGCCCTAGTATACGGGGCAGAAGCAGTTCTCCCCACTGAACTCATATACGGGTCACCTCGAGTGCTTGCTTATGATGAGCTTGAGCAAGAGCAACTGCGGCAAGATGACGCAATGCTCCTTGAGGAAGATCGTCTTCGGGCGGCTGTGAGAGCAGCACGCTACCAGCAAGCCTTGCGCCGCTACCATAGCCGCAAGGTCCGTGCCTGAAGCCTTGAGGAAGGCGACCTTGTTCTTCGGCGCGTTCAATTGGCCAAGAATACCAACAAGTTGATGCCAAAGTGGGAAGGCCCTTATCGGGTAGTACGAGTCACCAGGCCTGGCGCAGTCTACCTGGAGACCGAAAATGCCATTCCGATGAGCAATTCCTAGAATATTGAGCATCTTCGCAAGTTTTACCCATAAGGCGTGGCTTGCCGGGCCCCCCGGCAAGCCACCTTTTGTACAAGCCTTGCCGGCAAGGCATGTAACCCTTTGTACAAAGCCAGGCGCAGACCCTGAGCATAAATAAATGAAGCGCTGGCGCCCTAAGTTATGGCATGCATGCTAGGTCGAGTCTCGTCCTTGGTTAGGGTTGATAGTGCTTAGCGGCGGCTAACCCCTAGCTTAGATGTCGAGTTTGCATCTCTTTGTCTTTCTTTTATCTCCTTCGGTTCACAGGACACACAGATATCCTTGCCAAAACCACTTGGGGAGAAAAAAAGGAACAAACCAGCATCAAGGCCCCGGCAAGCTATTGTTGCCGGGGGCTGCAAGAGCAAAGATTCACCCACGGCAAACCAGGGTTGCTGGGGGCTGCAGCTTCAGATAAGTTCTCCATCCCTTATCATGCATGCCATTATGGACTGAGGTATGTGAAACCTCGTTGTTTTCCTTAAACTACCGTGCTCCTATAACTCTAGGCCCTACGGCCTGTTCCTGGGACCAAGTTTGGTCGTAGTCGCGGCAGCGAAAGGATGAAACAAGGAGCCTGAACCCGCCTCATCCCTGCCTCCGCCAAAGGTGTGAGGAAGGTAGAGCGAAGTGGGGAGACGGCAAGGCCTGTTGCCGGGCGAGAAAGTGTTTATCTTAGAGATATCAAGGATTTATTCCTTGTCGTGGGTTTCACCCACAAGCAAATGACCCAGCAAACATCCCTTTTTCATTCAAAACATTCCACTCAGGTACAGTCCATAGGGAATGAAAAACATGAACAAGGGGATTACAAGTTTTAAATTTAACAGATGCCCGAAGGCTTACAAACTAAAAAGAGATAATATGCCCGTAATCCCTTTCTTGTCCCTCTCCTCAGGCGGTAGGTCAAGGAGGCGAGAAGAGCAAAAGGAGCGCCTGAGCGAGCTACGAGTGGCAGAAGACACCGAGAGGACATCTTGGTGGCCGCCCAAAGGCTGGATGGTGATGGCGGCGCCGGAAGCAGAGCTCGAAGACGAGGTGGCAGGACGTCAGTACGTGTCGAAGGCGTCGGTGCCCGCGTACTCCGACATGAAGACCTAGCCGCCTGCCCTCTTCCTCTAACGCAGCCCCCCCCCCCCCCAACGCCAGCCGCCCAAGGGGACGGCCCGGAGAAGTTCAAGGAGACGGCGACACGGATGATGGGTCGCCGGTGCCACCAGGAGTGACGCCCGACACCTAGTTGGACCCGTCATCCTGCCGCCTACCGCCCTCGTCGTCCCTTCCGCTGTCCTCCTCGTCACTCTCGCTCGAGGAGGAATCTTCCTCATCAGAAGAGCTCTCCACGCATCACCTTGCATGAGTCCCGAAGTGCCCGAAGACCTTGACGGAAAGAAGGCCACCCTCCATCTACTTAAAATGGAGAGTGAGCCCATCTGTCAAGCTGTGGATACGAGCAAACGTCTTCCATCCCCAACGAAGATACATCACATGAGGAGCAGGGAAGTCGACGCGGACCCGCGTGCCACTGATCCCGCAGCCCCTCATGTGCAGCCGCAATGACTCCGACGGATCCAGCTCCATCTCCCGCGCAAATGGAGTCGGGAGACGAAGGCGATGGCGCGGAGGCCGGCGCAACCTGACGAAGAACTCGCAAGGGTCATCCCCAACATGGCCCTCCATTGGTGGAGGAGCTGCTGGCGGGGGCGAGGCCGGCAGGCCACCGCGTCCTCTTCTTCCCCGAGCGCCCCGGCCTCGCCCCTGGCCTCGCCCCCTCCCCCTTCCCCTCGCGGTCGGCTCTGCCATCGCAGGCGCAGGAGAAGGAGGGACGCGTTGTCGAGCGGCGACCCTCGCCTCCACCGTTGAAGGGCTGGGATTTCCTCTCTCCATGACGAATGGAAGAGAGGAGCAGAAGCAGAAGGAGGAAGAAGATGGAAGAATGCGGGGCGCCGTCCCGCCACTCCCGCTCTTTATAAAGGAATGGGGTTGGGGCTCGACCGCCCCGCTTGGCCAATCAAGACACGGAAGGCGTAGGGAGCCAGGACCGACCCGCCGCCCCAACCAGCGACGGCCCGGTTTCCCGCCTCCACCGTTTGCCACCCCAAGCGCATGTGAGACACGTGGCAGACGTGTAGAAGCGAGGGGACGGGTGAGGCGACCTCTCCCACCCTGTGATCATGGGGAGTGGATGCCTTGAGGACCGCGCCTCGGCCCCATTCATTAAATGGGCCGCTCCTCCACGCCTCCCCCCGTTTATGGGGAAGGTGTGAAGCCGCCTCTTTACTACGATGTGACGCATGCCTGCGGGAACCGCCCCACGCATGCCACCCATGTTACGCACACCCCTCCACACCGCGCCACGCGCGCGGATCGTGGGAGGAGCAGCGCGCGAAAAGTCTTACCACGGTAAAAACCGTCCCGCTTGCCCGCGCACCGTTCTGGGCCTAGCCCAACAACGCGTCGCGCTTATGTGTGGCCCAGGCCCGGGGGCTCCTGTCAGTGTACAAAAAGGGGGTACACTGTTTGTACCCCTATGATTGTGCACGGGCAGTATGAGCCACGGGCACCGCCGCACCAAGAAAGGCCAGAAAGGTAAGCCAGGGTAAGACTGAAGCCCAAAGAACAAGACCACAAAGAGCAAAGGGACGAAGCAGGTTCCCCTAGCAAGATCCTGTACGGGAGCCAGTTTTAGCAGCCCCGGCAAGACCCTTGCCGCGGCAACTCGCCCCTCACCTACGGAGCAAATCACCCTTGAGTCCACTGCCCCCATGGGGCAAGGATTCGGGAGATATCCCTGTAGTGGCATGCAGATCTTTATGAAGACATTCAAGATCAGATACACACTGAAAAGACGGCGACCCTTGGCGGGATCCTAGCCAAGGAAGACCACAAGACCTCCGGCAAGCACCTTGGCGGGGATGGCAATAGGCGCCGTGGCAAGACCCTTGCCGGGGCCCTGGCAAGGCCCTTGCCAAGGACGTCCGCAAGGCCACCATCAGGCCTACGCCAACTAAACTACCACCACCTTATGCAGCTGCCGACCCAACCAACTGGGCATGCACCTGCGTGGCGACATGCAGATCTTCGTGAATACCCACCATTGCGCCACTTCAGCTGCCTGCCTACCTACATGGCATCTCAGGCATCGCTGGCCAGGGCGCGTGTCGACACAAGAAGGAGTGGCGACGGATAAGACAGATCTCTCCCCCGTCCCTGATAAAGCAAGGACACCTAAGCAAGACGCATTAAAGGCGCCTTGTCATGTAATGCGAGGGATAAACTCGCATCACTGTACCCTTTCCACCTCCTGTGTGCCACTGTGGCAACCCCTTTTTCTATAAAAGTAGGCCCGAGGCGACCAGGAGGAGGATTCGGCTTTTTGGAGCTCCTCACGCCCTATAGCTAGCTGAAGAACACAGATATACATCCACCAAAGCAGGAGTACGGTTTTACGCATCCTCGCGGCCTGAACCTGGATAAACGAACCGTGTGCTATCTGTTTGATCCGCTCTTCTCTCAACCCCGCGCCTCGCTAACCATAGTAGGGATTTTTGTGATCCCATAGGTGTCGTTCCAATACCCCGACACAATGGAAGAAGTGCTTGGCTTTGGGTTCAATCTTGCGATGTCCTTTCCTAGTGACAGTAGGGGCAGCAAAGCACGTATTGTATTGTTGCCATCGAGGATAAAAAGATGGGGTTTATATCATGTTATTTGAGTTTATCCCTCTACATGATGTCATCTTGCTTAAGGCGTTACTCTGTTCTTATGAACTTAATACTCTCGATGCATGCTGGATAGCGGTCGATGTGTGGAGTAATAGTAGTAGATGCAGAATTGTTTCGGTCTACTTCTCTCGGACGTGATGCCTATATATAATGATCATGCCTAGATAGTCTCATAATTATTCGCTTTTCTATCAATTGCTCGACAGTAATTTGTTTACCCACCACAGAATACCGCTATCATGAGAGAAGTCACTTGAGAAACCTATGGCCCCAGGTTCTATTCTCAACATATCAATCTACAATCTACTTTACTTTTCCGCTTTTACTTTCTGTTCTTATATCCAAAAATACCAAAAATATTAAACTATCATCTCTATCGGATCTCACTTTCGTAAGTGACCGTAAAGGGATTGACAACTCCTTATCGCGTTGGCCGCGAAGTTCTTATTTGTTTGTGCAGGTGCGATGGAATCGCGCGTGGTCTCCTACTAGATTGATACCTTGGTTCTCAAAAACTGAGGGAAATACTTACGCTACTATGCTGCATCACCCTTTCCTCTTCGAGGGAATACAACGCAAGCTCGAGAAGTAGCATCTAGTAGTAGTGGCCAGTAACTCAAACACTACATCAAGGCATGACTTTGGGGTTGTCTCACTGTCCACAAGATAGTTTTATCATCTTTCTTGGAGACCAATAGGGTTGTCTCACTATCTTGAACCTTATCTGCATTACTTTCTCTACCATAGCATAATGGGGTGCTCTTCTCCAATATTTTGTCGGTATTCCACAAGAGGAATAAGCAGACATGTCACAGGTTTACCATGTTGTACATGCAACCCATTTTGGTAAACTAGTTCAGCTGTAAGGTGGACAGGATAACAACATGAAAGAAACATATATCTATGTAGTATGGTCACTGTATGGTCTATATCATTCTAGTTTATGTTGCCAAATCAAGATAGAGATAGTTCAAATCATATATGTTTAATACAAAGCAGCATAGACAGAATATAAGTATGGCAAACTACACAACACTAACAACACTTGTAATGTGCATGCCATGATAACATAACTGTTTATTCAATTGAAACTGAAATCAACAAAGAGCAAGTTACAACAGCAAACCAGTTAAAGAAACAGGTTTAAATGATACATTTTTCACCATTGGAGTTTCAATTGCATCCTTCAAATTTGAAATTAGTCGGTATTAGTAAATACAGTGATGGTAGAGCAAAGGAGTATGAACCATAGCTATGGAACCTGACCTAAGAACAATTCTTCTTCTGCTTAAGCGTTGACTTGGGGTTCGGAGTGGTGGTCCTCGTGCCTTGGGCACTGCACTTACCTTACCAACTGCTCGTGTTTGGGTGCTCTATGGTGGATACGGTGTAGTGTCAACTAGAACCGGGTAATTGTCTGCTAGGGTTGGGATTAGAAGGGGTGTAGCTGGTTCTCTGTCCAACTAGGTAGGGGTACAATCTGCGTGAGTCTGGGTTATGTGTGGTGGGGCAGGTTCTTGGGCAAGTACAACCATGGTTCTATATGCATCGATGGGTAGCATGATCTTTTCTGAAGACCGTGTTTTTACTCCCATAGATACTTCCATCACCCTCTCTAATTCAAATGGCTGATAAACAAAAAAAGTAATTGAATGCACACACATTGTATGATCGACAGGTGCAATGGATAGTAGGGAAGAAAACAGGGCATGAAATAATTCACATTGATGTTGTTTAACCAAATAGGATAGCATGACACAATTTCACATATATGATAGCTAATTAAACAGGATAGCATGACACAAATACACATATATGATGGCTAACTAAACAAGATAGAATGACATACTTCGAAAAATGATGACTATGTAAAAGGATGACATGATATAACTATACGATGTGTCTATTAAAGTGGTTGGCATGCCATAATTCACATACATGGATGGAAACATGATGGCGTGATATATTTCACGGATAGAATGACATAATTCAAAATCTGATGACTATGTAAACAGGATGAGATGATATAACTATATTGTTTCTTTAGAAAATGGGTTGGCGTGCCATAATTCAAATAAATGCTGTCTATGTAAACATCATGGCAAGATATAATTCAAATATATGATTTATATACTAAGAAAGTGAGCAAAGGGCAATCGCATATATGATGTGTCAACTAAGAAGATGGCATTCAATATTGTGTATATCATGTAAAAACTAAGCATTGCAAGACAACATATGCATGATATGAGTAATATAACCCTGCCAAGTTTGAGCACACACCTCAGGGGGGAACATGACTGGTCATCTGTCTCTGAATCCTCCTCTAAGGAGCTATCTGTAACCAGCAAGATATCTGCTTCAGCAGGTAGCATTTTTTGCTCTGAGGACCTTGTATGTACTCCAGATTTTTGCATCACCAATTCAAATGACTGATGCATAGGAAGAGTAGTTGAATATATGGCAAATGGAATATGTAATACAAAATAAGGATGGCGTGATATAATTCACATATATGATGCTGGCTAAACAGCGTGGCATTGCAGAATTCACATATATAATGCCTTGCGACAAGATAGCATTGCATAATTCACATATATAATGTCTTGCAACAAGATGGTATTGCATAGTTCACATATATGGTAACTAGACACTAAACCGGTGGCATTCACACAAAGCATGTCTAAACTAAGGAAATAACATGGCAATGCAAGACATCATATGCACGATATGAGCAATATAACCCTGCCAAGTTAGAGCATGCATCTCAAGGGGTGGGGCAATAGGACTGGTCATCTGTCTCTGAATCCTCCTCTGAGGATATATCCGTAACCAGCAAGACATGTGCTTCGTTATATAGCATTGTTTGCTCTCAAGACCTTGTTTTCACTCTAGATTTTTCCACAACCGTGTCGAATGGCTGAGGCATAGGAAGAGTAATTGAATGTACTAACGTTGTTGACAAATTTATTACATAGTAAAAAAGGATGGCATGATATAATTCACATATAAGATGACTGGCTAACCAGGATGGCATTGCAAAATTCACATATATGATGCCTGGCTAAATAAGATGGCATTGCATGATTCACATATATGATATAGAAACCAAACAGATGGCATTCATACAATACATGTCTAAGCTAAGCAGATGACATATTTTATGTGTAAAGTAAGCAATGCAAGGCACCATATGCATGATATGACCAACATCAGCATGCCAAGTTAGAGAAAAAGACCTGAGGGGTTAAATAGGAGTGGTCTGCTCCCTCTGAATCCCCCTCTGAATAGTTATCTTCAACTTGATTACAGTCTGGAATTGGGGGAGGGGGTTGCTTTTGCGCCCACCATGGAGTGACATTTGCATGAAATTTTATTGCCACACAAGGCTCGTCTCTTTTGCTCTACATGTTTAGTACCATTGTGTACAATAACTGACAAGCATAGGAATAAAACATAGTGAGATTGCATAAGGAGTGCATACTGTGGATAGACCCAAAACCAATGATAGTAGGCAGATAATAGCTTCAGTTAAAAATACAGATAATGGCTCCTTTAATGTTTGTTTCCACCTAACATGAAACTCAAAGTATACACCCGAGATTAATCAGATAGTAGACATATAGTATTGATTGTTGCCCCAATATGTACCCCACAACCATTTAAAAAATTAAGTTTGAGAATTAGTTTGGACCTGACTCGGAGTCTAATCAGTGAACATGACGATAAAGTAGCATGTCATCGTGCTATAAGCGATGCATAACGTAAGCAGACACGAAAGAGTGCGACCTCTCTTGCCGACCCGTGTAGTCCTCAAGGTCCCCTGCTCAGTTGATGATGCTAATGCGGCTGTCATGGCTGCCGGCGGCGGGCAAGAAGATCTGAGGCGGCGAAAGACAGTCTATAGGGCGGATCCCTGTTGTGGTGAACCCTTCCATCGTTGGAGCAGCTGAGCTAGGGTGGACCACATCGCAGTAGGAACGGGACAAACCACACAAGGTTTTCTTTGACACATATCTGTAACAGAAGTAATTCTGTAAGGGCTTGTTTTAATTGGAGGATTGTAATAATGCGGTGATAGGAAGTACACAGGAATAGGATAGGAGTGCACGTGCAAAACAGGGAATTTGAAAACACAAGATTTCTATGAGACAATTCTGCTTGACAAGAAGCCAATGGTATGTGACATGAGATGGGTTGATTGGGAATACATCAAGGTAAATGAAGATCATTTTCCAAGTGTGCATGAAAGCTTAAAGGCTTGTGGTGTTGACAAGTTTGTGGGTCAGAAGCTAGAAAAATGGAATGATGAACTCATCATGCAATTTTACTCCACAGCTCACTTTTATCCGGATGGAAGAATTGTGTGGATGTCTGAAGGTACAAGGTACCAGTCAACTGTTGATGAGTGGGCCAAGTTGATAAAAGCCCCTGAAGAGCATGAGGATGACTTGGATGTGTATGCCGAGAAGAAGAAAGACCACAACTCCATGGAAAACATGTACAAAGAGATCACTGATACAGCTTTGGAAACACACAAGTTTGGATCTGTACATTACTTGTTGTCTGGTCTAGCCACAATCAACACTATATTGAGGCATACATTGTTGCCCAAATATGGAGATCATAAGAGGACACTCAATCAACTTGCTGCACAATTTTTATGTCCCTCAAAAGTTCAAAGTGATGAGTTTGATTGTTGAAACAATCAAGAAGACTGCTGCAGACCAGAAGAGATCATGTGGGTATGCTCCACACATTCAGGAGCTCATCAACTCCAAGATGGGCACATGCACATACTTGTTGGACAAGGAGCATTTACCTCTATATTCTGAATTTGAGGACAACACAGTTGTCATGGATGAGAATGAACCTTCATCAGTGCAACCACAAGAAAAGAGAGCCAAACATAGAGCTGAGAAAGCAGCAAAGATTCCAAGTGTTGAAGAGGCATGTCAAGTGTCCCTCGAGTCAAAACAACATCAAATGGCATATCTGGTTCAGGAAACTTTGAGGATTGAGAAGGGCTTAGCCACCATGACTCAAAATCAGGAGAGCTTGGAGAGGATCATTGAAACAAAGTTCTATGATCTTGATCTGAAAGTGACTGAGATACAGACTACTGTTGAGCAGCGCCAGGAGGAAGCAGAGGAGAGGAAAGGGCAGGCTACCACAGATGCCTTTCAGAGAGTGCCTAGAGGTCAGATGTCTGTTGCAGTGCCTATACCTGACACTAGAGCTACTACATCAGCACCAGCAGCTACAAGTTCAGTGCCACCTCCAGTTACCACTCCACCAGCTTCAACCACATCATCTGAAGCCTTCGTCCTTGGAGTTCTCTCTACACCACCTCCCGAAGATCAAGCCTAGAGAGACGCATATCACTATGCATTTTCAAACTTTTTGGTAACTTGTTGCCAAAGGGGGAGAAACATGTATAGATCATAGGCTTCGAGAGAGGGTGTTTTTGCTTCTTGGTCTCTTTCTATTTTGTTGCTACATTTGTGTGTTTGCTTGATACTCTATGTTATGTGTGTGAGATACTTGTTTGATCATGTGATTGATCATATGCTACCTTAATGCTTGCTTGGATGACATTATCTTTTATATCCCTATATGATCATTCACTTTGCTTGGTGATGAGTGCATGTTTTTAGTTTATATCATTTTGAGCACTCCACCAAGATGTATGTGACATGGAAGAGTAACCCATGATCCTAATCGATTGTGCATTTGCATTCAAACGAAAATTTTAAATAATGCACAAATTTAGGGGGAGCTCTTGCTTATCACATGCTTCTCAAAGCGACGATGTATTTAAATATTATTATCATTTGTCGAAGCTTTGACCTATATGTTGTTATCAATTACCATAAATGGGGAGATTGAAACTGCAACTATCCCTGGGTGGTTTTGGTAATTCCTAACAACATATAGCTCATTGAACTAATGCTCTTTCAAGATGATCATTTCAGAAAGTTCAATGATTGGCATGGCATGGTCTAGTAATGTGGACCCCTCAAAATGCTAAGGACACATATTGGCTCAAGCTCAAGACTCTACATTTTCTATTTTAGTGATCCAAGATCACATTGAGTCCATAGGAAAGCCAATACTATTAAAAGGGGATGAGTTGTTGCTTAATGTGTTTCTTGCTCAAAATGCTTAGTGATATGCTCCAAAACCCACAACTACTATCTCACATCCACATATGTCCCAAACCAAAAGTCAAACTCGGCCCCACTAAAACTTTCTATCCGGCGCCACCGAGTTCAGTTGACATAGCTACTACCTCAAACCCTAATCACTTCGGTCTCGCCGATAGGGATCTCGGTCTCACCGAGATGGGATTGCAAACTCTCTGTTTCCCTTTGTAACGTTTCTGTCTAACTGATATGAGCGATCGGTCGCACCGAGTTCGCAATGCAAACTCTCTGTTGCCCCTTCGTAACATTTTGGTCAAACCGAAACGAGCGAATCGGTCCCACCGAGTTTGCCTGACCAACTCTCTGGTTAGCTTATTACCAAAATCGGTCATACCGAGTTTGTGTAATCACTCTCACTGAGATTGCGTTATGCCCTAACCCTAATGAAATTGGTCCTACTGAGTTGATCATATCGGTCCCACCGAAATGCCTAACGGTCACATTATGAACTAAATCGGTCAGACCGAGTTCTCTGATTCGGTCCCACCGAGTTTGGTAAATTGTGTGTAATGGTTAGATTTTGTGTGGATGCTATATATACCCCTCCACCCACTCTTCATTCGTCGAGAAAGCCATCAGAACATGCCTACACTTCCAATATACATTTTCTGAGAGAGAACCACCTACTCATGTGTTGAGACCAAGATATTCCAATCCTATCATATGAATCTTGATCTCTAGCCTTCCCCAAGTTGCTTTCCACTCAAATCTTTTTTCCACCATATATCCAAATCTGTGAGAGAGAGAGTTGAGTGTTGGGGAGACTATCATTTGAAGCACAAGAGCAAGGAGTTCATCATCAACACACCATCTATTACCTTTTGGAGAGTGGTGTCTCCTAGATTGGTTAGGTGTTACTAGGGAGCCTCCGTCAAGATTGTGGAGTTGAACCAAGGAGTTTGTACGGGCAAGAAGATCGCCTACTTCGTGAAGATCTACCCTAGTGAGGCAAGTCCTTTGTGGGCGATGGCCATGGTGGGATAAACAAGGTTGCTTCTTCGTGGACCCTTCGTTGGTGGAGCCCTCCGTGGACTCGCGCAGCCGTTACCCTTTGTGGGTTGAAGTCTCCATCAACGTGGATGTACGATAGCACTACCTATCGGAACCACGAGTAAAAAATCTCCGTGTCTACATTGCGTTTGCTCCCTCAAACTCCTCCGTTTACCTTCATATGTAATTATTTTACATTCCGCTGTTATACTCTTATAAGTGCATGTGTAGGTTGATTGCTTGACTTGTGCATAATTGCTAAAATCTACCAAGACTTAAAATTGGGAAAAGGCTAAGTTTTTATTTGGTCAAGTAGTCTAATCACCCCCCTAGACATACTTTCGATCCTACAATAATGCTATTATGCTACTATCTCATAGTCTTGTGCTTCAAGAATAGGAATTTGAAAAGGAGGCCAAGTGGATATTAAAATTCCTACAATTTTTCTATCAAGAAGACACTAAAGGAACAAATCCTACAGTTTTCCTTTACTCCATTCCTTTGAACCAAATGCATGAATAGTTGTACCATAGTTAACTTTCCAATTCCTATGTTTTTCCTTCAATTTTCCTTTCAAGCACTGGCAATTCTAGTAGGCAGGCTTGAACAAGGAAAAACCTACACTCGAACAATGTTTTTGTGCTACTTCTACTACTTTGGACCCAGGCCACTGCCCTACTAGCTCAATTCCTAGGCCCATCTAGAAATGCACAGCTCAAACGCGTAGAAATAATGATGGCTTTCAAGAGAGTCCACCATGGATAGCTAGGTTGCCTGGTACCTCACTTCTTGTTATATAGGAGAAACTAACCGTATTTCACGTACTACGTGTGCTCAGTGGACAATATATATAACGTGTAGAGTAAAAATGTGATGCAGCAAGTGTACAACCTCTTTGGCTAAGCCATGTTGATCTCAGTATCATTGGGTTGGTCGTTGAGTATGCTTCGGCTGGTGTGGCAGTCGGAGGAGGGGAAGAAGATCTTAGGTGCCTGGAGATGGAGCCAAGGGTACTGCTCGGTTGTGATGGAGGGTTTCGTCATTGGAGCAGCTCCGGTGAGTTGTACGATGGCGAGGCTGAAGCTGGACAAGAGAGGCAATGTTAACCTGAGTGGAATACTAATAGCATCTCCAATAGATGATCTAAAATTCATAACCACAGAGTGCTATATGTAAAATACATCAGCCGCTCATCTCTGAACTTAACTGTCTAAACTTAATTTAACTGTCGAAACTAATTTTACTATCGAAAGTGAACGCACTAATAGCAGAAAAGCAGTAGCAGCAGCAGGGGCTTGAGCGAGAGCAGGATCTGCTGCTCGTGCAGCAGCAGCGCGAGGAAGACTAGAGCAGCAGCGCAAGCAAGAGCAAGTGCAACAGCGCAAGCAAGAGCAAGAGCATACCAGATAGGGGACCGAAGAGCAAAAGCAGAGCAGCAGCGCGAGCGTGAGCCAAAGCAGTAGTAGCTCCAACTGATGTGGACGTCACCGCCGAGGGAGTGATGCCGTAAAGGAAGTGGCTGGCGACGTCGCCGTACATGGAGCTGCACCATGGTGGCTCGGGACCATGCGCCAGCAGCGCCGTGAGATCGAAGCAAGAAGAAAATGCAGTGATTACTGTAGAACCTCTTTGGTGGCGCCGATTAGGCCTCAGCTTCATCCGAGGAATAAGTGATGATGCTGCTCTTCTGGCGGTGTGGGAATGGAGGTGTCATGAAAGACGAGGGGAACATCGGGGCAGCAGCTTGGAGTGGAGGAAGGGGTGGCTGAACCGGCGGGACGACGAGATCGACGATGGATCCTCATCCGGTGCGGTGGATGAGGGAGGTCGAGGTGTTTCGGTGGACAACATCATCGGGGAAGAGGCTCTGGCTGGGTGGCGGATGGAGGAGGGTGTGGGGCTTCGTGGGTTTTTGCGGCCTTGGTGTTTGAATGGGCGCGGCGGAGGTGCTGGGAGGGGGATCCATGGCTTAGGGACACGCTTGTCCGAAATGTGGAGTAAGTTACGAAAATACCCCCACCGATTTGAACTAGGTGGTTCTTTTCGTTCAGGGGGTATCACGGGAATTTCGCTTATCTGGATTTTGCAGGAGGTTGGAGTTTTCGAGCGCGTTGTAATTTTGGGATGGCAACTGATACGCCTCCAACGTATCTATAATTTAATATTGTTCCATGCTATTATATATTATGTTTTGGATGTTTAATGGGCTATATTATACACTTTTATATTATTTTTGCGACTAACCTATTAACTTAAAGGCCCAGTGCAGATTGTTGTTTTTTGCCTATTTCACGGTTTCGCAGAAAAGGAATATCAAACGGAGTCCAAACGAAATGAAACCTTCGCGAGAGTTATTTTTGGAAGGATATCAACACAGAAGACTAGGAGTACACGCGAGGGAACGAAGGAGGCGGCCACGAGGGTCCAGGGCGCGCCCCCTCCTACAGGGCGCGCCCCCCATCCCCATGGGCCCCCTCTGGCTCCCCCGACGCCCACCTTCCTCCTATATATACCCATGTACCCTAAAAACATCGAGGCAACAGATAAAACCCTAATTCCACCGCCGCAACCTGTGAGATCCCATCTTGGGGCCTGTTCCCGAGCTCCGCCGGAGGGGGGATCTTCCACGGAGTGCTTCTTCATCAACACCATCGCCTCACGATGAGTTGTGAGTAGTTTACCACAGACCTTCAGGTCCATAGTTATTAGCTAGATGGCTTCTTCTCTCTTTTAGGATCTCAATACCAAGTTATCCTCGGTCTTCGAGGAGATCTATTCGATGTAATCTTTTTGTGGTGTGTTTGTCGAGATCCGATGAATTGTGGGTTTATGATCAAGATGATCTACGAGAAATATTTGATTCTTTTCTGAAATAGTTTATGTATGATTATAATATCATGGCAAGTCTCTTCGAATTATTGGTTTGGTGTGGCCCACTAGATCTATAGTTCTTGCAATGGGAGAAGTGCTTGGCTTTGGGTTCAATCTTGCAGTGTCCTTTCCCAGTGACAGCAGGGGCAGCAAGGCACGTATTGTATTGTTGCCATCGAGGATAAAAAGATGGGCTTTATATCATATTGCTTGAGTTTATCCCTCTAAATCATGTCATCTTGCTTAAAGCATTACTCTGTTCTTATGAACTTAATACTCTAGATGCATGCTGGATAGCGATCGATGTGTGGAGTAATAGTAGTAGATGCAGAATCGTTTTGGTCTACTTGTCACGGACGTGATGGCTATATATAATGATCATGCCTAGATATTCTCATAACTATGCGCTTTTCTATCAATTGCTCGACAGTAATTTGTTCACCCACCATAGAATTCTGGTATCATGAGAGAAGCCACTAGTGAAACCTATGGCCCTCGGGTCGATCTTTATCATTTTACTTTACCGTCAACTTCAATTTCTGTCGCCGTTGCTTATTTGCTTTATTTACTTTCTGTTCTTATATCCAAAAAATACCAAAGATATCACACTATCCTATCTATCAGATCTCACTTTCGTAATTGACCGTAAAAGGATTGACAACCCCTTATCGCGTTGGCTGCAAAGTTCTTATTTGTTTGTGGAGGTGCGAGGGACTTGCGTGTGGTCTCCTACTGGATTGATACCTTGATTCTAAAAAACCGAGGGAAACACTTACGCTACTATGCTGCATCACCCTTTCCTCTTCGAGGGAATACAATGCAAGCTCGAGAAGTAGCAAGAAGAATTTCTTGCACCATTGCCAGGGAAGCTTACCCAATAGTCATATACCAAGTACCTATCACAAACCCTTATCCTTCGCATTACATTTTTGCCTCTCGTTTTCCGCTCCCCCACTTCACCCTTGCCATTTTATTTGCCCTACTTTTTGCCGTGTGTTTACCATTCGCTTGCTTCTTGTTTGCTTGTGTGTTGGATTGCTTGCTTGTCACTATGGCTCAAAACAATACCAAATTGTGTGACTTCTCCAATACCTACAATAATTATTTTATTAGCACTCCGATTGCTCCTATTACCGATGCTGAATCTTGTGAGATCAATGCTGCTCTGTTGAATCTTGTCATGAAAGATCAATTTTCTGGCCTTCCTAGTGAAGATGTCGCTACCCATCTAAACAACTTTGTTGATTTGTGTCATATGCAAAAGAAGAGGGATACAGATAATGATATTGTTAAACTGAAGTTATTTCCATTTTCACTTAGAGATCGTGCTAAAACTTGGTTTTCCTCTTTGCCTAGAAATAGTATTGATTCGCGGAATAAGTGCAAAGATGCCTTTATCTCTAAGTATTTTCCGCATGCTAAGATTATCTCTCTTAGAAACGATATTATGAATTTTAAGAAACTAGATCATGAGCATGTTGCACAAGCTTGGAGAGAATTAAATTAATGATACGTAATTGTCCTACACATGGTTTGAACTTATGGATGATTATTCAAAACTTTTATGATGGCTTGAATTTTGTTTCAAGATATCTTTTAGATTCAGCTATAGGAGGCACTTTCATGGAAACTACCTTAGGAGAAGCTACCAAACTCTTAGATAATATTATGGTTAACTACTCTCAATGGCACACCGAAAGATCTACTAGTAAAAAAGTGCATGCTATTGAAGAGATTAGTGTTTTGAGTGGAAGGATGGATGAACTTATGAAATTATTTTCTACTAAGAGTGCTGCTTTTGATCCTAATGATATGCCTTTATCCACGTTGGTTGAAAATATTAATGAATCTTTGGATGTGAATTTTGTAGGTAGGAATAATTTTGGTAACAATGCTTAGAGAGGAAACTTTAACCCTAGGCCTTTTCCTAGTAATTCCTCTAATAATTGTGGTAATTCCTACAATAACTCTTATGTAAATTTTGGTAAGATGCCTTATGAATTTGAAACTAGTGTTAAGGAGTTTATGACTTCGCAAAAGAATTTCAATGCTTTGCTTGAAGAAAAATTGCTTAAGATTGATGAGTTGGCTAGAAGCGTGGATAGAATTACCCTTGATGTTGATTCTTTGAAACTTAGATCTATTCCACCTAAGCATTATGTCAATGAGTCTCTCAAAGCCATGAGAATTTCCATTGATGAATGCAAAGAAAGAACCGCTAGGATCCGTGCTAAAAAAGAGTGCTTTATGAAAGCGTGTTCTTCTAGTTATCATGAAAATAAAGATGAAGATCATAAAGTTATTGCTGTGTCTCTTATTAGATCCTTGTTTTCTAGTATGAATCTTGATAAAGATGGGACTGGAGATGAGTCTACTTTAGTTAAAAGGCGTCCCAATGATCGGAGTTTTTAGATCTTGATGCTAAAATTGTTAAAAGTGGGATTGAAGAGATTAAAACTTTGCATAGTCATGAGCCCACTATTTTGTATTTCAAGGTATTCAATTATTATAATTGCTCTTTGATAGATTGTATTTCCTTGTTGCAATCCGTACTAAATTCTCCACATGCTTATAGCCAAAATAAGGCTTTTAACAAACACATAGTTGATGCCTTGATGCAATCTTATGAGGAAAAACTTGAATTAGAAGTTTCTATCCCTAGAAAGCTTTATGATGAGTGGGAACCTACTATTAAAATTAAAATTAAAGATCATGAATTTTTTGCCTTGTGTGATTTGGGTGCAAGTGTTTCTACAATCCCAAAAACATTGTGTGATTTGTTAGGTTTCCATGAGCTTGATGATTGTTCTTTAAATTTGCATCTTGCCGATTCTACCATTAAGAAACCTATGGGAAGGATTAATGATGTTCTTATTGTTTCCAATAGGAATTTTGTGCCCGTAGATTTCATTGTTCTTGATATAGATTGCAATCCTTCTTGTCCTATTATTCTTGGTAGACCTTTCCTTAGAACGATTGGTGCAATTATTGATATGAAGGAAGGAAGTATTAGATTCCAATTTCCGTTAAGGAAAGGCATGGAACACTTTCCTAGAAAGAAAATCAAATTACCTTATGAAACTATTATGAGAGCCACTTATGGATTGCCTTCCAAAGATGGCAATACCTAAATCTATCCTCGTATCGTGCCTAGCTAGGGGAGTTAAACGATAGCGCTTGTTGGGAGGCAACCCAATTTTATTTTCTTCATTTTTGCTTCTGTTTGGGAATAAATATTGCATCTAGCTTCTGTTTAGATGTGGTTTTGTGTTTTAATTAGTGTTTGTGCCAAGTAGAACCTTTGGGAAGACTTGTGTGAACTTTATATGACCATGCTGTAAAAAACAGAAACGTTAGCGCTCACGAGAATAGTTAAGAGATTTTACTGGAGAGTGCTATTTAGTTGATTATTTTTGCAGATGATTAATAGACAAATTCCTCACATTTACCAATTTATTTAATTTTTTTAGAGTTACAGCAGTATTCGAAAGTTATAAATTACTATAGACTATTCTGTTTTTGACAGATTCTGTTTTTCGTGTGTTGTTTTCTTATTTTGATGAATCTATGAGTAGTATTGGGGAGTATGAATCATAGATAATTTGGAATACAATAGGTTTAACACCAATATAAACAATGAATGAGTTAATTACAGTACCTTTGAGTGGTGGTTTGTTTTCTTATATACTAACGGAGCTCACGAGATTTTTGGCTAAGTTTTGTGTTGTGAAGTTTTCAAGTTTTGAGTATGGCTTTGATGGACTATGGAACAAAGAGTGGAAAGAGCCTAAGCTTGGGGATTCCCAAGGCACCCCAAGGTAAAATTCAAGGACAACCAAAAGCCTAAGCTTGGGGATGCCCCGGGAAGGCATCCCCTCTTTCGTCTTCATCTATCGGTAACTATACTCGGGACTATATTTTTATTCATGACATGATATGTGTTTTTCTTGGAGCGTCATGTATGATTTGAGTCTTTGCTTTTTAGTTTGCCACAATCATCCTTGCTGGACACAACTTTTTGAGAGAGATAAAAATGGTCTAGAATTTGTTTGAATACTCTATGTGCTTCACTTATATCTTTTGAGCTAGGTAGTTTCGCTCTAGTGCTTCATTTATATCTTTTAGAGCACGGTGGTGGTTTTATTTTGTAGAAATTGCCGATCTGTCATGCTTCACTTATATCCTTTTGAGAGTCTTTTATAACATCATGGTAATGTGTTTTGGTTATAAAACTAGTCCTAATATGATAGGCATCCAAGATGAATATAGTAAAAACTTTCATATAAAGTGCATTGAATATGATGAGAAGTTTGATACTTGATGATTGTTTTGAGATATGAGGATGGTGATATTAGAGTAATGCTAGTGGAGTAATTATGAATTTGAGAAATATTTGTGTTAAAGTTTGTGATTCCCGTAGCATGCATGTATGGTGAACCGCTATGTGACGAAGTTAGAGCATGAGGTATTTATTGAGTGTCAACCTTTGTGTGGAGGTCGGGGGCACGCGATGGTTAACTCCTCCCAACCTCCCCCCTAGGAGTATGCGTTGATTACTTTGTTTTGATGACTAATAAATTTTTGCAATAAGTATATGAGTTCTTTATGACTAATGTTGAGTCCATCGATTATATGCACTCTCACCCTTCCACCATTACTAGCCTCTCTTGTACCACGCAACTTTCGCCGGTACCATACACCCACCAAATACCTTCCTCAAAACAGCCACCATACCTACCTATCATGGCGTTTCCATAGCCATTCCGAGATATATTGCCATGCAACTTTCCACCATTCCGTTCATATGACACGCTTCATTGTCATATTGCCATGCATGATCATGTAGTTGACAACATATTTGTGGCTAGGCTACCATGCATAATTTTTCATACATGTCACTCTTGATTCATTGCAAATCCCGGTATACCGCCGGAGCCATTCATATAGAGTCATACTTTGTTCTAGTATCGAGTTGTAATATCGAGTTGTAAACTAATATAAGTGTGATGATCATCATTATTAGAGCATTGTCCCAATGAAAAAAAAGAAGGAAAGGCCAAAGAAAAACGAAAGGCCCAAAAGAAAAGAAAAAAAAGAAAAAAGAAAAAAAAGGAAAAAAAGAAAAAAGAAACAAGAAAAGAAAAGGGACAATGATACTATCCTTTTCAACACTTGTGCTTCAAGGTAGCACCATGTTCTTCATGACAGAGAGTCTCATGTTTAGTCACTTTCATATATTAGTGGGAATTTTCATTATAGAACTTGGCTTGTATATTCCAATGATGGGCTTCCTCAAATGCCCTAGGTCTTCATGAGCAAGCAAGTTGGATGCACACCCACTTAGTTTATTTTGTTGACCCTTCATACATTTTTAGCTCTAGTGCATCCATTGCATGGCAATCCCTACTCACTCACATTGATATCTATTGATGGGCATCTCCATAGCCCATTGATACGCCAAGTCGATGTGAGACTATCTTCCTCCTTTTTGTCTTCTCCACAACCACCACTCTATTCCACCTATAGTGCTATATCCATGGCTCATGCTCATGTATTGCGTGAAAGTTGAAAGGTTTGAAAAAATTGAGTATGAAAACAATTGCTTGGCTGAAACCAGGGTTGTGCATGATAAGAATATTTTATGTGATGAAGAGGGAGCATAGCCAGACTATATGATTTTGTAGGGATAATTTTCTTTGGCCATGTTATTTTTACAAGACATGATTTCTTTGTTAGTATGCTTGAAGTATTATTATTCTTGTGTCAATATAGACTTTTGTCTTGAATCTTTTGGATCTGAACATTCATGCCACAACAAAGAGAATTACATTGAAAATTATGTTGGTTAGCATTCCAAATCAAAAATTCAGTTTTTATCATTTACCTATTCGAGGACGACCAGGAATTAAGCTTGGGGATGCTTGATACGTCTCCAACGTACCTATAATTTTTTATTGTTCCATGCTATTATATATTATGTTTTGGATGTTTAATGGGCTTTATTATACACTTTTATATTATTTTTGGGACTAACCTATTAACCTAAAGGCCCAGTGCATATTGTTGTTTTTTTGCCTATTTCAGGGTTTTGCTGAAAAGGAATATCAAACGCAGTCCAAACGGAATGAAACCTTCGCGAGAGTTATTTTTGGAACAATATCAACACAGAAGACTTGGAGTACACGCGAGGGATGAAGGAGGCGGCCACGAGGGTCCAGGGCACGCCCCTCCTATAGGGCCCACCCTTGTGGGCCCCCTCTGGCTCCCCCGATGCCCTCCTTCCTCCTATATATACCCATGTACCTTAAAAACTTCGAGGCAACAGATAAAACCCTAATTCCAGCACCTCAACCTTCTGTTCCCGTGAGATCCCATCTTGGGGCATGTTCCGGAGCTCCGCCGGAGGGGGGATCTTCCACGGAGTGCTTCTTCATCAACACCATCGCCTCACCATGAGTTGTGAGTAGTTTACCATAGACCTTCGGGTCCATAGTTATTAGCTAGATGGCTTCTTCTCTCTTTTTGGATCGCAATACCAAGTTCTCCTTGGTCTTCGAGGAGATCTATTCGATGTAAGCTTTTTGCGGTGTGTTTGTCGAGATCCGATGAATTGTGGGTTTATGATCAAGATTATCTACGAGAAATATTTGATTCTTTTCCGAAATCTTTTATGTATGATTATAATATCCTTGCAAGTCTCTTCGAATTATTGGTTTGGTTTGGCCTACTAGATCTATAGTTCTCGCAATGGGAGAAGTGCTTGGCTTTGGGTTCAATCTTGCGGTGTCCTTTCCCAGTGACAGCAGGGGTAGCAAGGCACGTATTGTATTGTTGCCATCGACGATAAAAAGATGGGGTCTATATCATACTGCTTGAGTTTATCCCTCTACATCATGTCATCTTCCTTAAAGCATTACTCTGTTCTTATGAACTTAATACTCTAGATGCATGCTGGATAGCGGTCGATGAGTGGAGTAATAGTAGTAGATGCAGAATCATTTTGGTCTACTTGTCACAGACGTGATGCCTATATATAATGATCATGCCTAGATATTCTCATAACTATGGGCTTTTCTATCAATTATTCGACAGTTATTTGTTTTACCCACCGTAGAATTCTTCTATAATGAGAGAAACCACTAGTGAAACCTATGGCCCCCGGGTCTATCTTTATCATTTTATTTTCCTGTCAACTTCAATTTCTGTCGCCATTGCTTATTTGCTTTATTTACTTTCTCTTCTTATATCCAAAAAATACCAAAAATATCACACTATCTTATCTATCAGATCTCACTTTCGTAAGTGACCGTAAAGGGATTGACAACCCCTTATCGCGTTGGCTGCGAAGTTCTTATTTGTTTGTGCACGTGCGAGGGACTTGCGTGTGGTCTCCTACTGGATTGATACCTTGGTTCTCAAAAACTGAGGGAAATACTTATGCTACTGTGCTTCATCACCCTTTCCTCTTCGAGGGAATACAACGCAAGCTCGAGAAGTAGCAGCAACGCGCGGGTTGAGATGGAGGGAATTTTCCGAGCACTACGAGACAAAGGATAGCTTCAAATTTCAGGATAACCGAGTGTTAATTTTCAGGAGAACAATATGCTACCAAATCGATTCGCACAACACAAGAGAGTGTCTTGTCCCGTTTTGTTGTATGAATTACTAGAAATGCCATTCAATGCTTTGAATCCATGTTATGTTTGTATAATGCATGTAACCTACTCGAATGAACATTTTCGGGCATTCCAAATGTATACTACCGGCTGCAATATGAACTAAATTTGAATTTGTTTCTCTATTTGAATAAGATCTAAAATCATGATTGTTGTCAAGTTATGCAATTTGAATTTGTTTCTGTTTTTTAACAAGATCTACAATCATCATTATTGTCAACTTAAACCATCCTTTGTATATTTTCTTCACGCCACACCACATGATTACCGTCGAGTTAGAGATGAACTATGTGTACTATATGAACTCGAACTCGATTACTGTCGAGTTAGATATGAACTATGTGTACTATATGATTACTCTCGAGTTAGATATGAACTATGTGTAGTATATGAACAAGAACTCGATTTTTTGAATCCACTTTATGTTGATTTCAAATCACAGTGCATATCAAGATCTAGCTAAACCTTCATAATCTAAACCATGTCTCATATGTATAACATGTTTATCACGTAATGTATGGTGCCCCGCCCCTACGCCTACAAGTATTTAGCTGTGTGTTGCAAACACCACACATTATCACGAATTCAAATAAAATGTGAGATTGTTTGATATCACATAATGTATGGTTTAGACTGTTCGATATTTAGTTGTGAGCTGCAAACGCCACACGTTATCACAAATTCAAAAAAGTGTGAGATTGTTCGATAAATAGTATGGTTTAGATTGTTTGATATTTAGCTATGAGTTACAAGCGCCACGCAATATCACATTATAGTATAACATGTCCAAAACCACGCCACGCGTATCACTTCTATATTCATGCATGAATAGGTTTATAACACTATGATCTCTTATTCAAATATATGAATCCACTTTCATATCGAATTATTATATTGGTTAGTCTCTTATGCCCACACAATCCTCCAAACTTGGTAGCTAGCGCTAACTTTCTCTCGTGCATGCACACGCCCTCCTCGCCCTCCCCCTCCCTCAGCATTCTATCCATCGCGCACATTCATTTTTTTATGTTGTTCTCCCATGATCTCCACAACTCCTTTCCAACACACACTGATCAATAAACCTCTATAGCGATGTATCCCTACCACATACACACACACTTACCATATCCTCCTTTCTCTGACCATGCCTCATGCATGTCTCTCATACGGTCCCACACACGTGTAAACTGTTGCCCCTCTTTTCATCGATCTCACAATCGCACACTACTCCCCCGACACCTATATAGTAGGCCCCTCGCACCACCTCCTAGCTCCATCCCTCTCTCTCTCTCTATACATTTCTCTCAGCCTTATTTGCCTCTAACAAATGAATGTACACCAACCGGTCTCGCACTATACATATAGTTATCTAGGTCATTTATAACTCGTTTCCGCCACGCGTCGATCGATCTAACTCATTAGTTATGGCTCTCCCTTCCCGTGACACACAATAATTGATCTACCGATCTAGTGACGTCTGCTTACCAAACACATATGGCCCCCCTTCATCATCCATGAATGCCTTCCGACACATCTATCACGCACACACACACACACACACACACAGAAACACATCCCCTCTCTTCTTGAAATTGTAGTTGTACCTTCAGTTTGTCTAGTAGCCCCATGAGGGAGTCCTGTATTCAGGGGTCCTCAGTAATCCAGGTCGTTGAAGGTGGGTCGCATTGATGGGCCGCATGAAGAAGAAGCAGAAGGCCCTCCCCCGTATTCAGTCAGGACTTCTATGTACGTAGAAAGGCAGGTGTAGAGTCTGGATGTATCAATCAATTCCTCCCCAAGTCACCCTTGTAACCCTAGGTTCCCTCCGGTGTGTATATAAGCCGAGGGGTTTATTTTGTAGAGGGGGTCATCTTTACTATATCCTCATAGGCTAGACTTAGGGTTTAGCCATTACGATCTCGAGGTAGATTGTAATGCCCCGAGACCGATGCGTCAGGTGTCAGCCAGTTATTCGTCGTCGTTGCCATGTCATCTGCTTGCGTGTTGCATTTTTCCATGTCATCATGTGCATTGTATCTGCATGCTTTTCAAAACTTGCATCCGGCCGAGCCCCCCTCGTCCTTACCATTGTCCGTTCTGAGCTCAGACACACTTGCACGCGCCCGCGACACTTCCGAATATTTATTTTATAAGTGGCCGGAAAATATTCTCGGAATGGGATGAAACCTGGTGTGTGGTCTTATCATAGCATAGGCAGACTGCCTGCCAAATTTTGTCGCATTTGGTGTTTGTTTGATAGCCCAACGGATAACTATAGCGGCACTATCGCCGGTTAATTCGTCGGACGTTTTCGGTCTCCGAAAACCCTGCCGAGCCTCTCCCTCTCTTCTCTCCTCTTAGCCCGAAGCCTTCTACACAGCTCACTAATCGGCCGTCCCAAGGCCTGCCTAAACCCCTCCGTTCCGGTGCCGTTGGATCCCGATCCGATGATCCAAATCCCCCCTAAACTCCACTAACCCTAGTTTTTCCCCTATTTAAACAACTTCCCCTTGCAAAAAATGGCCTTCCCCTACCTCCTCCCACCTCTAGCCAGCCGCCTCTCCTCGTTTTCCGTGCCCAGCCACTCCACCGCCGCCACTTGTCGCCGCCAACCGCCCAGCGCCACGCCACGTCAGCAGCGCTGCCGCCCGCACCGAACCACACCTCGCCACCTACCCCGCGCCTCCCCACCACTGCAAGCCCGCCAGGCCGAGATCGGGGCCCGCCCGAGCCCGGCCAGGCTGGGATGAGCCCGTGCGCTCCACCGACAGCGCTCGACCCCTCGCTCCTCGCCCTGACCTCCTCCCGTCCACCCAATCGCTCCGCCCTGTCGGATGGCCGCCGGAGAAGCTCGCTGGAGCGCGCCGCCTCCAGCCCCGAAGTCAACCAGGCCCATGCCCTCGCGCCCTTAGCTCCTCCCTGTCTCCTCGAACCACCACCGCCAACGCCAACAACTGCCACCGCCGAGCGCCCTCGCCACACCGCTGAACGAGCCGATCCACTTCGCCGACCTCGGGAATGGCTCCCGCGTCCCTGGATCCATCGGATCCCATGCATTCGCCGCCTCCGCTGATCTCCCCCCCCCCCCCCCCCCCCCCCCCCCCCCCCCCCCCCCCCCCC
>LR738714.1:219400885-219450004 GCA_902687465.1 Secale cereale
CCGCCGGTGGCTAACCTTGCCTCCAGCTGGAAGCATCGCCGCCCTGCCTCCCTCGATCCAGTGGGATCGAGGAGGAGGACAGCTGTGACTGCAGCGCATCGCCGCCGCGTGGCCCGCCGGCCGAGCCGGCCCAGCTCCCGCGCGCCGCCCGGCCTCCTCTGCCTTCTTGGGCCAGCCCATCTCTGCCTCACCCCACGGCCCAGCTCCTCTTCCGCCCTGCTCCATCGATCCGTCCCGAGAGGCCCAGCGGTGAGCCACCCACTAATCCCCGCATGTGCGAATTTTAGTATCTTACGCCCGTCAATTTTACAGAAAACGGCTAAGTCTTTTGTTGGAAAATATCATGTTAGCATGTTTGAGATGTCATAACTTTGTGCATATTCTTCCTATGATGTTCTATAATATATCAAAATGTTCGTCTCATGATGCTCTACATGCTAGTTGCATTTGCATGCATGTTACTATTCATCTTGAAGCCTTAATCTTTGTTGCAAAACTGCTATGTGATGTTGTTGTGAAGTCCTTGTTGTCTGTCAACAATATGTTAGCATCTTGAGAGGGTGATAACTTTGTGCATGTTGGTCCAAATGGAGTGTATGATATGTCAAAATGTTCACTGTGAAGTTATCTACATGATGGTTGCTGTTGCATTCATGTTAGGTGCCATATTGCCATGTTTATCTCTGTTGCAAAAGTGCATGTGGCTGTTAAGTGCTGAAACTTGTTATAAGATGTTGATTTTTCTTTTTCTTATCTTTATGTGTGATTTTTGTTTGAGCTACATGTCAATATGTTTTAGAAGAACAATCATGTCATCTTTGCTATGGTGCAATCCACTTATCATGATATGCCTTGTGGTGTTTGCAACAAGCATGCAAAGTGGCCTACTCGCTGTTGTTATTTTCTGAGACTTGTTGAAAACTGCTAAGTCTGAAACTGTTATAACCTGATGCCATGTTTGCTTGATGCCCTAGTCAAATCAATGCTTATTTTGGGATATCCAATGATCATGTCTTGCTGTCCATGTTATGCTCCATCCATCCATGCCCTTGTTGGCATATATGGCCTGTTGTAGCTTGTTGTTTTCATGCTCTCAAGTTGCTATAAAATGTTTCTGTCAGCCTGTTATCAGCAAGTTCAGTTTTGGCATGTGAATAGCTAGTGTTCTATGCATCATATGACCATGTCCTTGCCATGAGTAGCTTCGTAAACATGTCTTCTAGCTGTTGGTTATATTCACATGCCATGATATGCTTTGAGATGAGTTGCACAAGTTTGCAAAGATGCCTACTTGCCGTTGTTGCTGCCATGTTTAGTTTATTTCACTAAGTCTATGAAATTATTATTTTTTGCAATATTGCAGTGATGTTTTGACCATGCTCTAGTGGTGTTTTGTAGTAGCTCTTTGGCCATGCTTGTAGTGCTGGACATGTATATGCTTGCCATGCCCTTTGTTGCCATGAAATGTTATTGTATCATGTTGTTTTGTTGTCTACTAAGTGCCATGTTGCTGTTTTTGGACAGCTTGTTGTTATATCGTGTTTCATGTGTATGTGTTGAACCGTTGCTCCGTTTTGGGTGTGTCCTACAAAACTTGTGTGTTTTTGCATGTAGATGCATATTAACATGTTGAATATCTGTTTGGAGTGTGTTTGCTTGATTTTTGGGTGCATCTTGTATCTTTGACATGCTTGACTCGTTTTGCTCATATCTTCTAGGTCGTAGCTCCGAATTAAATGAACTTTATATATAACTTGACTAGAATTTTGAGTAGATCATCATGGTGCATGTTTAACTTGCTGTTTAACAACTTTAACTTAATGTTTGTTCAGATCTGGACCAATTTCGAAATTTGCATATCAGGACTTTCGGGAATTGTTATATGTTGTTTCCGGCCTCATTTAAACTTGTTTGGTTGTGTTGTTCTTGTGTGATTCATCCCTTGCCATGTTTTGCATCATATAGAATTGTCGTGCATCATACTTGGTTGAGCATCTTGTCATGTTCTTGAGTGGTGTGTTTACCCTGTTGTGTGCTTCTTCTCGCTAGTTCATATTATGTTCCAATCGTGAGGATTCGTTCGACTACACTTGGTTCGTCTTCATGGCTTCTTCTTCGTCTTCTTCATGGACTCGTTCTTCTTCTTTGCGGGATCTCAGGCAAGATGACCGTCACCCTGGATCTCATTTCTATCATTGCCATGCTAGTTGTCTCGATGCTATCGCTATATGTCGCGCTACCCATCTTTTATTGTCAGCCTCTCTCCTTGTTGCCATGAAACCGCTAACCTTTGACAGCTTCCCAACAAACCGTTGTTTGGCTATGTTACCCGCTTGCTCAGCCCCTCTTATAGCATTGTTCGTTGCATGTGAAGACGAAGATTGCTCCATGTTGGATCTTGGTTGTTGGTTTATCACAATATATCTTACTATAGTTTAACACACCTATATACATGGCAATGGGTGGAAGGCTTGGCCTTTTGCTCGGTGTTTTGTACCACTCATGCCGCCTTAAGAACCGATAAACCGGCGTAACATTCCTTGATTATGCGTTCCTAAAGCGGTTGGGTATATGGGGACCCCTTGACAGTTTGTCTTTGAATAAAACTCCCCCGGCAAGGCCCAACATTGGTTTTAATTTGCAACATAATAAAAACATAATTAATTAATTAATTTGCATAGGGAGTTAGCGCTACCCAAGGATTCTTCTACATACAGGAGGGCCAGTGCTGATGGTGTTGGTCCCAACTAGAGTCGTTTGTGGCGCCACCCCTTGGCAACTTGGGGTTTGGTCGCTGTACGCTGTGCTCATCCGCAAGTGGCCTGAGACGAGGTACGCGCGGCTACTATCAGGGTGTCGGCACGTCGAGAGGACTTGCTGGACTTGTTTTACCATTGTCGAAATGTCTTGTGCACCAGGATTCCGAGTCTGATCGGGTTGTCCCTAAGATAAGGGGTATTATTATTTTTTGCCTCTCTTGATCGTGAGAGCTTGTTATGGGCTAAGTTGGGACACCCCTGCAGGGTTATAATCTTTCGAAAGCCGTGCCCATGGTTATGTGCCAGACTGGAGTTTGTTGATGTCCGGTTGTAGAAAACTTGACAGAGGATCTGAAATAAAATACACGAACCGCGTGAGTAACCGTGACCGTCTCTTTTCACTTTGAGAAGAGAACATGGTGGGGTTATGTTTTACTTGTAGGTAGTTCAGGATCTTTAGCGATCATTACTAGTTTGCGATCGTTTGCGTAGATGCTCATCTTATTCTTGTACTCGAAAATTAGCCACCATGCTATTGCTTAGCCGCTGCTGCAACCTCACCACTTAACCTCTCCATACCCATTAAGCTTTGCTAGTTTTGATACCCATGGTTATGGCATTGCTGAGTCCTCATGGCTCACAGATACTACAACAACAGTTGCACATGCAGGTTTCCGATGACTTGACGTGAGAGCGATGTTCTTTGAGTTGGAGTTCTTTCTTCTTCTTCTTTGTCAGTCTTGGGTTAGGTTCCTGGTCGGCAGCCTGGGATAGCAGATGGATGTCATTGTGCTTTTCATGTTTGCATCCGTAGTCGGATGTCTTGTATTGATATATGTTTTATATATGTGACTCGTATGATTTGTTGTATCCCATGTATTTATGTAATGGTACGATGTAATGATATCCATCTTGCTAAGCGCCCGAAATGCGGTTGTGCCCCAATCACGAGTGTGTCATGTGATCAGGATAGAATCGCATCTTGGGCCTGACATAGATCAATTCTTGTGTTCATATTCATCCATATTAATATCGTAGGAACTAGGGTATTACCTTGATCGAGAGGGCCTGAACCTGGGTAAACAATGTGTCCCCAGCCTCCTGTTACCATTGATCCTCTAGACGCATAGCTTGGGCCCCCTGTCAGGCCCAAGATGCGATTCTATCCAGATCACGTGACACTTACATGATTGGGGCACAACCGCATTTCGGGCGCTTAGCAAGATGGATATCATTACATCGTACCATTACATACATACATAGGGGATACACATTACATACAAGTCACATGAATACAACAACCTCAATACAAAGTATCCGACTACGGATACAAACAAGAAAATCACAAGACATCCATCTGCTATCCCAGGCTGCCGACCTGGAACCTAACCCAAGACTGAAGAAGAAGAACTCCAAACAACGAACAACGCTCCCACGTCAAGACATCGGAACCTGCACCTGAAACTGTTGTTGTAGTATCTGTGAGCCATGAGGACTCAGCAATCCCATAACCATGGGTAACAAGACTATCAAAGCTTAATAGGTAGGAAGAGGTAAAGTGGTGAGGTTGCAGCAGCGGCTAAGCAAAAGTATGGTGGCTAGCTTACGAGTACAAGAATAAGATGAGCATCTACGCCAAACGGTCGCAACTAATAGTGATCGCTAAAGATCCTGAACTACATACGAGTCAAACATAACCCCACCGTGTTCTCTTCTCAAAATGAAAAGAGACAGTCACGGTTACTCACACAGTTGTGTGTTTTACTTCAGATCCTCTGTCAAGTTTTCTACAACCGGACATTAACAAATTCCAATCTGCCACATAACCGCGGGCACGGCTTTCGAAAGATCATAACCCTGCAGGGGTGTCCCAACTTAGCCCATCACAAGCTCTCACGATTAGCTGAAGTGATAAATATAATATCATCACCCCTTATCTTAGGGAAATCCGATCAGGCTCGGTATCCCGGTGCACAAGACATTTCCACAATGGTAAAACAAGCCAAGCAAGACCTCCCGGCGTGCCGACACCCTGATAGTAGCCGCGCGAATCTCGTCTCAGGCCACGTCCGGATGGGTGTTGCTACAGGTAAAACCAATCCTCGAGTTTCCCCGTGGTGGCCCCGCAGGCTCTCCATTTGGGACCAACACCATCAGCACTGGCCCCCCTGTTATGTAGAATTAAGAACCCGGGGACATGACCCCCTATGCAATTAATTAATTAATTAAGTTGTTATTATGAGCAAATTAAAACCAATGTTGGGCCTTGCTGGAGGAGTTTTATTCAAAGTCGAACTGTCAAGGGGTCCCCATCCACCCATCGTGTAAGGAACGCAAAATCAAGGAACATAATGCCGATTTATCGGCGCCTAAGGTGGCATGAGTGGAACAAAACACCGAGCAAAAGGCCAAGCCTTCCACCCATGCCCAATATATAGGTGTGTTAATAATAATAATATATATTGTGATATTCCAACAACAAGTTCCCTCCTGGAACGATCTTCATCTTCACCTGCAACTAACAATGCTATAAGAGGGGCTGAGCAAGCGGGTAACATAGCCAAACAATGGTTTTTGCTAGGAAGGTGTCAAAGGTTAGAGGTTTCATGGCAACAAGGACAGGCTAACAATAATGATGGGTAGCGCAACATGTAACGTTAGCATCGAGACACTAAGCATGGCAATGATAGTAAAGGTATCCAAGGGTATGATCATCTTGCCTGAGATCCCTCAAGGAAGAGGAACGGTTCCATGAAGAAGACGGAGAAGAAGCCTTGAAGAAGAACCACGGGTAGACGAACGAATCCTCACGAACGCAACGGAACAAGCACTAACGAAAAGAAGCAAGCAATACGGTAAACAAACCACTCAATAACATGAAAATAGGCACTACCAAGTATGATGCAAAACAAGTCTACTTATGATGCACAGAAAGTCTACACAGGAAGCAAAACATGGCAAGGTAGGAAGCACAGCAAAACAGCACAAGTCTATATATGATGCATACATGGCAAGGTATGATGCATGACAAGACTGAACAGGAAGCATAACATGGCAAGGTATGATGCATGACAAGTCTAAACAGGAAGCACAGCAAGTCTATACAGGAAGCATAACATGGCAATGTAGGAAGCACAGCAAGACAAGGTAGGAAGCACAACATGGCAACGGTGCAAGATGCACCCAAACATCAAATAAACTCACACCAAACATGAAAAAAATATTATATTATGATTCTACATGCAAAATCACTCAAGTTTCATATAAAGAACACCCCAAACGGAGCAACGGGCTAAAAGATACACATGAAACAAGATATAACAGCAAGCTGAAATTAACAGTCACATAGCAACTTTGGAGTATGATAAATATAAGCTACAACACTCCAACATGGTGATAAGAAGCATGAACATGAAGTATACATATCCTACAGCAAACAAGTCCATTGGAGCATCTCCATAGGAGGCATGGATCAATAGCAACAAGCTACCACATTTTGAACATGACAACAAAACCTTGACAGTAGTATTTTATAGCAACTTGAGAGCAAGAAGTTAAATATGCTACAGCCACCCAAATGAGCATGTGAGAGCATGAATAGATAGCCAACAACATATACAACAGAAAATCATCAAGATTCACCCCAAAACTAGCATGGATTTGCCGAGAACAACAAGCAAACATAGCATTTGGAAATTACAGATTCCAGACTTAGTGAAATTTCACCAAGTGTTAAAACAGTAACAGCAACATGGCAAGTTTGCAAGCATGTTTAAGTCAACACAAGGCATATCATGGAAAGTTAAATGCACCACATCAAAGAGCACATCATGGAGATTCTAAAACATCTAGGCATGAGTCAAGGGGACAAACACATCAATAGCAACAAGCTCCTCAACTAGGCATCTCGTAACAAGTTACAAAACATCACAGCCAAATGCACTTTTGCAACATAGATAAACATGGCAATATGAACTCAAACAAGCATGCTATAGCAACCAACATGTAGAGCATCTCATGATGAACAATTTGACATATCATTTGCATCATTTGGATAAACATGCACCAAGTTATCACATCTCAAACATGGCATGAAAACAACTAATAGCAGCAGTTTATAACAAGTAGCACTTTTGCAACAGATATTTAATCATCTAGATGAACTCAAACATGCATGGCACAATGGAACAAAGTGTAGATCATATCACCACGATCATTTTGACATATCATTCACTCAAAACGGATAAGCACACAAAAAGTTATCATCATGCAAAGATGCAACATAATGCTGACAGAAAAGACTTAGCAGAAAAACTACTAAGTAAAACTGAGTGCAAGATAGCTACAGCACGCACGGGCGGGAACTGGGCTGCTCACCGAGTGGGCCGAGCCCAACAGAAGAGGAGGCTGGAGGCAGGGCAGGCCGGCTCTGGAGGAGCTGGGGGCTGGGCCGGCCCGAGGTAACACCGGCTGGGCCTTCTGGCGCGCGGGCGAGGCAGCTAGGCCGCGGGGAGGGCGCGGCTGGGCCAGGGAGGCGGCGAGGGAAGTGGGCCGGCCTGCGGGACATGGCCCACGACCGGATGAAGGGGCGAGGGAGGACGCCTGGGCCTCGCGCGGTAGGGCCACAGCTGAGGGAGCCTGGGCCAGGCGAAGCTGCGAGCGGTCGTCGGGCGAGCCAGCTGGAGAGGCTGGGCGAGCGAGGGCGAGGCCCATGCGGGCGCTGGCGAGCTGGACGAGCTCCCAGCTCATCCCGATCATGGCGGCGGCGGCGGGCAGTCTTGCCGGCGAGGGAGCTCCGGCGAAGGGCGGAGGAAGGCGGATCCACGCAGGGGCTCACCAGATCTGGCCGGAGGAGGGTCGATCTGGCCGGCGGCGAGGAGGAGGAGCAGCGGCGCGGCTCCGACGGAAGCACGACGCGGCAACGATGGAGGCATGGCGCGGTGGCGATGGAAGCACGGCACGGCGGCGGCGGGGTGGAAGAACGGCGCGGCAACGATGGAAGCACGGCGCGGCAACGGTGGAAGCACACGCGGAATTTGAGGAGGGAGGTAGGGGAAGGCCAAAAATGGACTAGGGGTAGTCCATTTATAGCAGGAGGGCTAGGGTTTGGGGGTTTGGAGGGGTTTTAGAGCCCTCCGATCGCGATCCGACGAATCCGGTCGCGAGGTCAGGTAGGATGGGCCTAGGGGAGGTTAGTGGGCTGTGCAGAGGGCCTTGGGCTTAGGGAAGAGAAGAGAGAGGAAGGCCCGCGGAGGTTTTCGGAGACCGAAAATGTCCGACGAAATAACCGGCGACTAGTGCCGCTATATATATCCGTTGGGCTATCAAACGAACTCCGAATGTGATGAAATTTGGCAGGCGGCCTGTCTACACTATAATAAGACCACATGCCAAGTTTCAACCCATTCCGAGAACATTTTTCGGCCACTCACAAAATAAATATTCGGAGGCACCGAGGGCGCGTGCGAGTGTGTCTGGGCTCAGAACGGACAACGGAGAGGACGAGGGAACTCGGACGGATGCAAGTTTGAAAACATGCTGATGCAACACACAAGATGACATGGCAAGATTCAACACGCAAGGAGATGACAAGGCACTGACAATGAATAACTGGCTGACACCTGGCGCACCGGTCTCGGGGTGTCACAACACTCCCCTACCAACAAGAGATCTCGTCCCGAGATCTTAGGAACGAGACGGGAGAGGAAAGGAAGAACACAAGTTCTTCGAGGACAAAAGAGTGAAAGCAATGAACCTTGAGAGGTTGAGCCACGTTAAAAGAAGAATGCAACGAAGAAGAACGGAGTTGCAATGACTTCGGTAAATAAGAGGAACAGGAATACGACGAGAACCAAAAGGTTGAAGTATATGCAGCACGAGTTGAAGGAACAAGAATGAATTCGAAACCACTCCGGTTAAAAGAGATAAAAAAAGGAATTTGAACGAAGGGATTTGGGTAGCACTCCGGCTAAAACTGAAAGAAATAGCACACCGGTTGAGTATGAATGGAATGGAACAAGAATTCGAAAATTTGAGATGATTCTCGACAAGAGCAACAACTCAATGCCTCCGGAAGAATTAAAGAATGGAATTAAAAGAATGGAGAAGAAGATGACAACTTCCATCACGAATGGCTTGAAAGAACATCTTCAAGAGAAGACTTGAACGGAGTTGTTGAGAAAATCAACAATAAAAGAATAAGCTTGCCGTGGACTTATTTTAACATCTCAAAACTTGAGGTGAATTATGTCGCAACCAAAAGAAGGATTATCTGAGAATGAAGAATTGCAAAACTCCACTTCAAAAGAATACGGAGAATTATTTGCACTCGAGAGGCAAAAGAATTGCTTGAGCTGATCCAGAAGAATCTTGATGAACATTTGAAGAATAAATTGAATTGCGATGAACCTCCACGAAGAACTCCGGTAACAAAAGGATGATGATATAGAAATGACGGATGAAAAGAATAAGATTAAAGCTTGCGATGATTATTCGGGGTTCCGCTGAGATAGCCGAGAAAAGTTTGAACTCCGGAACGAAAGGATAAAAAGACTTGGGACTAGAATTTATTCATCAAGAATAAACTCCGAAGGAAGGATTAAAAGCTCGACGAAAAGAATAAGAATTGTGTTATGCTTATCCTCCACCAATTAAATTGATGAAAGCAATGGACTCGCATACTACTTATTCTCGTTGAAATTGAATAAAGAGGGATATATCGCGAGCTTCCGAAAATCTTCATGAAACACCGGTAGGCTAGGAATGAACGAATGAATTGATATGAAAACGCCGGAAAAGAATTCTTGAGCGAACCACCGTAAAGAATTGAAGCCGAGTGAATAAAATGAATGAACCACCATGAAGAATTAATCGAATGATGAAATGAACAAACCACCGAGAAGAATTACAATCGAGTGAAGAACGAGAATGACCACCGTAAGGAATGAAATAGAACGATGCAAGAGGACAAGACACCGTGAAGAATTGAAAACGAGTGAAAACAAGAGAATGAATCGCCGGGAAGAATAAAGCACTTGAGGACAATTGAATGACGAGAACAAAGAGATCGTGAACTGATTAAAGAATACTTGAACGAAGCACCGGACGAATGTGAGACGAACGAAGAGGCATCAATGAAGAATATTTGGAGGACAAAGTTGAAAACTGAGAACGAAGAAATCTTCTGAAATGATGGCCTTCGGAGGAACACAAGAAAAGAATTCAAGAACTTCTCCAGATGAAGAAAGGTTGGACCAACGATGGAAAGAATTAAAAGCGATCTTCGGAAGGCATATGACTGATGAAATTCATACTTACGTCACACTTGAAAAGAATTTGGAACACTCCGGGAAATTAGAAGAGTCAGGTAAGATCCTAAGAAAGACCTGTGGGTTAGGGCCCACCGAAGAGAAAATTCCATTGAGAAGGATTGAAAAGGAGATAATGCACCGGAACAATTGAAAGACTCGAATGAGGTGACAACCTTGAATGAATTAGAACACAGACGAATCTGCTGAGATGACTTCGAAACTCCGGAATGATTAAATGGCGAGAGGTAAATGAGCAAAGTGAATCAATTGAGCTAAGGAAAAGAATATGAACAACACCGAATACTTGAGTTGAGTCCACCGGAAAAGAAGAAGAGGTGAAGAATAACAAACGAGAGGAGAATTCATCAGTTGAAATAATTGATGAAAGAAAGCAAAGACTCACACGAGTAGGATGGATACCCGATTAAGGAATCTGGCTCCGAGAAACAAAAGGGTGTGCGGGTGGGAAAAGAAGGAACACATCGGACCGAGAAAACACCGTTGGTTGAAAAGAACTGAGGTTGAACTTGCGAAGAAGAAGAGGGTTGAATCCACTTGACGAGAGATGCACCAGATGAAAGAACTAACAACGCGACGAACGAAAACTATCCACGAGATCCAAAAAAAAATTGAAGGGGAAGAAGAGTAATTCAAAACACCTACGTCAAGATTCCTCACCAGAGTGACGAAGGGGCAGAGAAGTAAAAAGAATTCCTACTCTCCGATGTAACTAGACTCTGAAAAAGTTTTCTGCTAGACTCAACAACGGCCAGACTACGATCAATCAAGGGGCTCCTATGGTCGGTCGAGGCTCTGATACCAACTTGTCAGGCCCAAGATGCGATTCTATCCCGATCACGTGACACTTACGTGATTGGGGCACAACCGCATTTCGGGCGCTTAGCAAGATGGATATCATTACATCGTACCATTACATACATACATAGGGGATACACATTACATACAAGTCACATGAATACAACAACCTCAATACAAAGTATCCGACTACGGATACAAACAAGAAAATCACAAGACATGCATCTGCTATCCCAGGCTGCGGACCTGGAACCTAACCCAAGACTGAAGAAGAAGAACTCCAAACAACGAACAACGCTCTCACGTCAAGACATCGGAACCTGCACCTGCAACTGTTGTTGTAGTATCTATGAGCCACGAGGACTCAGCAATCCCATAACCATGGGTAAAAAGACTATCAAAGCTTAATAGGTAGGAAGAGGTAAAGTGGTGAGGTTGCAGCAGCGGCTAAGCAAAAGTATGGTGGCTAGCTTACAAGTACAAGAATATGATGAGCATCTACGCCAAACAGTCGCAACTAGTAGTGATCGCTAAAGATCCTGAACTACATACGAGTCAAACATAACCCCACCGTGTTCTCTTTTCAAAATGAAAAGAGACAGTCACGGTTACTCACACAGTTGTGTGTTTTACTTTGGATCCTCTGTCAAGTTTTCTACAACCGGACATTAACAAATTCCAATCTGCCACATAACCGCGGGCACGGCTTTCAAAAGATCATAACCCTGCAGGGGTGTCCCAACTTAGCCCATCACAAGCTCTCACGATTAGCTGAAGTGATAAATATAATATCATCACCCCTTATCTTAGGGAAATCCTATCAGGCTCGGTATCCCGGTGCACAAGACATTTCGACAATTGTAAAACAAGTCCAGCAAGACCTCCCGGCGCGTCGACACCCTGATAGTAGCCGCGCCTATCTCGTCTAGGGCCACGTCTGGATGGGTGATGCTACAGGTAAAACCAATCCTCGAGTTTCCCCGTGGTGGCCCCGCAGGCTCCCCGTTTGGGACCAACACCATCAGCACTGCCCCCCCCTGTTATGTAGAATTAAGAACCCGGGGACATGACCCCCTATGCAATTAATTAATTAATTAAGTTGTTATTATGAGCAAATTAAAACCAATGTTGGGCCTTGCTGGAGGAGTTTTATTCAAAGTAGAACTGTCAAGGGGTCCCCATCCACCCATCGTGTAAGGAACGCAAAATCAAGTAACATAATGCCGGTTTATCAGCGCCTAAGGTGGCATGAGTGGAACAAAACACCGAGCAAAAGGCCAAGCCTTCCACCCATGCCCAGTATATAGGTGTGCTAATAATAATAATAGATATTGTGATATTCCAACAACAAGTTCCCTCCTAGAACGATCTTCATCTTCACCTGCAACTAACAACGCTATAAGAGGGGCTGAGCTAGCGGGTAACTTAGCCAAGCAATGGTTTTTACTAGGAAGGTGTCAAAGGTTAGAGGTTTCATGGCAACAAGGAGAGGCTGACAATAATGATGGGTAGCGCGACATGTAACGATAGCATCGAGACACTAAGCATGGAAATGATAGTAAAGGTATCCAAGGGTATGATCATCTTGCCTGAGATCCCTCAAGGAAGAGGAACGGTTCCGTGAAGAAGACGGAAAAGAAGCCTTGAAGAAGAACCACGGGTAGACGAACGAATCCTCACGAACGCAACGGAACAAGCACAAACGAAAAGAAGCAAGCACTACGGTAAACAAACCACTCAAGAACATGATAATAGGCACTACCAAGTATGATGCAAAACAAGTCTACTTATGATGCACAGAAAGTCTACACAGGAAGCAAAACATGGCAAGGTAGGAAGCACAGCAAAACAACACAAGTCTATATATGATGCATACATGGCAAGGTATGGTGCATGACAAGACTGAACAGGAAGCATAACATGGCAAGGTATGATGCATGACAAGTCTAAACATGAAGCACAGCGAGTCTATACAGGAAGCATAACATGGCAATGTACGAAGCACAACAAGACAAGGTAGGAAGCACAACATGGCAACGGTGCAAGATGCACCCAAACATCAACTAAACTCACACCAAACATGAAAACAATATGATATTATGATTCTACATGCAAAATCACTCAAGTTTCATATAAAGAACAGCCCAAACGGAGCAACGGGCTAAAAGATACACATGAAACAAGATATAACAACAAGCTGAAATTAACAGCCACATAGCAACTTTGGAGCATGATAAATATAAGCTACAACACTCCAACATGAAGATAAGAAGCATGAACATGAAGTAGACATATCCTACAGCAAACAAGTCAATTGGAGAATCTCCATAGGAGGCATGGATCAATAGCAACAAGCTACCACATTTTGAACATGACAACAAAACCTTGACATCAGTATTTTATAGCAACTTGAGAGCAAGAAGTTAAATATGCTACAGCCACCCAAATGAGCATGTGAGAGCATGAGTGGATAGCCAACAACATATACAAAAGAGAATCATCAATATTAACCCCAAAACTAGCATGGATTTGCCTAGAATAACAAGCAAACATAGCATCTGGAAATTACAGATTCCAGACTTAATGAAATTTCACTAAGTGTTAAAACAGTTACAACAACATGGCAAGTTTGCAAGCATGTTTAAGTCAACACAAGGCATATCATGGAAAGTTAAATGCACCACATCAAAGAGCACATCATGGAGATTCTAAAACATCTAGGCATGAGTCAAGGGGACAAACACATCAATAGCAACGAGCTCCTCAACTAGGCATCTCGTAACAAGTTACAAAACATCACAACCAAATGCACTTTTGCAACATAGATAAACATGGCAATATGAACTCAAACAAGCATGCTATAGCAAGCAACATGTTGAGCATCTCATGATGAACAATTTGACATATCATTTGCATCATTTGGATAAACATGCACCAAGTTATCACATCTCAAACATGGCATGAAAACAACTAATAGCAGCAGTTTATAACAAGTAGCACTCTTGCAACAGATATTTAATCACCTAGATGAACTCAAACATGCATGGCACAATGGAACAAAGTGTAGAGCATATCACCACGATCATTTTGACATATCATTCACTCAAAACGGATAAGCACACAAAAAGTTATCATCATGCAAAGATGCAACATAATGCTGACAGAAAAGACTTAGCAGAAAAACTACTAAGTAAAACTGAGCGCAAGATAGCTACAGCACGCACGGGCGGGAACTGGGCTGCTCACCGAGTGGGCCGAGCCCAACAGAAGAGGAGGCTGGAGGCAGGGCAGGCCGGCTCTGGAGGAGCTGGGGGCTGGGCCGGCCCGAGGGAACACCGTCTGGGCCTCCTGGCGTGCGGGCGAGGCAGCTGGGCCGCTGGGAGGGCGCGGCTGGGCCAGGGAGGCGGCGAGGGAAGTGGGCCGGCCTGCGGGACATGGCCCACGACCGGATGAAGGGGCGAGGGAGGCCGCCTGGGCCTCGTGCGGTCGGGCCGCGGCTGAGGCAGCCTGGGCCAGGCGAAGCTGCGAGTGGTCGTCGGGCGAGGCAGCTGGAGAGGCTGGGCGAGCGAGGGTGAGGCCCATGCGGGCGTTGGCGAGCTGGACGAGCTCCCAGCTCATCCCGATCATGGCGGCGGCGGCGGACAGTCTTGCCGGCGAGGGAGCTCCGGCGAAGGGCGGAGGAAGGCGGGTCCGCGCAGGGGCTCACCTGATCTGGTCGGAGGAGGGTCGATCTGGCCGGCGGCGAGGAGGAGGAGCAGCAGCGCGGCTCCGGCGGAAGCACGGCGCGGCAACGATGGAAGCACGGCGCGGTGGCGATGGAAGCATGGCGCGGCGGCGGCGGGGTGGAAGCACGGCGCGGCAACGATGGAAGCACGGCGCGGCAACGATGGAAGCACGGCGCGGCAACGGTGGAAGCACGCGCGGAATTTTAGGAGGGAGGTAGGGGAAGGCCAAAAATTGACTAGGGGCAGTCCATTTATAGCAGGAGGGCTAGGGTTTGGGGGTTTTGAGGGGTTTTAAAGCCCTCCGATCGCGATCCGATGGATCTGATCGCGAGGTGAGGTAGGATGGCCCTAGGGGAGGTTAGTGGGCTGTGCAGAGGGCCTTGGGGTTAGGGAAGAGAAGAGAGAGGAAGGCCCGCGGAGGTTTCCGGAAACCGAAAACGTCCGACGAAATAACCGGCGACTAGTGCCGCTATATATATCCATTGGGCTATCAAACGAGCTCCGAATGCGATGAAATTTGGCAGGCGGCCTGTCTACACTATAATATGACCACATGCCAAGTTTCAACCCATTCCGAGAACATTTTTAGGCCACTCACAAAATAAATATTCGGAGGCACCGCGGGCGCGTGCGAGTGTGTCTGGGCTCAGAACGGACAACGGAGAGGACGAGGGAACTCGGACGGATGCAAGTTTGAAAACATGCTGATGCAACACACAAGATGACATGGCAAGATGCAACACGCAAGCAGATGACAAGGCACTGACAACGAATAACTGGCTGACACCTGGCGCACCGGTCTCGAGGTGTCACACCCCCCTACCCGAGATCTGCCGGTTTTGACACCGACAATGGTGCTTTCATTGAGAGCTCAGCTGTGCGCTCGCCATGAGCGATCGATAGCGCGTCTCGTCATCGACGACGGGATCACCCTCGGAAATAACATGGCTATCGGCCAGGTCCTCCAGCTCGGCGGGTTCGCTGTATGCGCCCCCATGGCCTCTGGGCCGGCCGCACTCCCTGCGGCCGTCGATCATCACCTTTAATCCGATTCCGGCTACTTCGATGACGCGACTCTCGCCCATAAACGATCTGTTGGATCGCATCACCGCCCTAGGGCATTCATCGCTAGGTGATCAAATCGGACTTAAATCTGGCCATGATGAGATCGGCCCTTCTCCGATCACACATCTGGTAGCAGTAGTGGAGAACGGAGCCATAGAGACTTCTCCTCTCCAGACGGAGACCGCAATAGTCAGAATCTCCGAACCCATCGAGCCGAACACCTCCCAGTCAGGAAACGCAGTGTGTTCCTTGAGCTCTGGGACCGGCGCCGGACCCGAAGGGCAATTAGACCCCATCGAATCTGGATTTTCACCATCGGAGGTTGTTAAAACCGCGAATATCACTCTGGGTCGGGATTCAAAATCCACCCATCCATCCATCCTGGGAAAAACTCTTCAAGTAAATCCGGAATCCCGGACATAGATGACCTTGCAAACATACAATAGCAGCCCAAATAAACGGTCAACCACTTCTGGGCCAGATTCCTACTTGTTAAAAACAAGGTCAGGGACTGCTGTGACGACAAGGCGGTCTCTCTATTTCACCGCAATTGCATGGACGAGGGAGTCTTAAACACCCTCAACCAATGTCGTGTTCTGAGTTTCACAAAACTATCGCAATTAGTACAGAAGTACCGCACAATGGAAAATACTTGGAAAGCCCAGAATACACCTTTAGAACAGTCCATATCCGGACAGTACGTTACCAAAGCTAAACGGACTTACCCTAGTTGGTCATCCGATAGCACTCCTATTGTCAAGAAGAACAAGCCTCTTTTAAGGCACAGGTCCATACTGGACGAACTACTCGATATACCTTGCCAAATACACGCAACTCCGGATAATGGCCCAAACCACCGCCTTAGATCATGTTGGGTACTCCGGCAGGTAGCAAAGAGCGGTACGACAATTCTTGCCACCACCACACAAAGGGAGAAAGACATCGATGTCTTTACTGTCTTCAAGACGTTCTCCTCAAATAACCGTCGCAAGAGAGCAAATCGCGAACTTGCCGAGGTTTAACTAATTAGCTCTGCAAGCCCATGGAGCGACACGGCAATTAGTTTTTCTGCCGTAGACGCACCTCGAGTCCGGCCAATCAGAGCATGAGCAGCTCTTGTACTAGACCCAATAGTAGATGGCTTCTGCCTCACTAAAGTACTTATGGATGGAGGAAGCGGACTAAACCTCATATATGAGGAAACGCTTGCAAAATTGCAGGTCGAGAAATCCAGCATTGCGCACACCAGTACAACCTTTAGAGGAATTATACCAAGCCGTGAGGCCAAGTGTTCGGGAAGCACTAAGCTCGATGTAGTGTTCGCCTCACGCGACAACTACAGGTCGGAGGAACTACTCTTTCACATTGTGCCCTTTCATAGCGGATACCGCGCCCTTCTAGGACGGGACGCTTTCTCACGCTTTCAAGCCATACCCCATTACGGGTACATGAAGCTTTAAATGCCAGAGCCCAATGGGGTGATCACTTTAATAAGTGATCCGGATAGAGCACTCTGTGCCGAAAACAAAACGGCATCCTTAGCCTTAGAGGCATTATCTGAAGCTCTCGCGGCTGAAGAACTAACCACCCTACGATCAAAGGTAGATGCCGACGATGTCATCCTCGCCAAAAGATCAAAGTCTACCTCCTTCAAGCTAGCTGACGAAATCATCAAATCCCAAGTGGACCCAACAAACCTAACAAGACGGCATCTATTGGGGCACAGCTGGATCCGGCGGTAGACAGCGCGGTACGCGCCTTCCTTCGGGAAAATTGGGATATATTTGCCTGGCACCCTTCAGACATGCTGGGAATCCCACGAAGGCTAGCCGAACATAGCCTCAATATTATCAAAGGGTTCAAACCTGTCAAGCAGTCATAGCGACGACTTTCCAAACCCAAAATACAAGAAATGGGAGAAGAATTAGCCAAACTGTTGGAAGCCGGATTCATCAGAGAAATTAAACATCCGGATTGGCTAGCCAACCTAGTCATGGTACCAAAGAAGGATAAATCCTGGCACCTCTGTGTCGATTTCACAGACCTGAATAAGGCCAGCCCAAAGGATCCCTTTCCTTTTCCCCGCATTGACCAAATTATCGGTGCAACGGCCAGACATGACTCGCTGCGCTTCCTTGATGCTTATTCCGGATACCATCAGATAAAGATGAAGGAATCCAATCAGGCCGCAACGACATTTATCACCTCGTACGGCCCCTTTTGTTTCCACACTATGCCCTTTGGACTCAAAAACGCTGGCACCACATATCAACGCATGATTCAAACATGCTTAGAAAAACAAATTGGCAAAACAGTGGAGGCATATGTTGACGACGTAGTCGTAAAGACCAAACATGACGAGACCTTGGTGGATGATCTCCGCCTTACGTTTGCCAACCTTTGAGAATATGACATAAGGCTCAATCCAGAAAAATGTGTCTTCGGCGTTCGAGCCGGAAAGCTATTAGGGTTCTTCGTATCCCATAGAGGAATCAAAGCTAACCCAGCCAAAATCCAGGCCTTGTCAGAACTCAAAATACCAACCGATCTCAAACAAGTGCAAAAACTAGCAGGCTGCGTAGCAGCTTTAAGCCGCTTCATCTCCAGGTTAGGAGAAAAAGCATTGCCACTGTACAGATTGCTACGGCGCGCTGACAATTTCGAATGGACAAATGCGGCCAAAGCCGCATTGGAAGAAATAAAATCTCTACTAGCAAGCAACCCAATCCTAGCCACCCCCGGTGTTGGCGAACCAATGTTGCTGTACGTATCAGCCACTCCCCAGGTGGTGAGTGCCGTGCTCGTTGTTGAACGAGCCGAAGAGGGACATAAATTGCCCGTTGAAAAACCCGTATACTATGTATCCGAGGTTCTAACACCGTGTAAGTCACGGTACCCCACTATCAGAAAATTGCCTATGCGGTCTTCATGTCATCTCAGAAACTCCGACACTACTTTCAAGTGTGTGCGATCATAGTGGCATCCGAGGTACCACTCAATGATATTATCAATAATAAAGACGCCACGGGACGGATAGCCAAATGGGCCATTGAGCTCTTACCGTTCAAAATATCCTACAAGCCGCACCGGACTATTAAATCCCAGGTGTTGGCCGACTTTGTTGCAGAATGGACCGAAGGCGAACTCCCTAAGGAGTGCGGATCATACTCCCACTGGACAATGTACATCGACGGTTCCAAAATGCTAGCCGGGCTGGGGGCCGGCGTAATATTGACATCTCCAACAGGGGATACAGTTCGGTATGTTTTACAAATTATGTATACGGACTCGAACAATGAGGCCGAATATGAGGCCCTATTGCATGGTCTCGGACTAGCTGTATCCATGGGCATACAACGCCTCGAGGTACACGGAGACTCAAACCTCGCCATCTCCCAAATTGACGGGGATTTTGATGCGAAGGATTCAAAAATGGCAGCTTATCGCAATGATTTGAGGGGTTGGAATTCCATCACGTAGCCCGGGATAATAACCAGGCCGCTGACGTACTCACGCACATGGGAGCAAAACGCGATCCCGTCCCACCGAACAGATTTGTGGAATGTTTGTTTAAGCCATCAGTAACATGGCAGGATGCAAGCGGCGATACAAATACGGATCCAAACACACCCCCGACCGAACTCAATCATGATGTCATCGAAGATCCAAGCATGGAGATAACCCCTTCGACTCACAAAATCATGGCTGTCATAGCCCCCTGGACAGAGCCTTTCCTAGCTTACCTTAATAGGCAGGAACTCCCCGATGATCAAAATGAGTCCCACCACATAGTCCGTCGCTCTAAAGCCTACAAAGTTAACGAAGTTGAACTATACAAGAAAAGCACAATTGGTATTCTCTAAAGGTGCATCTCCGAAGAGGAGGGAAGGCGAATTCTCACTGAAACACATGCTGGAATGGCCGGTCACCATGCCGCAGCAAGGGCTCTCGTAGGCAAAGCTTTTCGAGCTGGCTTTTACTGGCCTACTGCCCAAGCAGATGCCCAATGCTTAGTCCAACAATGTGTTGGCTGCCAACCCTTTGCAAATCAAAGTCACATGCCTCCCACCGCACTGAGAACAATCTCCATTACTTGGCCATTTGCGGTCTGTGGGCTTGATATGGTCGGACCCCTCAAAGGGGGGAGTCATAAAAGAAAATACTTACTGGTGATCGTAGATAAGTTCACTAAGTAGATAGAAGCCAAGCCAGTAAAACTAGCTGAAGCATGACCTATGAGATTTTATATCCAGCGTAGTACACCGTTATGGTGTCCCGCATAGTATTATCACAGATAACGGCTCCAATTTCATAGCTGACGAGGTAAAAAATTGGTACGCAAAGTTGGGTATAAAACTCGACTATGCTTCCGTATACCATCCTCAAACAAATGGTCAGGTAGAAAGGGCCAATGGTCTGATAATGAGCGGCATTAAACCCCAACTAGTGCGCTCCCTACGGGAGTCTGATAAACACTGGGTCGAAGTGCTTGACTTCATACTATGGGGGATGCGGACCACTCCCAATTGTATGACCGGATATCCACCTTTTTCATGGTGTACGATACAGAGGTCGTCCTGCCCTGTGACATTATTCATGACTCACCTAGAGTGCGCATGTACGAGGAGAGGGAGGCCGAGTTAGATCAGCAGGATGACCTAGATGGACTTGAAGAGGAGCGTGATACATCACTAGCACGTTCCCTATTTTATCAACAACAGGCTAGGCGATACTAGAGCAGAGAAGTGCGGGCCAAGACATACAACGTCGGCGAACTTGTTTTACGCCTCCCGGGGAAGAATAAGAACAAGCTCAAACCAAAATGGAAGTGCCCCATCATTATTGACGAAGTACTCACCGGTGGAGCTTATCCTCCTTGAGCCGAACCCGTGGAACGCTGCCAGGCTCCAACGATTTTATGGATAGTTTGGTAGCAATTTCTTCCTCTTTATAAGTTAGGTCTTGTCTTTTACTTTTTTCTCCCTTTTTTCTCTTTATATTTTCTTCAAGTGGCAGGTATTCGGCTCACCCGAACTGCCACATGACGAGTACGTCCTCGAATGTACCTACCTCAAATATACCTGGGGGCTTCTTTAATGAACCCATTAATCAATAAAGCTTCTTGCTTAAAAATGTCACCTGTTTTTACAGTTCATCCTTGCCATTATATGAACTGATATGACTTAAGTTCTGGCCAAGCTAGGTTGCCTGGCTCCTATGCTTGCCCCTACGTTTCTGATTGTTCGGCTAGGGCGTAAAGGGAGCACCTCTGCGATTGTTACAACCGGGTAATCTGGATATGTACCTCAGATTGGGTGAAGCCGAAAGCTAGTGCTCTTAAGGGAATAATTGGTCGGCCGACACACGACATATCGCATTCTAAGGCGTATCTTAACTATCAGAGGAGATGGCTTCCTACTATCCTTCTCATAGGATCGAAAAGCCTAGGCCCGCATCTTCATGCACGCCGACCCAGGGAAAGGAACCCCTAACGAAACTATTCTCTCTGGAAGATGTCTCTTACGTTAAATAGTAATATAACATAACTCCCCGAACTCAGTTCATCTGTTCAAGCAATTATGACCGGAATACCTGGTTTCCGAACATATCACGTGTTTTACCATAGATATAGCATTAGGAAGCACTCCAGCCTTTGGGTTTATGGAGGTCGAAGCAGATGGTCATCCATGACAAACTTTATATAAATTTGACCGGAGATAAGTTTGATGGTAAAAGTACATTCATACATAGAATCAAATGACTACTCATTTTCTATTCCCTCTATCGGGTTGTCTAGCTTACAGTCCTAGTGGGAAAGCTTGGCAGCTATCTCTACTTGGTTATAAACCAAATGCGGAGGAATTTCCTGTCCATCAGACCCTCGAGGTCCCACACGGGCCATATGATTTGGATCAAGACGAGTGTAGCGCGTATTCACCATAGCCCATGCTTCTCGAGCACCCATGCGGCATGATGATGCTTTCCATAGTTAGAAGCGGCACCGAGCCCCTTTGAACAGGTCCGCCAAATCCTCCATAGATTCTGGAGGGGATTCGCCAGGCCATAGAGCTCTGGCCATACTCTTCATGGCCTTCCGAGCCCGTTCATGGACCAAGGAAATCTCTTGCAGCACATCGCCCTCAAAACCGGACACTCCGCGTTTAGTCTGACCAGTCAATAAACCTGCAGGAAAAGTTTTTATTAGAAACTTTCAAACTAAGAGACTACAAGGAGAGCTAGGTATAAGAGACATACTAAACATGCCGCTTTTTAGCCTCTGGTTCTCTTCCAAGCCGCTTGAGAGTTGGGCCTTTACGCCCTTAAGCTCCTGTTCGAGGCTAATTTTTCCATCCTCGCTTGGTTCATTTTTTCCATAGCTTGCGTTAGTGCACGCTCGCCAGTGGATTTTTCCTCTTCGGCAAATTTCTTGTCCGCTAGGGCAGCTCTTAGCTCCCTCTCCAGTTGGTCGGTTGATCGTGTTACTGTATTACACATTAGTATATATGTCATAGTAATCAACAGAACTGTCATAGCTTCCGGACATAATTATTCTTACCAACAGCATCCTTTCCGGATTCCTTCGAATTTTTCAATTCGGTGAGCTGAGTCCGGCACTCTTCGAGTTCCTTGGATAAAGAGTTAATCTTTTATCGAACGACCTATAAAAATACAACGATCCTCAAATCAGTTGTACCAACTGCTTTGAGTCTCGGGGGCTACTGGCATGGGAATACTCAAACTAAAAACTTACTCTCATATCTTTTGAAAGCTGATGAGTGGCTCCGGTGAGTCCGTCTTGAGCGGCTCAGATATAGGCATCTGCAGAATTGAGGGCGTTAAACGCCTCCTCGGAAAAAAGCAGGGTCACGCATGGCCGCTTTCCGCCGCTGATGAATCATCGCGACCTCCACTTCGGAATTGGTAGCTGATACTTCTTCCGACTCCTCCTGGAGAGGACCATCCGGCACAGAATTAGCATTCACCCTTGATGGGCCTGATGCCGGATTGGCTGGAGCTTGGCCTGTGTCACCTCCGGAGACAGTCCGGCTTGAATTCCTCCTTAAAGGAAGAAACAATGCGGAAAGTTATAATAACAATTTCACCACCCAGGGCATGACAGAAACAAGCATACGTCTTTGCTGGTCAGCTGGTGTTCGTGGTCCTTTTCCGCTACAAAGCCTCGCCCGACGCGGGCACCTCCCTCTGGGTTGGCAGTCTACGCGCAGTTCGGCGTGAGGAGCGTCGTCCCTGTTTAAGTATGATAGAATCCAGTGGGTAAATGCGCACTGGGAATCTTCTCGTTGGTGAGATATCCCCTAAATTACTTACACGGGAAGAAGGAATGAGGCTTGGGTAATCGGCTACTATAGCCACCAAGGTGTCCCCATGGCAGGCCTGATAAAATACTCCCTCTTCTAACTCTACGGCTATATTCAGGTCCTCTTCATATCTGGGGCCTGTCTTTTGGAACGGGTCATCTGGCTGCGGGGCGGGATTGTTAATCCCGTTGACTACCTTCCTCCACTCTTGTTGGGAGAAGCCAAATACAGTTTGGTCAATACATCATAACAAAGAAAAATGGAGCGGTCAAAGAGAGGGACTCCCCTAGTCGGGAAGATTGTACATAGAAAGGCCTTCCTGGCATGTTAAACGGATGAAGTCCTGCTTCTCTCCTTTGTAGAGGCCTTCCAGGACAGCGCCTAGAATGGTAGGGTCATCTAGATCTAGGCGTAGGAGGCGCGAGGCATCATTCTGAGCACTATAATGATACATTGGAAGTCCTCTGGCTTGGAGCGGCTGCACACGTCGCTTCATTGAAATGGCCATCACTTCGATTATAGTTAATCCTGAACAGGCAAGCAATTTGATCTTGCCGGTCAGTCGGCTAACCTGCGCTCTCTCTTCTTCTAAAGGACCGCGTGGACGTCAGTTGAAAAGCTTCTTTGGCGGAGCAATGGAATACGTGGAGAGTCTGCGCCAAACTGGATCCGGCAAAGCGACATCCTCAATATAAAACCACTCCGAGGGCCACTCTTCGGATGCCTTCTTCGGAGTACCGGAGAGATAGCCTGTCCCGGCTATGCGCCATACTTCGGCGCTCCCAACTTCAAATATGGATCCTTCTTCCGATCGAGGGACAAGGCAGAAATACCTTCTCCACAGCTCAAAGTGAGGCTCGCAGCCCAAGAATAGTTCGCATAAAGCGACAAAACCCGCAATGTGCAGAATTGACCCTGGAGTAAGATTGTGCAGTTGGAGGCCATAGAACTCTAGGAGTTCCCTAAGAAAGGGATGGACAGGGAACCCCACGCCTCTTAAAAGGTAGGGGACGAGACATACCCTCTCTGCATTTGAGGGGTTGGAAAGCTCTCTGTGTAGCGACCAGACCTCAAACAGTCTGATCTCTGTGCATCAGTGTCATCCCTGGATCAGTAATGCTGACACGCATAGTACTTGAAGGATTTATAACAGAGTAGCAATCACACACTTATTACATCGAAAGTCCAATGATGAATTTATTACAATAAATATGGCTGAAGGCCATCTAATACGATAACAGCGGAAGGCTTGGAAGATAAGTGAGTCCATCAACTCCAGCGGCATCACTGAGTATAGAACCACGACCTAAAAAGGGCATCTTACTCGTCGTCTGAAAAGTCTGCAACATGAAACGTTGCAGCCCAAAAACGGGTCAGCACATGGAATATGCTGGCAAGGTAACACAAGAGAATGCAATGAAAGTAAGGTATACTATATGCAATATGGCTGGTGGAAAGCTCTATGGTTAAGTTTTTGCGTAAAGCCAATTTTTCCCTACTTCAAAGGAATGCATTTTAATTAACTATCATGGTAGTTGAAACATCGTTGAGAAGATAGACATCCTCTCAACCCCAATTAAAAGTAATCATTAAACCCAACAAAATTAATTAGAGTAACATGATGAGATTCACATGATAATCCAAGTACTAGATACTCAAGACGTCCATAACCGAGGACACGGCTAATCATGATCAGTTTGTACACTCTGCAGAGGTTTGTGCACTTTTCCCCACAAGACTCGATCGCCTCCGTTTGGTTTCTCGCACTGCATGGTGTTTGAGAAACGGATGACCGAGACACAGTCTTTCCGGAGAGGTCCCCTTAACCAGATAGATAGGCCGGTACACCTACAAATCCCAACTACATCTGCTAGCCCATCATGGAAAGGTTTCCCACAACTTACTCAACTATGCCAGAGCCCATATTGGCATGTGGCTGCACACGAAAGTTTCTAGTATGAAAAATCTCATGATCCCTTTGAGCCTGGGTGGCGGTCCAAAAGAAAAACAGGCAATCCTGGAATACCCAGATGCCTCAATCCACCCAGATGTGTATTAATGTTGCCACCTTAAGTTGAACCATTAATTAACACTCACATCTGTCATGGATTTCACTCACCCAATCCACGTCTACGAGCATAGCATGTCCTAACAGCAAACGTAGAAGTAACTTCCAAAGGTTTGAATGTAATGCAGGTAATAGGTACTACCTCAAACTACTTCCCAGTTCCACAAGTTAATTGATCCTACTCATGCAATGTCTGAGGGTTTGACTAATGCAACGAAAATTCGGTAATTGGAAAGCATGATCAAAGTGTTACTTGCCTTGCTGATGATCCGCAAAATCTAGAGACTCAAAGTAGCAAGCGGCGCACTCCGGGTACTCTATCGCAATCAAACAAACAAGCATACAATAAGTACTTAACTAATGCATGGGTAAAACTCAAATAAGAGATCTAACCAGAAAGTTCAACTTAAGAACTCCGGTTTGCAAAAAGTATCAACTCGAAAGAAGCAACGAAACTCAAACCGCGAAAGAAACGAGCTCCAAATTACTAGTTGGCCTAAAGTCAAATTTTACAGTAGCCAAAACTTTGTTCAAGTTGATCTAACGTAAAGAGGGCTTCGAGACGAAGATCTGGGATTTTGAATCACCTGATTCCGACTCTCGAGCGAAAAGAATAACGAAAAACAAGATCAGGGCAGAAATCGCGATCGGAAAAATCGCGGATAAATACCCCGAAAAAGAAAAACGATGAACAGGCTAACGAATGAACGTTCGCTGTCTGCAGTTAACTAACGAAAACCGTTCGTTAAAACGAATGTACGGACGAACGTCCGCTAATTAGCTAAACCGAAAAAAAACCGAACCGATCTATTAAAAAAACAGATCTAGGTTTTCCTAAACAAAACCGATCGGTTAACCGAAAAAAAACTAACTACCTCGAACTCCGGCGAACTCCGGCGGTCTCCGACGAGGGCGGCGGCGGCGCGGCACGGGCGAGGCGGCGGGGCGGTGAGCCGGCGGCGGCGCGGCGAGGCAGGGCGGCGGCGGCGCGATCCGGCGGCGGGGCGGCGCGATCCGGCGGCCAGGCGGCGCGATCCGGCGGCGGCTAGGGTTCAGGCGGCTGCGGGCGAGGCGGGGAGTTGGGCCGGCGGGGCTGCGGCTTATAAAGCCCAGTCTCCTGGTCCGATACGAGACTAGGTCGGTTGCTGTTTTTTTTTTTCTAAAAGAGTCCCGCCGCAGAAAAACTAACGAAAGAAATACCAAACAGACTCCAAAATTCCCGAAATTAATTTTCACCGTCCTCTAATAATATTTAGGACAAAGTGAACATTTTTCCCGGACCTAAATGCAATTTTGAAAAACGCGCACTTTTCCTATGCAAATAAATCCGCAAATAAATCCAGAAAAATACCAAAAGTGATTTTAACATTTTTGCTCCAATATTTCTGTTATTTTGGAGAAGTCATATTATCTCCGCTCATTTTTGATATTTAGAAATATTTTTAGGAGGGAGAAATAATTAGAAATCACATTGTCCTCGTACCTGTATTTGAGCGAACTCAATTACGAAAACGGTAAAATTCCCAACTCTCTCCGTAGGTCCTTGAGTTGCTTAGAATTTCGAGGAACTCCACGAACAAAAATGCAAAAACATGCAAATGCAAATATGATCTATGTATAACATTGCAAATTGAAAATTTGGGATGTTACACTCTGTCAGGCCTTGGTTGTCGACAGACGTTAGTCCGGCATGGACGGGGACTATATCCTCTGGAGGGAGATACCCCTGCGCTTGCAGTGTCCGCAGATGCGCGTGAGAAACAGAGCATCTTTTCCAATCTCCAGCACAAGGGTCATGAGGGCGCGAGGAGGAGCTCGGGGCACTGGCCATGTTTGAAGATTCTTTGCGGGCACTAGGGTTTCTTCCGCGTGGAATGAGATGGAAAGGCAGTTGGATCTGTTCCTTTATATAGGCACCTTCTCTGAACAGTCAAGGGGGTATTTTCAAATGATGCCCAGATAATTCGCATCCATTGAACACGTGGAAGATGAGATGACGGCAACGAGGAATCGACAGATTGTAATATTTGAAGAAGCCGAACTATCATCCAGGAGGACTCACCTTGCAAGACCAAAGACATGAAGCCGGATACAATCTCGTCCTTGAAGGCAAGTCCGGGGGCTACTGAGGGAGTCCTGTATTCAGGGGTCCTCAGTCATCTGGGTCGTTGAAGCTGGGCCGCATCAAGAAGAAGCAGAAGGCCCTCCCCCGTATTCGGTCAGGACTCCTATGTACGTAGAAAGGCAGGTGCAGAGTCCGGATGTATCAATTAATTCCTCCCCAAGTCACCCTTGTAACCCTAGGTCCCCTCCGATGTGTATATAAGCCGAGGGGTTTAGTCTGTAGAGGGGATCATCTTTACAATATCCTCATAGGGCAGACTTAGGGTTTAGCCATTACGATCTCGAGGTAGAGCAACTCTTGTGTTCATATTCATCCATATTAATATAGCAGGAAGTAGGGTATTACCTCGATCAAGATGGCCTGCACCTAGGTAAACATCGTGTCCCCAGCCTCCTGTTACCATCTATCCTCTAGACGCATAGCTTGGGCCCACCTACCCGAGATTTGCCGGTTTTGACACCGACACCCCCTCCGGCACTCTACCTCTCTCTCTCTCTCTCTCTCTCTCTCTCTCTCCCCCAACCTATTTCCCGTCTTTCACGTATGTTTGGATGTCGACCGATCTCCCTCAAGCCATAGCTAGGTATCTCCTTCTCAACACATATACAAGTCGATCTACCTCTTTAGTTAGGTCTCTGCCTCCTCCCCACCCACCCACACACACCGATACATCGAGCGCTCTACTCATGTCTTCCTGCCACATACAAACTTGCCCTCCACACTCTGACGTTCCGGTAGGCCAGTCGCCCTATATCTTTGATGTGCACACACACAATTTCGATGGCTCTTTTCATCGATCTCACACCCACACACTTGATCGCTCTCTTCAACTCTATCGATATCTATGACCCCTCCCTCTCTTCTCATGGATCGCCCCTCTATATATGATATAAACATGCCTCTATTTCACACACATTGCATGTGTCACATTTTTGTTTGAGATATCATCGACACATACTCCGACAAATACCTTCACGAAACCCCTAACAAAAAACACTCACACGCCATCTCTCTCGGTTTGTATCTCTCTCACACACACACCCCACGTAGGTGGGGGATGTGCACGAAGAGAAGAGGTGCACGCACGGCGCACGTACTGTACTCCCGTCTCTTTCCGCTTGCTCTCTTTCCCAACCACACCCGCGTGTGTACACGGTGGAGCTCATTTTTGTATGAAAAGGTAGCCCACGTGGTAATTTAACACGTGTACTGATTGTCCACTTGATGGAGGATCGTGTACCATGGGTGAACAAAGAAATTGTGACTTGATGTGTTATTTAAAAAAGAGGCAAACAATGTGGGGCCTACCTTAGAGGCAAGTGTCTATACACTGGAGATGCTCTGTGCTACTTTTGATATGTCCAGTCAACTCGCACAACGAGGAGAAGCTTGCTTAGTACACCCTCTCCTCCGCACACGGGCGCAGTAGCTCGCAGAGTCGCATGACGAGGAGAAGCTTCCTTAGTACGCCCACTCCCCGCCAACTAGGCCTCCGTACTAAGGAGAAGCTTCCTTAGTACGCACACGGGCGCAGTAGCTCGCAGAGTCGCATGCCCGCTCCCTCGCCCACGTGCGCGGTGGCTCGCAGGACAAGGAGAAGCTTGCTTAGTACGCCCTCTCCCCCACCCACTACGCCTACGCCCGCTCCCTCGCCCACACGCGCGGTGGCTCGCATGACGAGGAGAAGTTGATTATAATGGGCATTATCATATCTCTACTACTATAGTACATCAATTTTCAAACTTTGGATAGCCACCGACAGTGATGCAGGAGCATTTGTTAGCCATTGATTTCTTCCACCAAGTGAATCGCTACCATTTATCAATGTTGCACTCTACGGATCCAACGGTCATGGCTTTTGGGATTCGCTCCCTTGGTTGGGTGCCAAAACGAGGCTGGAGCATCTTTCTAGAGCTTTCACGTGAGGATCTAGCATCATGTTGTGAACTAGTCGTGTTATATAAAGTAGTGCTCCAGTATATGCTAGAAGCATCTAAACAAGTGTGCATGTAGAGGCTAGCAGCCTATATTAGCAATTTGCTCCTCACATGAGTACCGTTGAATGCATGCACGGAACCATTTCTTTTTTTTCTCAAAAGAATTAGCATACTTTAGGAAAAAGTGTTCGCATGGCAATATTGCCGTTCATTGAGAGAAATGTTAAGAAAACCCAGTACAAATTTTAGAATTATATTTTACTTTATTTCTCTTAACAGGGTGTTAAGTTATTTAAAACATTTTGTGTGTTTTGTGCGATCAATAATAGACAAATGAAATACATAGTTTATAAGTAAAGTTGACTTGAAGTTGTGGAAAGATGAAAATTACAATATAAAATATATGTTTTTTGATAATGCATTCTTCATATATAAACTCATTGTGTTACTGTGATTTTTATGACATAGGATATTTACCTGTAATTTAAATGATTTATTGTTGTGACTACAAATAATAATCAAACGTGCAAAGCACGTACAAATTACTAGTGTATTTCAGTTCTAGATACATCCCTTTTTGTCCATTTTGATGACAGGTATTTTCGGACGGAGGGAGTACATATATCAAGATATGATGCCATACCCTCTCTTTCCTCATTTAATTGTGTGCCACATCATCCAAAAAGTCTAGCGGGCATGTATGATGTCGCTCGCCTACGCCTGCTCCCTTGCTCACGCGCGCGGTGGCTCGCAGGACCTGAAAATTTACAAGTCCCTCCATTAGACGTATATATACTCCTCGTCCCTACTTGGTTAGAGAGATTATCATATTATTTAAAATATAGGTCTTTTAGCAGATTTCAACATGAAATACTAGTACATACTCCAAACACTGATGTATATAGACATATTTTAGAGTGTGGATGCACTCATTCTGGTCCGAATGTAGTCCATATTGAAATGGATGTAGTAGTACGCACTCTCCCTCGCCCCTCGCCCACGTGGTGGACATGCAGCAATTCATTAGTAGCAGTGGGTTTTTATTTATATCAGTGAATGATATGTCTATGTCCTGATTGACATGGCTATATTATTAACCATGCGGTGGAGGTAGCAGTGGGTTTTTATTTATTTGCGGAGGTAGCGGCAGATGGATATTCAACGAGGAGTGAGATGATGTCTACTTCCTCCGTCAAACATAGTAGAGAAAGGTGGGCCTCGTGATTTTAGTCATTATTACTTCATATACTCTTTGCCCATGTAATAACTGCGTGGTAGAGTAGTTGGCTATTTTTAATAACCATGCTCGAAGAGAAGAGGTGCATGCACCCACTCATGTAGTACTAGTAGCACTCTTTGCCTCTTCCCCAACCACACACGTGACACGATGGAGCTCATTTCTGTACAATGAAGCCCACGTGATATTTGACACGTCTAGAGTTACTCACTTAATGCAGGGTCGGGAACCATGCATGAGCGGTGTCGCGTTATTTCAGATACAGTTTTTTCTTTAGTGGCACGTACGCAATATAAATAGGTTCATATGGAGGGATGAAGAAATCGCTACCCTATATAAAAAGCCAGGAGCCTACACGGTTGCTTGTTGGGGTTGCTCACTTCACACTCACACAAGACAACTGTGGCCACATCTCTAACATCCGGGCGGATCATGTCTGCCGGGGGCAGGGGTGGATGCTTTGTGTAGATGCGGCCGCCGTCGCCGACGGCGAAAACCCACTATCGGTGCGTCCCGATCAGGGGTTCCGCCGTTCTCTCTAACAAAGCCAGTGCGGTTGCCTTCGTCCCTTGCTCACTGTCGCGACGTGGGCAGTTGCCCCCTCCCGCCGCCCTCCTCTAGATTCATCCTGACATCCCTCAGGTACAACTTCCTTTACGACCGGCTTGCACCACACTCCCAGCTGCCCACATCGCTCCATGTGGATATTTCTCTACTTCTTTGCCCCCGCACGTACCTCTATTGGCTTCTACTCTATTTGTGATGAGTTTACGTCTCATCAACTAGCCCCACTAGTCTTATTCTAATCACACTTCTTCAATTTCTTTGCCACAGGGATGCGCAGCTCAACTTTAGTGAAACTGCACAAAATGATCCGATGGTCAAAGGGTTGCAAACTTCATTTCTCGCAAGGTTCAATGTCGCTAGCAAATTAAAGCCTGGCTAGGGTTTAGGGTTCGAGGTCTAAGAACATCATGGATTGTTTTTTTTCTTTAGTTGTCTCTGTTCCAAAATAAGTGTCAACTTTAGTACTACAAATTTGTGGCATACATGTTGGCTATGATCTGTGAATCATTGAGATCCAATAGCATGCATGTTGGTCTCCTTTGTATTTGATGGAATGTTGCAACCTTGGACGCAAGATACATGAAACAGAAGCTGGAAGCTTTATAGCATTGTACAAATATATCTCGCTAAGAAATTATAGTACATACAAATATATCATGCACCAAAGTAAAGTGTACAGTGCAACTGAGACTCAACACGGTCGTGCCACATCAGTAATAATGGCCAATGAGCCGTCAAATCACATAGACCCGGTGTAAGCTGGACGGACGAAGCAACCATCACTCTTGAATCTGCTTCTCCCTTCAACGCATGCGCTAGTGAGAGGTTGCGTCCACTCTGCCCGGGCATGAATGCGGCATCGATTCTCTGGAGCGGCGCTGACCGTTTTGGGCGAGAAGTGCACGCAGGCAATGTATGGGCCTTGGGTGGGCCAGGGTGGTCACGAGTAGGCATGGCAGTTGTTGGTCACTTCGGAGGGTCGTGTACCACACGTGAACGATACTAAGCGCGACCGGGAGGCGTGCAGCGTTAATTGCGAGTTGACTCCTTCGAGCGTTAAATATTCTTATTGTATTTGCATTGCCCTAGTATTCTTCACTACTTCAACTATATACGTTAAATAAAGAGTTCCGTTTTGTGCACAATTTAAAACGAATTTTCTGGAGAGAAAAAGAAAACCACTCCAACTATATACTACCTCTGTCCATGTGTGTAGGGAGTCTAAGAGAATCCATCTTTTCCAAAACTTTTAGTCGCATAGGTAGTTAAACCAGCCTCGTTTTACATAGTTTCTCGTTTTGGCTCCCGTGCAGCCATTTTTAAATGTCGTGTGAATGAAAAGTGATGACCCGTGGTATGTGTTAGGCCAATACATGCACAATTAGTTACTCCGTAGTTGATTATTGGTCAGCCCGACCAAAAAAATTGGAAGGCAATTAACTAGCACATATAAAGCTTATTGGGGCAAATCGAATCATCTTCTAGTCTGATTCCTGAACCCTTATACATGCTTTGAAGAGAAATGAACGAATATTACAAGGCAACCATTGGTGTGTTGGTGAAGGAAGCTAGAAGCCTATGCATTCTAAACTTTGATTCCTATGCTTTTTCTTTCAGTCAAGCACTTGTAACTCTGTAGCCCATGAGCTTGCCAAGCTGGGCGTTCATTCCGGGTCTGATGACTCCTTATGGGAGGCCTCTGCCCCCAATTGTATTGTTAAATTGTTAGCCAGAGACATTGTTGTGTGTGAAGTTTAATGGAATTTCCATTTTCCCGTAAAAAAGTAGTTTATCTTGTGGGAGATAAGGACGAACGAGAGAAGGCCTTATCTACAAATGTTGGTAATAGTGCGGGTATCTTTTTGCAAAATTGTCGTAGTTTCCTTCCTATCCGTTAGATATGGATATGACGGCCTATATTGCAGGATGGCAGGCAAACCATCATCACCAACTCTGTTTTCTACTGGGGTCAAAGTAGAGATACTTTGACTTCAGACAAAACTTATATGCGGACTAAAAAGGACCGGAGGGAGTACATGTGAAACTGCAGCAAAGGAGGTGATCACCATGCGTCCTGGGAATAATGCTAGTATGTATTGTTTTGCATGATCATCCATGAATTCGAACTGGTCGAACTAAATTCGTTCATACACAGCCGGATTTCATATAAACATGCCTGATTTCATTACATTTCATACGTTCTTCAACTAAAAAGGGGTGCGCTTAACAGATAGTTTTGTGATAAGGTAATTTGTAACGAGTAACAAGTGGTAGAAGTAAATATGGTGCAGCAATATGGACCAATCCTTTTTGCAGCAAAGGACAAGCTTGGACAAACTCTTACATAAGGGAAAGTGCTCCCGAGGACACATGGGAATTACTGTCAAGCTAGTTTTCATCATGCCCATATGATTCACATTTGTTACTTTGATAATTTGGTATGTGGGTGGACCGGTGCTTGGGTGCTTCCCTTACTTGGACAAGCATCCCAATTATGATTAACCTGTATTGCAAGCATCCACAACTACAAAAGAAGTATTAAGGTAAACCAAACCATTCGATGAAACATATGGATCCAAATCAGCCCCTAACGAAGCAACGCATAAACTAGGGTTTAGGCTTCTGTCACTCTAGCAACCCATCATATACTTATTACTTCCCAATGCCTTCATCTAGGCCCAAACAATGGTGAATTGTCATGTAGTCGACGTTCACATAACACCACTAGAGGAAAGATAACATACATCTCATCAAAATATCGAACGAATACCAAATTCACATGACTACCTATAGCAGGACTTCTCCCATGTCCTCAGGAACAACGTAACTACTCACAAATCATATTCATGTTCATAATCAGAGGGATATTAATATGCATAATGGATTTGAATATATGATCTTCCACCGGATAAACCAACTAGCATCAACTACAAGGAGTAATCAACACTACTAGCAACCCACATGTACCAACCTGAGGTTTTGGTACAAAGATTGGATACAAGAGATGAACTAGGGTTTGAGAGGAGATGGTGTTGGTGAAGATGTTGATGGAGATTGACCTCCTCCCGAAGAGAGGATCGATGGTGATGACGACGGTGACGATTTACCCCTCCCGGAGGGATGTTTCCCCCGCAGAACAGCTCCGCCGGAGCCCTAGATTGGTTCCGGCAAGGTTCCGCCTCGAGACGGCGGAGCTTCGTCCCGAAAGCTTCCTTATGATTTTTTCCAAGTCAGAAGACACCTTATACCAGAAGATGGGCATCAGGGGGCTGCCAGGTGGCCCACGAGGCAGAGGGCACGCCTAGGGGGTTGGGCGCCCCCCACCCTCGTGCACGGTGGGTGGCCCCCCTCTGGTGCTTTCTTTTCCCGATATTTTTTATATTTTCCAAAGCTGACTTTTGTGGAGTTTCAGGGCTTTTTGAGTTGTACAGAATAGGTCTCCAATATTTGCTCCTTTTTTAGCCCAGAATTCCAGTTGCCTGCATTCTCCCTCTTCATGTAAACCTTGTAAATAAGAGAGAAAAGGCATAAGTATTGTGACATAATGTGTAATAATAGCCCATAATGCAATAAACATCAATATAAAAGCATGATGCAGAATGGACGTATCAACTCCCCCAAGCTTAGACCTCGCTTGTCCTCAAGCAGAAGGTGATATCGAAAAATATGTCCACGTGTTTAGAGATAGATGTGTCGATAATATGAAATACAGACATGAGGGCATCATGATCATACTTATAACAGCAATATATATATATATATATATATATATTCATATGATTTCTTATGCTAAAGTAACAATCTATTCACAATGTCAAGTATGAATCAGAAACCTCATTGAAAACTAACAAACTATGATCCTGGTCATTGAAGCAATTGCAATTTATCATAATATCGGAAAGAGTCAATATTAGAGCATTTCAGCAAGTCCACATACTAAACTACTCCCTCCGTCCTAAAATAAGTGTCTTGAGCTTAGTACAAATTTGTACTAGAGCTAATACAAAGTTGAGACACTTATTTTGGGATGGAGGGAGTATCATTTAGTCTTTCACAAGTGCTAATACTCACGCAATACTTATGGGTATGGAGTTTTAATCGGGCATAGAGAAAGATAGGGGCTTATAGTGTTGCCTCCCAACCTTTTACCTCAAGGGTAATGTCAACCATAATAGTTCATGATAACTTACATCCAATTGGGTATATATGTCAGGATCTTTGCAACACAATGTGCTTGCCAAAGGATAAAATGTAAAAAGGAAAGGTGAAGATCACCAGGACTCTTGTATAAGGTATAAGGCAAGAACAATCGATAGGCCCTTCGCAGAGGGAAGCAGAGGTTGTCATGTGCTTTTATGGTTCAATGCACAAAATCTTAGTGCAAAAGAACGTCACTTTATATTGCCACTTGTGATAGGGACCTTTATTATGCAGTCTGTTGCTTTTATTACTTCCATATCACAAGATCATATAAAGCTTATTTTCTCCACACTAATAGATCATACATATTTAGAGAGCAATTTTTATTGCTTGCAACAATGACAACTTACTTGAAGGATCTTGCTCAATCCATCGGTATATATGGTGGACTCTCATGGCAAAACTGGTTTTAAGGATATTTGGAAGCACAAGTAATATCTCTACTTGGTGCAAGGAGTTTGGCTAGAATGAGGGGGAAAGGCAAGCTCAACATATTGGATGATCCATGACCATGTACTTTATTTTGGATATTAGAAAACATAACCCATTACATTGTCTTCCTTGTCCAACATCAACTCTTTTAGCATGGCATATTATAATGAGTGCTCACAATCACAAAAGATGTCCAAGATAGTATATTTATATGTGAAAACCTCTCTTTCTTTATTACTTCCTATTAATTGCAACGATGACCAAAACTATGTTTGTCAACTCTCAACAACTTTTATACATAATACTCTTTATATGTGAAGTCATTACTCTCCATAAGATCAATATGATCTCTTTGATTCTTTTTATTCTTTGTTTTATTCTCTCATGATCAAAGTGAGATAATCAAGCCCTTGACTAAAAACTAATCTTTATTATATATAGCTCACGGACTCGATTACATAGATAAGGATCATAAAGCAAAGCTCACAACTAGATCATACTAAACTTTATTCTACTAGATCAAGATATTACCAAAAGGATCGAACTAAGAAAAACTATAAAGATAGAGGTGTGATGGTGATATGATACCGAGGCACCTCCCCCAAGCTTGGCAGTTGCCAAGGGGAGTGCCCATACCCATGTGTTTATGTCTCTTTCTTCGGAGGTGGTGATGATGGAGTTGTTGATGATGCAGGCTTGTCGTCCATCTTCCAAGGCATAGGCTCACCCTCTTAGAAAGATGATCGAGTCTCCGAGATCCTCAAGTCTGCAGCCAAACTCATCTTCTTGAATCTATATTCATACTCACAGTTTTGGTTTTGCAGGTCATAGATCCGGGCTTGGAGGTGCTCGATTTTCTCGTGAAGCTTGAAGATGGCTTCCCCAAAGTTCTTAGCATCCAGCTTGTGGTTGTTGGTGAACTCAATGATCATGATGTGGTTGACGTTGAGTCCTCGTTCCACCATCCCCTGGCACCTGAAAACTTGTTGCTCCATTCCTTCGAGTCTTGTCTGCATGCTTCCGGTCCTCCTTTGCCCCTCAACATCGCGGATGTGCAGCAACCCCTCATGCACCTCAATGGTTTGAGGGTGATGCAGCACCTCCACGAGGTAGGGTTGATGACCTTCTCGAAAAACTTGTCCTTGGGGGCGCTTCAAGACATCATGGTGATCTAAATCAGTCAGAAACACAGCTCGAAACAAAAGCAGAGGATTTTTGCGGGATACGGTGGTCAAAACCTTCGGGAGATTATATAATGAATTTTTACCGACTAAAAGAAGTATCGTGCAAGAAAACGGAGTCCAGAGGGCACACGAGGTGCCCACGAGGCAGGGGGCACGCCCAGGGGGTACGTCGTGCCCTCCACCCTCGTGGGTGCCTCATGTCCCTTTCGGACTGCTTCTTATTTTCCTATTTTTCTTAAATATTCCAAAAGAGATAAAATTTCCATTAGAACTATTTTGGAGTTGGATTACTTACTATACCACATACCTCTTCCTTTTCGGAGTCTGGATCGTTCTGGAAAGTGTCCCTTATGTATTCCTCCGGGGTTACGATTTCAATGACATTGGTTTCAACATTTATGGGATTACCTGAGATATAATGTTTGATTCTTTGACCGTTCACCACCTTCGGATTTGTACCATCGAAGTTATTAATTTTTATGGCACCGGAATGATAGACCTCCTCGATAACGTAAGGACCTTCCCATTTAGAGAGAAATTTTCCTGCAAAAAATCTTAAACGAGAGTTGCATAGCAAAACATAATCACCTATATTAAACTCACGCTTTTGTATCCTTTTGTCATGCCATCTTTTAAATTTTTCTTTAAACGGTTTGGCATTCTCATAAGCATGGGTTCTCCATTCATCAAGCGAGCTAATGTCAAACAACCTCTTCTAACCGGCAAGTTTGAAATCATAATTGAGCTCTTTAATGGCCTAATATAATATGCCTTAGGTTCTAGTTCGATAGGTAAGTGACATGCTTTTCCATAAACCATTTTATAAGGAGACATACCCATAGGATTTTTATATGCAGTTCTATAGGAGCATAATGCATCATCAAGTTTCTTGGACCAATTGTTTCTAGATCTATTAACAGTCTTTTGCAAAATTAATTTCAGCTCTCTGTTACTTAGTTCTACTTGTCCGCTAGACTGTGGGTGGTATGGGGATGCAATTCTATGATTAACATCATACTTAGCAAGCATTTTTCGGAAAGCACCATGAATAAAATGTGAACCACCATCAGTCATTAAGTATCTAGGGACTCCAAAACTCAGAAAAATAACTTCTTTAAGCATCTTAATAGAGGTGTTATGATCAGCACTACTAGTTGGAATAGCTTCTACCCACTTAGTAACGTAATCAACAGCAACTAAAATATGTATATACTCATTAGAGGAAGGAAACAGTCCCATATAATCAAAGCCCCAGACATCAAATGGTTCAATAACAAGTGAATAGTTCATAGGCATTTTTTGACGTCTACTAATATTACCAATTCTTTGACATTCATCACAAGACAAGACAAACTTACGGGCATCCTTGAAGAGAGTAGGCCAAAAAAACCAGATTGCAGTACCTTATGTGCAGTTCTATCTCCAGCATGGTGCCCTCTATAAGCCTTGGAGTGACACTTGCGTAGGATATGTTCCTGTTCATGCTCAGGTACACAACGTCTAATAATACCATCTACTCCTTCTTTATAAAGGTGTGGGTCATTCCAGAAGTAATGTCTTAAATCATAGAAAAACTTTTTCTTTTGCTGGTATGTGAAACTAGGTGGTATAAATTTAGTGACAATATAGTTCACATAATCAGCATACCAAGGAGCAATACAAGAAGCATTTATGACAGCTAATTGTTCATCAGGAAAGCTGTCATCAATAGGTAGTGGGTCATCAAGAACATTCTCTAACCTAGATAAGTTGTCTGCAACGGGGTTCTCGGCTCCCTTTCTATTAGTAATATGCAAATAAAATTCTTGTAGCAAGAGAACCCATCTAATAAGTCTAGGTTTAGCATCTTTCTTTTCCATTAGATATTTAATAGAAGCATAATCGGTGTGAACAGTTACTTTAGAATCAACAATATAAGGTCTGAACTTATCACGAGCAAATACAACTGCTAAGAATTCTTTTTCAGTAGTAGCATCATTTCTCTGGGCATTTTCTAGAGTTTTACTAGAATATTGGATAACATTCCATTTCTAATCAACTCTTTGTCCTAGGACAGCACCTACAACATAATCACTAGCATCACACATAATTTCAAAGGGTAAATTCCAGTCAGGTGGTTGGAGAATAGGTGCATAAATCAATGCTTTCTTAAGTATTTCAAATGCTTCTACACAATCATCATCAAAGACAAAAGGAACATCTTTTAGTAAGAGGTTAGTCAGGAGCCTAGAAATTTTAGAGAAGTCCTTGATGAACCTCCTATAAAGACCGGCATGACCAAGGAAACTTCTTATACCTTTGATGTCCTTGGGACACGACATCTTTTCAATAGCATCAACTTTACCTTTATCAAGTTCAATACCTCTTTAAGAAATTTTATGTCCCAAGACAATACCTTCATTAACCATAAAGTGGCACTTTCCCCAATTCAAGACAAGATTAGTTTCTTCACATCTCTGCAGAACTCGATCAAGGTTGCTTAAGCAATCATCAAAAGAAGTTCCATAAACGGAAAAATCATCCATGAAAACCTCAACAATGTTTTCACAAAAATCAGAGAATATAGCCATCATGCATCTTTGAAAGGTAGTAGGTGCATTACATAAACCAAAAGGCATACGTCTATAGGCAAAGGTACCGAACGGGCAAGTAAAAGTGATCTTTTCTTGGTCCTCTTTTGACATAGGTATTTGAGAGAAACCAGAATAGCCATCTAGAAAGCAAAAATGAGTATGTTAGGATAATCTTTCTAGCATTTGATCGATAAAAGGTAAAGGGTAATGATCCTTTTTAGTAGCTTTATTTAATTTACGGAAATCAATTACCATTCTATAACTTGTAACAATTCTTTGTGGGATCAATTCATCTTTATCATTAGGAACAACAGTAATACCTCCCTTCTTAGGGTCACAAATGACATGACTTACCCACTGACAATCAGCAACTGGATAAATTATACTTGCGTCTAGAATCTTTAGTATTTCTATCCTTACCACTTCTTTCATCCTAGGATTTAACCGTCATTGGTGATCAACAACTGGTTTAGCGTCTTTCATCCTAGGACTTCAACATCTCTGACAATCCCAACTGGTGAAATAGTGTCTCTATTGGCAAGCTTAATAGTAACATCAATACCTTCCAGCTCAGCAGGTGCAATATTGTGCATAATTTCTTCGTATAAGGAATGAGGTATTGCACTAGCACTAGCTCCCATGTCACCTAAGCCGTGATAGCAACGAAATAACAGGCATGCCTACAACAGGTCTATGTTTATTTTTAGTATCAGGTCTAGCAATTTTAGCAGCTTCATCACAGAAGTAAATAACATGCCCATCAATATTATCGACCAAGAGATCCATAACCATAGCAACACTGGGTTCAACTTTAATTTTCTCAAAGGGTGTAGGTGTTCTAGTATTACTCTTACGAACCATAGTTGAAGCTTTAACATGATCTTTTATTCTAGCAGGTAAAAGTGGTTTCTCAATATAAGCAGTAGGAACAATAGGATCAACATTATAAGTGATAGTCTTTTCTTTAACTCTAACAGGCTCAACTATCTTTACTTCAATGGTAGGATGATATTTAAACCACTTCTCCTTAGGGTACCAACATGAGTAGAAAATGATTCACAGAAAGAAGCTACTATCTCAGAGACAAGTCCATATTTAGTTATAAATTCACGGAAAACATCGGTATCTATAAAAGATTTAAGACAATCAAACCTAGGTGTTAAACCTGGCTCCTTACCTTCATTGAGATCCCAATCTTCGGAGTTGCATTTAATTCTCTCGAATAGACCCCATTTGAATTCAATAGTCTTCATCATAAAAGAACCAGTGCAAGAAGTATCGAGCATGGAGCGATTATCGGGAGAAAGTCGAGCATAAATTTTTTGAATAATAATTTCTCTTTAGAGCTCATGATTGGAGCATGAATATAACATTGACTTAAGCCTCCCCCAAGCTTGAGCGATACTTTCTCCTTCGCGAGGCCAAAAATTATATATATATAATTACGATCACGATGAACCTGGTGCATAGGATAGAACTCCTGATGAAATTCCAATTTCAATCGGTTGTATTTCCAGGATCCAATATCGTCGCATAGCCTAAACCATGTCAATGCCTTTCCCTACAAATATAACGGGAATAATTTCTTCTTGATAACATCCTCGGGCATACCTGCAAGCTTAAATAATCCACAAACTTTTTCCACATAGATTAGGTGCAAATCGGGATGCAATGTTCCATCTCCTGTAAAGGGATTAGCTAGCAGTTTCTCTATCATACCCGAAGGAATTTCAAAGTAAACATTTTCAGTAGGTTGAGTAGGTTGAGGAGAAACTCTTTGCTCTACTGGTCGGGGTAAAGATACCCCGAACAAGCCCCTCAAAGGATTATGTTTCATAGTAACAAGTGACAGTAAATTTCAGCACACTATATAAATTTTTCCTTTCCAATTTCGACTTACCAAAGGCACTTCACTCCCCTGCAACAGCACTAGAAAAGGGTCTTGATGGCCCACAAGTGTAGGGGATCTATCGTAGTCCTTTCGATAAGTAAGAGTGTCGAACCCAATGAGGTGCAGAAGAAATGATAGGCAGTTTTTAGTAAGGTATTCTCTACAAGCACTGAAATTATCGGTAATAGTCAATAAGATGCAGCAATATGGCCCAATCCTTTTTGCAGCAAAGGACAAGCCTGGACAAACTCTTATATAAAGGAAAGCGCTCCCGAGGACACATGGGAATTATCGTCAAGCTAGTTTTCATGACGCTCATATTATTCGCGTTCGTGACTTTGATAATTTGGTATGTGGGTGGACCAGTTCTTGGGTGCTGACCTTACTTGGACAAGCATCCCACTTATGATTAACCTCTATTGCAAGCATCTGCAACTACAAAAGAAGTATTAAGGTAAACCTAACCATAGCATGAAACATATGGATCCAAATCAGCCCCTTACGAAGCAACGCATAAACTAGGGTTTAAGCTTCTGTCACTCTAGCAACCCATCATCTACTTATTACTTCCCAATGCCTTCCTCTAGGCCCAAACAATGGTGAAGTGTCATGTAGTCGACGTTCACATAACACCACTAGAGGAAAGACAACATACATCTCATGAAAATATCGAACGAATACCAAATTCACATGACTACTTATAGCAAGACTTCTCACATGTCCTCAGGAAAAAACGTAACTACTCACAAATCATATTCATGTTCATAATCAGAGGGATATTAATATGCATAATGGATCAGAACATATGATCTTCCACCGGATAAACTAACTAGCATCAACTACAAGGAGTAATCAACACTACTAGCAACCCACAGGTACCAATCTGAGGTTTTGGTACAAAGATTGGATACAAGAGATGAACTAGGGTTTGAGAGGAGATGGTGCTGGTGAAGATGTTGATGGAGATTGACCCCCTCCCAAAGAGAGGATCGATGGTGATGACGACTGTGACGATTTCCCCGTCCCGGAGGGATGTTTCCCCAGCAGAACAGCTCCGCCAGAGCCCTCGATTGGTTCCGCCAAGGTTCCGCTTCGAGACGGCGGTGCTTCGTCCCGAAAGCTTCCTTATGATTTTTTCCAGGGCAGAAGACATCTTATACCAGAAGATGGGCATCGGGGGGCTGCCAGGTGGCCCACGAGGCAGGGGCGCACCCAGGGGGATATGGCGCGCCCCCACCCTCGTGGATGGTGGGTGGAACCCCTCTGGTGCTTTCTTCTTCCGATATGTTTTATATTTTCCAAAACTGACTTTTGTGGAGTTTCAAGGCTTTTTGAGTTGTGCAGAATAGGTCTCCAATATTTGCTCATTTTCCAGCCCAGAATTCCAGCTGCCGACATTCTCCCTCTTCATGTAAATCTTGTAAAATAAGAGAGAAAAGGCATAAGTATTGTGACATAATGTGTAATAACATCCCATAATGCAATAAATATCAATATAAAAGCATGATGCAAAATGTATGTATCATCGCTCGAGGTATAATTAATTAAAGTAATCTATGATCTCTGGCGCCCATTTCCCGTGTCCGGCTGAACCGAACTGCCGAACAGAAGATTATTCTCTAGAACAGCTCTCTGACTCCACGTCACCGCCAAGAAGCTAATCGGCCATCAATGTTCAACCCACCGAGCTTCGCTTCAACCGAAGGGTAGAAGCGGTGACCTTACTTGGACTCGAGCGGAGATGACATACCGTCTTCTACTCTTCCTTGTTTTCCGTGTGGCGCGGCCTCGTTGACGGCTGGGCGGGGCCTCGACGGAGCCGCCGATGTCCTCTTTCTCTTTGCCGTCGGGGAGGCACCTCGGCAGAGTGAGGCCTCGGAGGTGCCGGCAATATCCTCAGCAACGTTGCCAGCGGGGCATGGCCTCGGCGGGGTGGGGCCTCAACGGAGCCGGTGAAGTCCGCCGGCCTGTTGCCGGCTTGGAGGGGCCTTGGCAGAGCCGGCGATGTTCTCTGCCTCGTTTCCGATGGGGCCGGGCCTTGGCGGGGTGGGGCCTCGGCGGCGCCAGCAAAGTCCTCCGGCTTGTTGCTGGTGGGGCCTTGCCTCGGTAGAGCCAACGAAGTCCTTCGCCTCGTCATCGGAGTCGCCGAACAGCACCTCGCCAGCTTTATTGTCCTCCTTGTAGGCAGCCGCAACCTCCGCCACCCGAATGCGGTACCGCCAGCGCGCGAGGTGGCTATTGCGTGTGGAGTGGTATGACTCGAGGAGTGCCTCTTGCTCCACGGCAATCTGCTCCTCTGCCTGCAGGTGCTCCTGGAGGACATGGTGCTTGTAGACGGCGTCGGCCTGTGCCTCCCGGAACAGTTCCTCACGTTGCTGCCTCACCGAGTCCATGTCTTGGCCATGGGCCTCGCCGATGGTCATGGTGCAATGGACGAGCAAGGATGGCGTGGAGGAGGGGGTTGGCGCCGGATCATCGACTACCACGTTCTCCATTGGGATGTCATCGTCCTTCGGCTGCATGTCGGCCAGCTTGTCGGCAACAATGGCTGCCATCTCCTTCTGGTCCATCGGCCACCCGTCCCGAAGAGTGCTAGAGCATGAGGAAGCCATGGTGGGAGTGGTGTGGACAAGATAAAGGGAACAGAGGCGGATGACCGCGGCTCTGGCCGGCGTAGCAGTTTATATAGCAATGGTGGGCGATAGAGGGATGGACAGGTTGGTGCCAGAATAGCTGCATCGACACCCGCATATCATTAATGTGGGTGGCAGACAGATGGACGGATGGCACGTGTGTCCTTTGAACACGGAGCAATCGCCTACACCGGGAAGCGGTGCGGGCGGCGCGGCCCGTTTTCTCCAGAAAGCGCACGCACGCGAGGGAGGCGGCATGGGTGGGCCAGGGCAATTAGGCTCGTGCTTGGCAGCGGTCCGGTCCAACAGTCAGACATGTTGGCTCGCTAGCGAGCATGCCGAGCTGAGCGACGACAATCAGACGATGGACGTGGCTTTCGACCAAGAGCCGGCGCCACCGCCCAAGCCCATTCATGTCGTGTTCACCATAGAGCAGGTGCGGTCACACTTCGACGCCCTAATGGTGGAAGAGCTACCAGCGCACGAGGACCTGTGCTGCAACCTGCATCTCCTCAACGATCACTGGCTCGCAGAAGGATGAATCGCCGACAAACAAGCGAATGGCAATGTTGTCACGGACACGTGGCCCTATGATCCTGGCTTCCTGAGTGAGCAGCGGGTGTTGTATCATACCATCCATACGGCCCGCGAGGCCCTCTCCGTCGTCCTTCGAGTTGTTGCGCTCGTTGTGGCACCGCCGTCTCGCACCATTGTCAACATGGTCAATGAACATGAGGAATTAGGAGATGACTTTAATTGGAGAGGATGACAGTGGGGACCCACCAGGGCCATAGCCGCACGTACGCAAGTGCATCGTTATTATATAAAACTATTTTTTTTCCTTGCTCCTCGTTTCCTGACATCACGGTCTCACACCATTGTCAACCAATGTAGTCAATAAACAAGAGAACTGCACAAGGAGCGGCCGACAGCTCGGACCCAGCAGCTCAAGCCGTATTTGTGTTTTTGAGGTGTGAGCAAAGGTTTTGTTGAGCGATGTTTTTGTTGTTGTTCAGATGAGCAGGTATCAACTGGGTGGGCTGTGGCCCATTTAGCCCAGGCTATTATTTTATGTCGTGCAAATATCCAGCCCAGATATTATTATTTTTCAAGCTGAAAATGGCTACCCCAGTTATACTTTTTTGAGGAATACCCCACCCAGGTCAATTTGTTATTCTCCGCCCCGCTCCGCTGCCAATGTTCCTTAGGAGGGATGCATTAGGCATAACAACAAAATGGGATTTGAGAAATAATAAAAGGGATGTAATTTTAAAAATCGGACTGTAACTTTAAAAAAATGCACCAAACACGTAATTAGTTAAAAATATATATTATTTTTGGATTTTGAAAATTTTAATTTCATTACTTGTTGTGCGCGCAATATTTCGCTGGATTTTACATAGTACAAATTTATTTTGAAATTATATTTAAGCTAACTTGAAATTTCGGGATAAAAATATGTTGGATCTGATCAAAATGTGGGAAATTTTATTAAATTCTATTTTGAGTGGTTGGTTGAAATTATTAATCGTTGTCCTACCTAGAAAATGGGCTGTAATTTCAATAAACTATAAATGGGTTGTAGTAAATTCCATTAGAATTCAAAAATGGGATGTACACTCTTACTAATCGCTAATGGGCTATATATTCTCTGCCACACACTTGTGGGCCTACTAAGTTGACGCATACGCAAGGCTTTCTCCACTTATAGTCAACACACAGTTCTAGTAGCAGTGGTTGTTGGGTGTCCATCCAACGGATGTCGTGCTTCTTCTTCAATCTCAGATATGTTTGCTTCACCCGCCCAAACCACCGCCGGCGGTACCGCCTACTACCGCCTCCCATGGCCGGCTGTGCTGCCGCGCAGGACTCACCGGCCCACCCTACTCCCATCGTCGTCCAGGCCATTCCTCTACTCATCAACACCTCCTGTTATTCTCTGACGACGGCAGCCTCACACCGCAGCCAAACCAGTGAACCCTCCCACTCCCCTCTATGTGGGCATCCACCTTCCTTGTCTTCCCTGGCTCCGCGTCGTTCCCTTCCTAGGCCTCGCCGTCATCCACCGCCTAGGTGACGTCCTCGTGGCGTGGTCAACGTGGTCCACGAACGACAGCCATCGGAATAGCACTCTACGCAGTGAGGCTGACAGATGGACCCACCAGCTACATCTTTGCACACAAAGAAGTGTGTCCATATTACGGGAAAAAATTGTTTCTCCCCCCTAACCTCTCGGACCCACCATCAATAACTTCGTAAGTAAGGAAGTGCCTCCTTATCCTCCCTGACAGTCGGGACCTGCCTAGTCGAAGCGTGCGTAGTGTTCTCATTCTGGTCGCGAACGTGTACGCACATACTAGTTGATCGGTCTCTCTACAACGATGAACCGTGGCCGAGCAAGCAGCGGCACGTGTAGTGGTAGTTCAGGTAGTCAAGTCTAAACCGGGTACACGTACGTACAACTAGATGCCACCAAATATGGCCATATACGTACGTATGGGCGGGGTCTCGAATGCCTAGCACCTTGCATACGTACGGCCATGGCACGTGTACATGGAGAGGCAACGCACGGCAACAACGGCATCCTGTTCATCGGGAGCGAAGCCACTCGGCCGGAACTCGTCGTGTTCAACGGGAGCCAACTGTCTTGGACGGAACAACCGGAACGGTGTCTGGCGTACCACAAAATGGAGGAAAACGGCCTTCTGTTCGAGCGCGCATGGTTGAAACGGGGTCCTGTTCATCGGGAAGGGTCCGGCGTACCGCAGAATGGAGGAAACAGACTTGTTTTCGAGCTCCTACGGTCAAAACGGGGTCCTATTGATCGGGAGAAATGCGCAATCCCTCTGTGTGTCGCTCGGCCTAGACCACCCACCGTAACCGGGAACTCCCCAATATTTTCCTCGCCCTTGCTTCTACCATGGTTTTTCCGTCATGGACGGCCCAAACAATGTCATACAGCTGCATCTCCGGCCCGCCGAGGACGAAAAGCCCATTTTTTGTCATGATTTTTTGTCATAGAAGTTGGAGCCCACCACGTCTATGATGATACCGGGTTTTGTCACAACTATCGTCATAGAAGTGTCATAAGCATGACAGAAAAAAATTCGTTCGAACTAAAATGTCACGGATGTGTCTTTTTTGTAGTGATGGTGTCATCCTAACCGATTCAAACCCTAGCCACCATCGCCGCTACCGTTCCGTGCTGCTGTTGGGATGGTCGATCTCCATGATCGCCACCAGGGGCTGTGTCGCCCGTACCTAGGGTTAGTCCGCCGATCGTGTTGACTGGCTGCCCTAGAGAATCTTCTCCCCAATCATTCGATTCGGATTTATCTCTCTCCTGGTAAATTTGATTGGTGTTTTCTTTTTGGTTTTCCAATCTAGGATTTGTTTGCGTCGCCCGCCACCATCATCGAGCCCCGTGCGCCTCTACTCTGAAACCGGTGTGGCCACCCGGTGGCCTCGTGCCATGAGGTGGCCCATAACGGCCATCGTCCGCGTTCTGCCCTTCTGTCGCAGTGCACTGGCCGTCGTCACCCTCATTCGATCAGGAAACCACACCTCCACCCTGCTCGGTTGCGTATGTCCGCTGGCCCTGGTGCCGCACCGCACGTGATGCATTGACTGGTTGCGTTGTGATGCGCAGCTTACACCCCTCTCGGGCGTGGGTCGCGTGCACATGCATCTGTTTGCGCGTGTCCTCGGTGGCTCAACCACCTCATAACCGACCGGCGACCCCAACCTCACGAGAAGTCAAATTGATCACATGAACGTTGCTCCGCCCCATCCGCACCGTGTGATCGACCTAGTCAGTGGCTTGCGCGCGCCTTTGCAGGTCCTATGAAGAGAGTCCTCAAGTCCAAGGCGCCCCTTCGACGATCAAGCAACGGGCTACAGCTGCATCGCAATAACAGGCCGCAACGCCGCTACCCCGTGGTTCTCCCCGCGGCTGCATCAACACACAATTCGCCTATGCGTCACCCCTTCGGGCCATAGAGCCGTGGAACATGGTCCCATGGTTGCACCGACCCGCGCACCGCTACTCTGTCACCCCTTCGGGCCATAGCGCTATGGCATGTAGTCCACGCCACCTCCCCAAGGTCTTCCCACTATCGCCCCGACCCACATGCTACTGCTACATTGCCCCTTTGGACTATAGAGTCACGGCGCGTGGTCCACTTTGCCGCCATCACACGTTGACTTCCATGTGGTATGCGCCATGCTGCCTCCCTTAGCGCGGGAATGCCACCGTCCGCACCAGTCTTCTTCATGCTCTTGGGTTCTCCTCGCCTACTTCGAGCATCCTTGACGTGCAACTAACCTAGCCGCCACTCTTCTTCGGCGCCGCTACCGCTCTCTCAGTCGAGCGGCGCCTCTTGGCTAAACCCTTTGTCCTCGTCTAGCACCAACTCATTGCCAGCGTTGCCGTCTATTCCCCGACCGCTTCGTCTACTCCGACCACCATTCGTGACATTGGACCCATGCCGATTAACATCACAACCTTTGTCGAGTCCTCCTCTACAGGCCCCACTGACTCCTCCGACATGGCATAAAACTCATGCAAGTGCTCGTCTATGCATCCCGGTGCTAGCCACACTGACGTGTGCCGTCATCCCTGATGTGTTCCCAGGCCTCGCAAGGCAGGAGCAGCGCACCATCAACATCGACTTCATCCGTCTAAGCATGCCCGGTGTTGGCAACACTAATGCGTGCCTTTGTACATGATGTGTCCCTATGCTTGGCAAACCTGGCATGATGCCTCGTCAACACCACCTTCTTCCCGATGCACCACTACCTCGACACCACTTCGCCGCTGACTTACTCGACACCTCCTTGCGCTCGCGGCTTCACGGCGACTACCTCAACACCGGCCACCCCGACCCGAGATTAACCACAGCGTACTTCACACGGCTACCTCAACCATCGCTAGACCACCCAACGCTCCCGGATACCTTGACATCTGCACAAAGGGCTATCCCCTTGCTTGAGCAGCCTCATTGGTTTCCACTCCAGCCATGACTTATGTGATGCATCGATTGTTATGAATGTGCGGGCATGTCTGTCGTTTTAAATTTTTATTCTTATTTAGTCTCACTGTCTGCGTCGCTGCCGTTGTGAGTGCGGGGAGATGTCGAGTATCGTGATTAGTTAGGAAATATGCGATAGACTAGGATATGATCTTGCTTGTCTGGTACTTCAAGTTGATCATGTACTCCTATATATATATATATATATATATATATATATATATATATATATATATATATATATATAT
>LR738714.1:219450256-219464897 GCA_902687465.1 Secale cereale
CACCCCGCCTCCTAGCGCGGGAGCGCCCCGGCGGCTGGCGGCGACACCCACCCTTCCCCGCCTTCTTCCGCGCCAGCGCCCCGGCGGCCGGCGGCCACCCCCACCCCTCCCCGCCTTCTTCCGCGCCCAGCACCGCGGACCGCGCGCCAAACGGCCGGCGATGCAGTCCGTCGGCGACGATATTCCCGCGGCGGCGTTTAGAAAGCGACGCCGCACCTCACCTCCGCATCCAGCCTCGGTCATGCATGACACGGGGAAGCGAACTGCAAGGTTGACTACTCCATCGCATTCGTCGTGGATGCGAACTGCAATGGTGCACGTCCAGCCTTCTCCCTCAACAATGGCGAAGGTGGAAAAAGCGCATGAGTTCCTGCAGCGGAGGTGGACTGCACAACAACAGCAGCTAGAGCTGCATCTGCAGAAGGAGGGAACTGCATATAAGGTAAGAAAATCACATACCAAGCCCCCAAAGTCCAGTTTGCAGTGCCGTTTTTATACCCATGCAGTCCCCCATCTAGCGTCGACTGCAGTCACATGTGTCTCCAAGTAGAAAAACAGAAAAGGATACTTCGAAAAATAAAAAAACGTTGTATGGATCAAAATTGCAGTCCACAATGAATTAAATATGTAGAGTGCTGTTCCTAGAACTAAAGTGCATTGTTTCTTCATGTTAACAGCAGTGCCCCTGCTGTAGAATGACAAATTGAAGTGCAATTTCTTACAGTTGCAAAAAATATAATGATGTATAGTACGAAAGATGCAGTTCATTTCACTGTTGACGTGCATAAAAAAATCTTTGGCTTAATAATCTGCAGGAATTTACTATGCCTCAAAAACAGAAGATGCCTCGAAACATTTACGACCCCGAGCCCCTGAACTGCATTGGAAGAGAAGAGTGGGAGATGCCTGGATGGATAACACCTGAAATACCTAGGGGTTACTTTAACACAACAAACAGAATTGCGTACTCCGTGGAGGAAGATGTAGAGGATAAAGATGAAAACAGTGAACCAAACATCATTCGAGATGGAGAAGGCAGTGAAACAAAAAACCCGCAGGATGAGGAGGAGGACGACGACGATTTGGTCTTCATGGGGGAGCACGCGCAGAAAGATGATGAGGAGGAGGATGATGACGAAGAGCAAATCATAACAGTTATGCAGCCAAGGTACACGCGTGTCTTTAAAACATTTGGTCAGCAGATCAGAACGGATGATATAGCACCTCCAGAAGCCGATGTTGAAACCCAGCAAGTTCGGCAAGTCCATGAGCAAATGATTCGTCGACAAAGAGACAGTGGAATTCCACCAAGGCCGCCTACTGCCCAACAAAAGAATCGGAAGCAGAAACAAGGAGGGCCGCAAGCAACCAAAAAAGTAAAGTTCTCCACACTCCTGCCTCCTCGCGATCCTCAATTACACAAATCCGTTGTCAGCCCTCCATGCCCAATAAACATCGGTGAGCTGCAAACACCGTTAGAAGAAAAACAGTACACGCACGTAAGCATCCTTACCTAACTACTGCAGTTCACTTATTACGCATAGTTTCAGCTTGTGCATTCTCATTAACAAAAAAAGAAACATTCCATATTGTCTGTGTGTAGGATGAGAGCATGCTCCAAGAACTGGTGCCTGTGAAAGGTATGCAGTTCACATCACAAGATGCGGCGCGAGAATTCTACAACACGTATGCGAGGCATGCAGGCTTCGGCACACGCAAAAACGGCGGATACAGAACAAACAGATACATCGTGTGCTCAAAGGAAGGCAGAAGCAAAGAAACTGTCACAGATTATGACAGAAAGATAGAAAAAACATCAAAGAGGACTGGCTGCAAGGCGGGGATGAGATTGAAAAAAATAAAGGATGTGTTTGTGATAGCAGAGATTGAGCTCAATCACAACCACAGGATGATTGACAGCCCGGCTATGCTTCTGCACATGCACTCGCATAAGACGGATGATCCGTTGCTCGATAAACTAGTGAAGGACATGCAGAGCGACAACCTGACGCACACGCAGATGATGTCAACCCTGTCAAGGATGTCAGGAGGACTGCACTTTATGGGGCGCACCAGCCGTGACTGGGTGAACAAGTACATTCACTAAAACAGAAAACGATATATCGTCTATTTCATGCAGTCCGCTTTGTGCATTTTCTGTATGTCCATAATGCTGCAAGTATATTGTTATTTCGAACTGCGGGAAGCATCAATTCGCGAGGGAGGAAACAGAGGACGATGTGAAGAAACTCCTGGCTTTCTTTGAGAAGATGCAGCAAATAAACCCGGAGTTCTTCTATGATTACGACAAAGATGTCGATAACCGTGTGCGGAACATATTCTGGGCGAACGCGAGCTGCAGGGGATCGTACGAAGATTTTGGAGATTGTGTCACATTTGACACGACCTACAAGACCAACAAGTTCCACATGCCTCTGGCCGTCTTCGTTGGAGTCAACCACCACCTCCAAAGTACAATATTCGCTGTGGCTCTCATCAGAGACGAAACAATACCGACTTTCGAGTGGGTGTTCCGGACGTTATTGCGTTACATGAACAACAAGCGGCCAATCTGCATACTCACAGGTATGCTGAAAAAAAAGTGTGAAATTAAATAACAATGCAATTCACTGCCAAGTTTTATAGTCCATTTCTTACATCCAATGAAAAAAAAAGAAAAAAGCAGAAAAAGGATATGCAGTTCTCTCAATAACTCGCTGCTTTGTTTTTTTTCAAAAACATGCAGATCAATGCCCCTCCATGGATGTCGGGATAAAAAGTACGCTAATAGGCACGCTGCACAAGTTATGCCGTTGGCATATACTGAAAAAATACAAGGATCACATGTCCTTGCTGTACAAAGCGTATGAGAAATTCAAGGATGAGCTGACCTCCGTTCTCAACCACCCGCTGATGCCATCAGAGTTTGAACGCGCTTGGCATGAGCTCATGGAAAAGTATAACCTCCAAAATGATGAGATTATGAAGGCGCTCTGGACAGACAGAAAAGAATGGATATTGGCTTACTACAAGGAGGTGTTCTGTGCACGGATGACGTCGACACAGAGAAGTGAAAGCATGAACCGGATCTTGAAGAGGAACTTTGTCAAGGAAAGACACGACCTACACATCTTTGCGTCGCAGGTGGACAGGTGCATCCAGACAAGGAAGGGCGTCGAGCACGCGGAGACCATAGCTAACGAGGTATATAAACAGAGCAACGTTTTTAAGATGGATGAGCAATTAATAAAAAACACTACTCGCTTTCTTGATTTTTCCTGCGAAAAGACAACTACTTAACTGGTTTTCTTTGTTTCACAGACGGAAATAAAGAGTACTACTCAGTTTGGTTTCGAGGTTCAGCTCTTCAAGATTTACACCAGGGCGGTCTTTGCTGACTTCAAGCAAACGCACTACCGCAGCACTGCATTCAGATCAGAGCAATCCCCTGACAACCCGACGAAATATTTGGTGCGCCACTACAACCGGTCTGATGATTTTGATTGGGCAAAACATGAGTTCCAGGTAGTTGCTGATGTGACGAACGGTATCTACGAATGCAAATGCAAGCTGTGGACACACACAGGTCAGTGAGACAGGAAAACAAAAAAATAAGCACACAGAAAACATAATGACGTTCACTTATTGCTGGTAGCAAAAAAGAGATGAAAACAAAAAAACTTAGTGAAGTTCACTAGAACAGTAGACCCAGGACCTATTTATAATGCAGTTACCAAAAATTGAAAAAATGTTGCATATTTATGTGAAGTTTGCTGACACGAATAACCAAAAAAATCTTTTGCTGGAGGCCTGTTCTGCGTGCACATCATTTGCATGTTGGATCAGCTGCGGGTGGACAAGATACCTGAAGAGTACATATTTAAGAGATACACACGGAACGCACGCCAAAATCCAACTTTTGACCGCAGAGACTATGAGCAAACTGCTCCAGATGGGAGTTCGATGTTCTGCCGTAGGAGACTACTTGCAGAAACTGCTATGGACCTGGCGAACAGTGGTGTCAAATCGGATAGAGGGTACAACAGAGCTTTAGCTGGGATGAGAGAACTCATACAAGAAGTGAACGTAATAAACGAAGAAGAAAAAGCAGAGAAGATCATGGATGCGCAGGGTGAAGAACAAGGAAAGGAGTGCGAACATGCTGCTGATGGTGCAGTTCATAATATGGATGACACAATTCTTCCCCCGCCTGTTTCAAACACAAAAGGGAGAAAGAAATAGAGCAAATCAGCCAATAAAAAAGCTGCAGCAAATGAAAAAAGCCCTGAAAAAATAGCAGGCCTGAGCCAGAACTGGACAGCGGAGGAAGACCACTGGGGGTAAGGATGTGTAAATCACGCAATAAGATTGCGGGACACAACTCAATAACATGTAAGGAGAGGCTGAAACAAATCCAGGCTGATAATGCCACCACAAATCACCGAGCTGACCAACAAGATGATACGACAAAGAGAAGACTATGTAGTGTCTACAACAAGAGAGAGAAGCATAACGCGAGAACTTGTCCAAATAGAACAAAAAAAGATGAAGAAGATGACGAAGAAGATGCTGACAGAGAAGAGAACGAGGAAGCGAGCGAAGCTGATGAAACTGAAGAGGAAGATGAGGAAGAAGAAGAAGAAGAAGATGAAGACATTGAAGAACCATCATCAAAAATGAGGGGGAGAGACAAAACACAGAATCCAGCGCGTAGGCAAGCATCGCAGTCGCACGGTCGCGTTACGAGGGGTAATGCGAACAACAAGAGCAAGACAGAAGCAGCAACAACCATTGAAACAAATGCAGTGCACAATTTGAGAAGAAGCAGCAGGAAAAGGACATAGATCAACACATATGCAGTTTTCCATTTTAAAAATATATTAACTTCATCCTTTATATATATCGTATTGTATATAATATATATAGCTTGTGTTCAGTGGACTATAATAAAAAGAATTCAACATGTAATATTGAAGTTCAAAATGAATAGATATAACATATGCCATATATACTTTGTGACCAATGTGTTGCGGGGGGGTATGCTTGATAAAATGCAGTTCTCTTCTATATGAAAGAAATAAGATGAGAATGTCATTCTCAGAATGCGGTTCTCTTCTGTATGAAAACCCTGAGATCAGAATGTCATTTTGAGAATGCAGTTCTCTTCGTCGTATAGAATCTGACATGACCGTGAATCAATATAGAATGAAGTTAGAAAATAAAAAAATATAGAGTCAGACTAGGCTTCACGTACAGTGCAGTGCGTGCGTGGTGCGTTTAAAGCTTACAGTGCAATACGCTTCGAGTACACAGTGCAGTGCGCTTAGTGCAAAAATGTAAAAAATTGAGCTCTCCCTTGGCAGACACGGTTGATTTTCTGTCTTCTAATACAATTTTTCCAAAATTTTGAAAACTCGACAACAAACACGTTGAATTCGTCTTTGCAGTCCTGTGTGATTAGGTGAGATGCAGTGCGGATGCGTATATTTAAAAAAACTTGGCTGCTACTCATATAAGTGAATGCAGTGCACTACGAACATGTTACAAGTTCACAAGGAGGAGTTGGCTGAAAGCTCCATTACGTACATATTTGACATTGTCACCGTCTGCCACAAAAAGAAAAACACAAAAACTAACTAGACAGGTATATACAAAAGCACACAGCATGGTGTGAACAGTTTTGCAGATCGAGAACTACACACAGCGACCATAGATACTTTTTATAGAAAGTTCTGGAGCACACACGAAAAAGACATCAACACACATAAAAAAAGATCTGCTATCATTTATGCCTCATCCTGCTCCTGCGAATCCAGTTTTGGAGAAAAGCCAAGAGAAATGCAGAGATTTCTTAGATCCTCCGGGAACTCGGTGACTACGACCATGTTTTCAGGGTGGAACAGGATCTGGAACAAAAACTCAGCCGTCCAATCCTGAAGAACAGCTTTCTGCGATGAAGAAAAAAAATAAAAAAACAAATATACAACATCATCTACAAAAAAGAAACTGACAAAAAAAATATCAAGGAATGAGGGATTATTATTGGGTTAAAAAAAGATACTTACATTACGCTTTTGCGAATTTCACAACAAAGCTTTTGCCGTTATAAAACTGAGCCATCTTCAGAACAAAAAAGCCGCACTCATTGAGGCCTTGCTCAGGGGAGCCCAAAAAGCTAGCTTTCTTTGAAACATCGACCCAGTCTACCGACTCCTTTCTCTTGTACTCCTTTTCTCCGTAAACCTTCTTCAACAATGCAGTCATCCTGATCATCTGGTGGAAATTAAAAAAAAAACAAAAATACACATCACAACAAAAATTGTTCAACACGCGCACGCATGAAAACAAGAAAGAAAGGTGAAAAGGGAAAATTTTTACCATTTCAGTGCGGTCGCTGTGGTATTCAGACTTATGCCACCTCGTCGTTTGATCAACCGGTCCGCTGTACCTCCTAGTGTCATGAATGTCAAGGGTCTCGCGGTGCCTATTCATCGTGTATAGGGAATAATGCTGGTATTTCATCCGTGGTAACAGAATCTGATTTTGTTTCATAAAATTTGTTATGTGTTTGATGAGTGAAAAAGGATTACTGGGAAAAATTAGGATAGAAAATAAGTACATAAGGCTGAACAAAAGCAAATCTGATAACTTACTAATTTGCAATCTAGAAGGTTCTCGTCATCACGAACATAAAGTTTGAACTGCTTTGCTGCATCGTCAACGTTAAACTTGCCGTGGACAAAAGGCAACACAACGTTTCCATCATCATCTCTATCAGCGTGATCATTCATTTGAAGCACATACTGCGTGTGGGTAATTCACAAAAGAACGTTAATGCAGTTCACCTTAATATGTTCGCTCCGACGCTTAATCAAAAAACGGATCACGCTTCTCTTAAAACAGTATGCAGTTCACAATTCTCCTCATAATTTGTTTCATTTAAGATGCATGGGTTAAACACAAAAAAAATGTATGCAGTTCAGTGCATTCTAAAACAAATTATTATGCACAATTTACCGCAGTTCACTCGGGCAGAAAAAAAGAAAAAAAAGGAAAAAAGAGAAATACTGTGATAAACAAAGGGGACAGCAGAATGCGTTCGCCAGATCGATAAACCACATTCATATGCTCGTCATTCTTCCAGTACCTGATGATATGATCCATCAATTCCGAGTCCATAAAACCACCTCTGGTGAAAGTTAAGAACATGTAGTCCACATTCACAATGTAGACTTCGATAGGGTTCCTGTGCATGAAAAGCGCGCACCTGCACAAAAGAAACAGCGAAGGTGGGGGGGGTTAGGAGCACAAAAGCAAAAACACAGAAGAACATTACGCACATTAAAAATTAAAAAGCGAAAAAACTAACAAAAAAAGAACTGACTCGCTGTATTTCAGCCTGAATGGTGTGCTCGTGATGAGTTGCAAGACTTTCCTCATCTCCGCAAGATAGCTGAATCTCGCAGGATTCAACTTCTGTACAGGAGATCGAAACTTTGATGGCTTCTGCACAGGCCTCTTATTTGATAGAATTAGTGCCTCGCTGTCCGTCGGGCGTTCCACAGCTGGGCTCCTGGTCCTCCTAGGCACTGGTGGTGGCCTCTCAAAATCATCATCGCTATCTTCAGCATTCGGAGGGCTCACTCCTTTCTTCCCATGCTTGACATTGACAGGAGATTTCTCAAGAGCTTTTTCATTCGAAGTGCCGGCGCCACTCCTCAACCTCTTACACATAGGTTCTTTCACAAGCTTAACGGGGGGTTCATCAAGGACAAGTTTCTGAATCGTTGGAGTGTGAACCTGATTTTCAAACAAGGAAATACCACCTTAGTGTGCGCCTTCGTCAAAGCCTGCACAAAAAAATGGATAATGAGCAAAATGAAAAAGAATCATCAAGTTCCCTAAGGAAAGTCATTTTAAACATGCGAATGGGGTTCTACTAAAAAGCTAAACAAAAGTAGTGGACCTCCCCTCTCTGTATCAATGAAGTTCACTTAATTAAATGGGTGTGTGACTAAAAAAAATGTAATAACCTTCTTTAAAAATTAAAAGTGATGTCAGGTCCAGACAGCAATGCGACGAGGTCAGCCAACTATAGAGCATCGCCTTCCTGATGTAGCCAATGTGCTCCTTCCCAAACTTGGCAATCGTTTCACCATCCCAGGTCTGCATGAATTGGAACATGTAAAATCCACAATCATGCCTGCAAGAAAACCAACACAAATACATTACTAATGCAGTTCACTCAGTAATGAAGTGCTACTGATGTTAGTAAAACAATGCAGCTCCATACACACAAGAAACCGAGGGAGAACAACCAATAACACATTAGTAATGCAGTTCACTCAAGGGAAAAGGTGCTTCTAATTTAGTAAAAACAATGCAGCTCACTTACACACAAAAATTGAAGGAGGAAAAAGAAAAAAGGAGTACAAGTACAAACCCGTTTCCCTGTTGCGCGACATTAATATGAGTCAGCGCAAAGCCGTCAAGGGTGGGAGGGTTCAACGGCTCATCGCAGCTTGCGCTGCCATCTTTCCAAACTTTTTTGATGTTCCTCACCATTTTCCTGAAGACAAGATTTGCAGGAGCGCTGTCGCCTTCGTTCAATGAGTCGAGAAACTCAAAACGCTTCTCTCGCAGGTTCAAAGTGACCAAGCAGTAGTGGCCTATCGCGTCCTTCATTGTTGCGGGAGGAGGGTCAAATGTTGCAAACATAATCTGAAATAAAAAAAAGAATAAAACAAACCAGATGAGAAAATAGAAAAACAGAAAACTTATTTTCAAGATGACAAAAAATGGTCAAAATGCGTTGCCAAGTTTTTCTTGTCCACAAGTTCGTCTGCGCTTGAAGAAAACATCTTTTTCAAAGCCCTATTTGTGGCACCGCCGTTCCAAATGGAATTCTGCAAAAAAGACAAAACCAGAGAGTTAATGAAAATGCTTATAGCACAAATAAAAATTAGACGAGGGGATAAAATATAAATTAATGAAAATGCTTACACATAGGTTGTACGGGACAATCATCGTTTGAGATCCTTTGAACCTCTCAGCTAGCATAGAGACGCCAATGTTTGCGAGGCGCGTGCTCAGCGTTCCATACGACCAAAAAGACTCGCCAACATGACCGATAGTAATATCACCAAACTCGCCCTTGAATGCAACTAGATGCCTTCAGACAAGAAGAAAAAAGCCCAGCAAAAAGTGATAAGATGGGTGTCCCTGAAAAAATAACATATTCAATAACCGGGGCGTAAGACAAAAAATGTCATACTGCTTCTTCTTGTCCCTCCTAGCCCTCGTAACAGCGTCATATAACTCATTGTATCTTCTCATAAGAGTTGGATCAACCCTTGAAGGAGTAACAACAGGTAATTCCTCATCTGCATACAGAGTGGGAACGATATCAGAACAAAAATAATGCAGTTCGCTTACCTTCGGTTTCAGAATAAACTTCCTGCGGCTGCTCATATACATCTTCGCTGAGCGTCAAATGCTCCAGCCCGGTAATATCATCGTCAAGCGGCGCTTGATTGCTCATGTCCTGAGAGAGTCTTGGCTGTTCCTCTTCAGAAACAATCGAAACTGCCTCAGCTGGGACTTTTGTTGTCTCGGCTGGGAAAGCCAGATTGCCAACAGATTGCTCGGGGGCGCGAGGGACGACACAAAATTTCTCAGGCACCTCATCGCCAAGCAACAAAACAGTAGGCCCAAGAACACCATCAATGCCAGCGGATGTCCCCGCATCGTCAAATCCGACTCTAGGAGTTCCTTCTGTCTCTTCTGCAATTTCAACTATAACACCAGGAGCTCCTTCTTTCTCTTCATGCTTATCACAATCCACGATATCCTCCCTTCCTTCTCTCTCTTGTGCCTTATGAGCCTCTACGGGACACTCCCCTCCTTCTCTACCTTCTGCCTTATCAACCTTCGCATCAGGCTCCTCCCCTCCTCTCCCTTCCACATTATCATCCTCATTGTTGCGCTCCGCTTGGATTTCAACATTTAATCCGCAGTTCTGATGAGTTTAAAAATAAAACACATTACACAAAAAAGATAGAATGCAGTTCACTAATAAAACGGACCATGAAGCTCCCATGAAAAATAAAAAATAAAACAAAAAATGCAAAAATTCTCTATACTCACCAGAGAAGCGTCGCCTTCCATCTCTTTACACTTGTCAGCCTCCTCGTCTTTGCCAGCGTCACCCTCTGCCTCCTTCCCATGTATTTCCACGTTTGATTCGGCATCCTAAAAAACATAAAACATAAATAAAACTATTATCCAAATCTGCAGTTCTACAACTAAAAAGCCAACACCAGATCATGCAGTTCACTGCTAAAAAAGATGATGCTTCTTCTCTAAACAACAACTGCAGTGCACAAAATACAAAAAAAGTTAAAAACTGCAGTTCGCTGCCACTGCTGGTGCAAAAAATATGATTGCTTGTTTTGGACACTACAAAAAATTAAACAATGAAGTTCACTGTAACAAAAAAAAGGAAGAAATCAAACCTTGTCGATGACGCCTTCGTCAAGAGGATTGTCTTTGGCAGCTTCGTCAACGGGGGACAATGGCCTGTCAAACAAAAAATCAGAATCAACACCGTCATGGTCCTGGTGGTCATCATCACGACAAGCGTTAGCCTTAGAAGATTCTCCTCCACACTGCGATAAGAACAAAAGGATGCAAAAACAAATAGTCAATGCCACAAACACACAGAAAAAATAGATAACAAATATGGGTAAAAAAACTGTTCACATATGAAAAAAAGACATACATCCACATCTGCGGGGTCAGGCAAAGAAGGTTGGGCAACATCTTCATGCCTGTTCATTTCCTTCACAATTGCATCAGCTTCCTGCTCATACGTAGCACACCTATCGTCTTAAGACTGCTTAAACTGAACGAATGAAGACCTGATATTCGTAACAGTCTGCTTAAGGAATTCAAGCTGCCCACGGTTAAAGTTATGAGCGGCCTCAATTTCTGCTTCAGAAGGGCCTTTGCCTTCAGGAAACAATCCAGCAATACTCCTCATCCTGGAATCGGATGTTGGGAAATCACTAGTTATATTGATGACCCTGTCGAGAAGCTCATCGACCTGAACAAATTTATTGCGATCAGCAGAAGCCTGGCCAGAAAAACCTCCAGCAGTCGCCCTAGCAAAACCATGAGCCCGTCGAATTGGAGCCGCCCTAGCAAGAGGCTCACAAAACATTTCAGGCGCTTCGGCAACTGCAGTCTGCTTGTACACAATGTCCGCTTCCGCCTTCCACTGAAAAAATTAACAAAAAAAGAGATGCAGTTCACAAAAAAAAGTACATAAGAGGTTCACATTTGGCATGCGCGAAAAAAAGGAATAAAACAAAAACAAAGGATGGCTATGCACTCACCGGCAGCTTGCCAAACTTGTAAGAGTCCAGGTGTATCTTTCCCCTGACAATAATGTCGGCGTTGTGAATCTTCTTCAACTGCACATGGGACAGTATTGCGGCACGTGGCGTGCGTCTATCCATAACCGATACTTTTCGAGGATTCAACGAATCCAGGTACATGAACAGGGGCACGATGGTGCAACCCTCAGCGCAGTTCCGCTTGCTCCCTTTAGAATTCCACTTGTACACAGGGGCCTGCAGCTCGTCGACAACAAGCTGACAAAAGTCCATGCTAGCCATAGATGCAAAATCCAAGTTTTCTACCATAGCAGCTACCCTGGACAACCAAGTTGCGGGGCTGGGACAAAGCAAGCACTAGAAAACAATGGAAAAAAACCTTCACCGTCTTATTAACCTTCGCAGGGTCCGCAGCCAGCGTGCGAAGTAAAATAAGCAGGTCCTTCGCATCTATGCCACGAGAATGGTTGAAACCAAGTTTATCCTTCAGATTAGTCAGCGAATCATCATGGCCGCTGGCAGCAGGCCTGGGAGCAGTGTGAGAACCCATAGGGAAATCAAAAATGTGATGGACAGCCTCGCGATTGATTTCCAGAACCTTGTTTGACCCGCACTCCAATCTCATCGTATCAGGGTCGATCTTTCCCATCAGCTTGCACATCAAAACACGAGAAACATTCTTCTCTAATTTTAGGTCAAAGACAATGCCAAAACCTGCTTGCCGCACCAAAGTTCTGTGCGCCTCACCCAACAAAGCGACAGCTTTGATTACGTTTGGAATGGACAGCCGAACAGTCTTGTTAAAACGCCATTCATGCGCAACATCATCTTCATACCTTTTCCTCTTGGTACTCTTAGCAGTCTACAAAAAAAGAATAAAAAAGGCAGTTCACATCAGCAAACTCATGCCAAACAACTTAAAAAATAGGAGAAAAAGTAAATAAACAGCATATACCTTACTAACATCAACATCCTCCTCATCAGAATCACTATCCAGCGCTTCTTCAGCTGCATTTTCCCGCGCAAGCTTAGATCGACGCTCAGAATCAAAACCAGAGTGATCGTCCGCGTGTCTCCGCTTTCCTTGAATCCCACCCACATCAACCTCGGCATAATTAGGTCTCTTTGAGTAATCAACACGCGGGCTCCGGCATGGAGAACTTAAACCTTGCTCTGCAACAGTGTTGAGTTTTCTCTTCACAGGATTCTTTGCGGAGGCAAACTTAGCAGACTTCTTTGAATCTGCAATCCTCCTTCCTATCTCCTTACCCTCCTCAAACTTTACATGCTTCGCCCTATGAGCCTTCAAGAAAGTATTACCGAGCGCAATCGCTTTCTGCCTTCTCCTCTCAACATCAGCTGCAATCTGATCAGGGACCATCCAATCCTGTGTAACTGGCTCTGTGCCATCAACAGATTGCGACTGGGTTTCACTCAATTCAGGTGGAATGCTGCCCTGATCAGATGTACCGCCACCAACAACATCGGCTGTGAAATAACATGTAATCAAATAGTTAACACCACCACCCCCTGACCCACCAGGAGATAAAACTGCGGGTGAGAAAAACATAAGAAAGATATGTGAGTGAGAGGGAGACCTAAACATAATGCAGCTCATATCAACTTGGAAACACAAATGCAGAAATGCAGTGCTCTTTTCCAGCAGTTTATGTTTAACAATTAAAACATAATAGTAAACCTAAAATGCAGTTCATGTCGCTTGAATATCATATTGACGCGTGTCTGAAAATGGACATTGGTAAAGGGATATATGATGCAGTAGACTAATTCGTTCAGTGACCAGCACACAGAAAACATAATGAAGTTCACTTATTGCTGGTAGCAAAAAAAAGATGAAAAACAAAAAAAATAGTTCACTACAGCAGCAGACCCAGGACCTATTTATAATGCAGTTCACAAAACCAAGAAATGAAAAAATGTTGCCTATTTATGTGAAGTTTGCTGGCACAAATAACCCAAAAAATTTCTTTTGCTGCAGGCCAGTTCTGCGTGCACATCATTTGCATGTTGGATCAGCTGCGGGTGGACAAGATACCTGAAGAGTACATATTGAAGAGATACACACGGAACGCACGCCAAAATCCAACTTTTGACCGCAGAGACTATGAGCAAACTGCACCAGATGGGAGTTCGATGTTCTGCCGTAGGAGACTACTTGCAGAAACTGCCATGGACCTGGCGAGCAGGGGTGTCAAATCGGATAGAGGGTACAACAGAGCTTTAGCTGGGATGAGAAAACTCATACAAGAAGTGAACGTAATAAACGAAGAAGAAGTGGCAGAGAAGATAATGGATGCGCGGGGTGAAGAACAAGGAAAGGAGCACGAACATGCTGCTGATGGTGCAGTTCATAATATGGATGACACAATTCTTCCCCCGCCTGTTTCAAACACAAAAGGGAGAAAGAAAGAGAGCAAATCAGCCAATAAAAAAGCTACAGCTAATGAAAAAAGCCCTGAAAAAAATAGCAGGCCTGAGCCAGAACTGGACAGCGAAGGAAGACCACTGGGGGTAAGGATGTGTAAATCATGCAATAAGATTGCGGGACACAACTCAAGAACATGTAAGGAGAGGCTGAAACAAATCCAGGATGAAAATGCCACCACAAATCACCAAGCTGACCAACAAGATGATACGACAAAGAGAAGACTATGTAGTGTCTGCAACACGAGAGAGTAGCATAACGCGAGAACTTGTCCAAATAGAACAGAGGAAAAAGATGAAGAAGATGACGAAGAAGATGCTAACAGAGAAGAGAGCGCGGAAGCGAGCAAAGCTGATGAAACCGAGGAGGAAGATGAGGAAGAATAAGAAGAAGACGAGGAAGAAGAAGAAGCAGATGAAGAAATCAAAGAACCATCATCAAAAACAAGGGGGAGAGACAGAACGCAGAATCCAGCGCGTAGGCAAGCATCGCGGTCGCACGGTCCCGTTACGAGGTGTAATGCGAACAACAAGAGCAAGACAGGAGCAGCAACAACCATTGAAACAAATGCAGTGCGCAATCTGAGAAAAAGCACCAGGAAAAGGACGTAGATCAACACATATGCAGTTTTACATTTTTAAAAACATATTAACTTCATCCTTTATATATGTCGTATCGTATATAATATATATAGCTTGCGTTCAGTGGACTGCAAAAAAAAGAATTCAACATGTAATACTGAAGTTCAAAAATGAATAGATATAACATATGCCATACATACTTTGTGACCAATGTGCTG
>LR738714.1:219464971-219480682 GCA_902687465.1 Secale cereale
GGGGGTATGCTTGATAAAATGCAGTTCTCTTCTATATGAAAAAGAAAATAAGAAGAGAATGTCATTCTCAAAATGCCGTTCTCTTCTGTATAAAAACACTGAGATCGGAATGTCGTTTGGAGAATGCAGTTATCTTCGTCGTATAGAATCTGACATGACCGTGAATCAATACAGAATGCAGTTAGAAGACAAAAAATGTAGAGTTAGACTAGGATTCACGTACATTGCAGTGCGTGCGTGGGTGCGTTTAAAGCTTGCAGTGCAGTACGCTTCGAGTACACAGTGCAGTGCGTTTAGTGCAAAAAAATGTAAAAAAAAACTTGGCTGCAGTGCGGATGAATTTTGAAACTCGACGACAAACACGTTGAATTCGTCTTTGCAGTCCCATGTGATAAGGTGAGATGCAGTGCGGATGCGTATATTTAAAAAAAAACTTGGCTGCTACTCATATGAGAGAATGCAGTGCGCTGCGAACATGTTACAACTCGCAAGGAGGAGTTGGCTGAAAGCTCCATTATGTACATATTTGACATTGTCACCATCTGTCACCAAAAAAAACACAAAAACTAACTACACCGGTATATACAAAAGCACACAGCATGATGTTAACAGTTTTGCACATCAAGAACTGCACACAGCGACCATACATTACTGTTTACATAAAAGTTCTGGAGCACGCACGAAAAAGACATCAACACACATAGAAAAAAGATCTGCTATCATTTATGCCTCATCCTGCTCCTGCGAATGCAGTCTTGGAGAAAAGCCAAGAGAAATGCAGAGATTTCTTAGATCCTCCGGGAACTCGGTGACAACGACCATGTTTTCTGGGTGGAACAGAATCTGGAACAAAAACTCAGCCTTCCAATCCTGAATAACAGCTTCCTGCGATGAAGAAAAAAAAATAAAATAAACAAATATACAACATCATCTACAAAAAAAGAAACTGACAACAAAAATATCAAGGAATGAGGAGTTATTGTTGGGTTAAAAAGAAGATACTTACACTACGCTTTGCGAATTTCACAACAAAGGTTTTGCCGTCGTAATACTGAGCCTTCTTCAGAACATAAAAGCCGCACTCGTTGGGGCCCTGCTCAGGGGTGCCCAAATAGCTAGCTTTCTGTCACATCCCTAGTTAGCATTTGCATTAGGACCTAGCTAGAGTGTGCATCATGTTTACTTTTCAAAGAAACTGGAAATGGGATTAACAGAAACCCCAGCACCCCTCTCCTAACAACTAGGGTTTGATAAAATATTTTCCAATGTACCCAAAATGCCCTTCAAAAAATGTTCATCATTTCTGCCTTGGTCTTAAACCTCTGCCAAAAATGGTGCACAATTTTCTAGGACACTCTAGGGCTTTGGATTAAATCATATGGTATTTGTATTTGGGCATTTAAATACTTAAAAATATTTTAAATGCTCAAATAATCATGAACTATAATGTTTCCTACTGTTCATATTATATACAGTGGGCATGACAAGTTTCATGAGTTATAAAAATGTTTTGGCATTTTTATTAATTGAACAAAGCCGCAAAAGAAATGAAACAGAAAAGTAAATAGGAAAAAAATAGGAAGAAGCAGTTTTACCTGAGCCCACTTACCTGCTGGCCCAGACGGCCCAGCCCACCAGGGGCATTCCCGTCTTCTTCGTCGCGCCAGCGCATGAAGCAGCTCGGTGGCGAGCGCCGCCGACGCGCCGGCCACCTCCTGCCTGCCTGCCTGGCCCCTCGACTCTCTGGATGGACTAGGACGACGCCACACAGACCCCTCGACCGTTTCCCCTCTCCCTCGTGTCTTTCCCCCTCCTCTCTCCCCTCCGCCGAGCTCCCCCGAGCGAGCTCGTCGCCGTCGATCGCTGCCACCGCGCCCTACGCCACTCCCTCGCCTTCCCGACGCACCACTAGCTCCGCCGCATCGCCCCGAAGCTCCCCACCGATGCACACGACGCCAGAAGCCCCGCAACGCCCTCCCCGCCGTCGTCTTCAACCTTCGGCACCGGAGATCACCGCCGCCCGTACGCCGTCGTCCGACCTTCCCCGAGCTCGCTTCGACGCCCTCTGCGACCGCTGTGAGTTCACGCTTCGAACCCCTCTCTCCACGGGCTCGATTGTGCCTTGTAGCCGCCGCCTCCTTGCTGACCGAAGATCACCGCCGCCGGCCAACTCGCCGCCGTGGCCATAGGCACCGTGCCTCGTGGCTGAGCACGCCATTAGGATCAGTAGATCACCAGCAAGCTAGTGTCAGCTTTAACTCCTCCTACTGTGCACCACAACACCATCCCGGCCAACTCCGTGCGAGCACCGCCGCGGACGAGCTCGTCGCCGTCAACTCCGGCGACCTTTCGACCAACCAGTGGCACCGTTGGATGCGGTGCATCACTAGGAGCACACAGAGCCCATCAGCGCGGCAAATGGTTGCCGGAACAAGGATTCCGACGAGTCACCGCCGTGCGAAATGGTCGCCGCCGGCCAAACTCCGGCAGGCTGACGTGGCCTATTAGTTAGGAGCTAACAGTAATTAGATTAATCACCACGGTCACTGACAGTGGGCCCCTTTGTTTAGTCAAACCCAGTCAACCCTAGTTATGACCGGAATTAGCTCCTTAGACACTGACATGAGGGACCCACCGGTCAGGTTTGACTTGGACTAGTCCTGTTGACTGGCTGACGTCAGCATGATGTCATGCTGACGCAGTAAAGGTTTTTCTGGGATTTTTAGATTTATAAATAATTCAGGAAATTCCAGAAAATACCCAAAACTTCTAAAAATCATATAAAATCAACCATAGCTCAGATGGAAAAGATTTATATATGAAAAATGATCAGAAAAATCCAATCTTTCCAATGGCACTTGTTTCATGCATGTTTGAACAAGTTAACTTGCTGTATATATCAAAAACATGATAATGCACTTATTTAAATAATAGTTTGAACTCCAATTTGAATCTTTGATTCAAATAGGTTCAAACCCTTCTGGTTTTAGTTGCATTAGCCAACACACATGCATCTTGCCATGTCATGAGCATGCATCATATTGTTGCATTTGTTTGTTAATGATTGTATCGCCGGTATTCTCTGTGTTAGGTCCTGCTCCCGAGGATACTGCTGCGTATCCAGTTGAAGAGCAGTACCCGACAACTACTTTGTCAGGCAAGCAATCATTGATCATTCCGATACAAACCCAATCTTCTCGCTCCTTCTCTCTTTTACTGCATTAAGGCAACAGCGTGTGAACTGCTACTTGCTGCGGTAGTTGAACCCTATTCCCTTGCATGACCTGTCATTGCCACAGTAAATAGTTGAAACCCACTAGTATGTGTAGGAGTGGATTGAGCCATGTGATGTGTGATCCACCATGCTATTTGTTTTTGTTGCCTGCTATGCTTAGAGTTGTGTCTGGTCTGGTTCATCTGGGTGATGGATCAGAGTGAAATGATCATACCGATAAAGAGAAGGAAGTGTGGAATACGCTTGGTAAAGGTATCGATGAAAGGCCATGTAGGAGTACATGGTGGGTTGTTTCATTGGAATCGTCCATAGGACCCGAGATCTGTATGTGTGGTTCAAGTTACAGCTACTACCACACATTGGGATCCTTAATTGACCCTCTCGGCTTATTAATTACCCTTGATCTCTGTCCAGGAGTTGCAACTAGTTTCTGGTGTTTATAGCTTACAGGAGGTCGTGCACAATGCTGACCCTCGGGGTGGGTTGTGATGCGACAGGTACGTGGCACGGTGTACCGGTTGCCCGTTTGGTGACTCGGGAACCCTGTACACATCGTTTGGGGCCGTGAGCGACACCCCGGCCGGATCTCCCCACGGATGGAGCCCAAATAGGCGATAAACCTGGACGAGAGACTTGAGTAGTTAGTCAGGTCGTGGCCGACACACCCGCTGGGCTTCCGCTTGAAGTTTGCCGAGTACACGCCGAGTAAACGGCGATAAGTGGTGAAAGCGTGTGTGAAGAAGTACACCCCTGCAGGGTTATCAAACTATTCGAATAGCCGTTGTTCGCGGTACGGACTACTTGGTTGCTCTTACAGTTCATAGACAAGTTGATGGATACTACTAAAAGCCTCAAGATAAGTGTGAGTGCCGTGGATGGCCCTTCCGTAGGATGGCGGAAGAGGATCCTCGGTAGTGTATTGATGTGGTGAGTAGAGGACTCGTGTTCGTAATAACATCTTGCAATCTGTTGAGAGTTGTAGTATAGGTTAGCCAAGGTCAAAGCTGGCATTCTGCTATGAACTCCACTACCCCCCCTTGATAATGTTGCATGTATGATAGGTTCTGTGGTAAGACTTGCTGAGTACCTTTGTACTCATGTTTGCTTAATAACTGTTGCAGAGGAGAACCCTGCCCCTGTTGATGGGTTCTACATAGACGTTGACGTCGACGAGTAGCTTGACACCCAGACGGAGATCTGGAGCTTGTGAAGGGCCTTGTAGATAGTCAGGCTACACCAAGCCTGTTTTATTTTCTAAGTTGTCTGTACTCAGACATGTAGCTTCCGCTTGTGCTTGTATGACTGTATGACTTGAGTGTTGGGTCATGTGACCCCTACCTGTATGGATATGTTATGTATGGCTCTTGGAGCCTTTTAAATAAAGTACTTTGAGTCATAGAGTTCTGTTGTGATGCTATGTTGTATTTGCACATATTGAGCATATTGCGTGAATGATTGAAATTCTTGGTATGTGTGGGATCCGACACCTAGTTGTTTTCCTTTGGTAGCCTATCTTACAGGGAAATGCCTCCTACTGTCTCCAATGAGCCTTGGTAGCTTGCTACTGCTCGGAACATGTAGGCTGGCCGGCATGTGTCCTTCTTCGTTCTTGTGTCTGTCCCTTAGGGGAAATGTCACGCGTTGTTCCTTTAAGTCCATGTAGCTTGCTACGACTTGGGTTCATACGTTGATGACCGACACGTTCGTTGCTGGGTCATGGATGCCTGTCTCTGTAATTTAGTGCCACTTTTGGTTTATAACTAGCCATGTCGGCCCGGGTTCTCTGTCATATGAATGCTAGCGACACTGTCATATACGTGTGCCAAAATGCAGAAACGGTCCCGGGCCAGGTAAGGTGGCACCCGTGGGGTTACCGTGCGTGAGGCCGCAAAGTGATATGACGTGTTACAGCTAGATCGGTGTGACTTAGGATCGGGGTCCTGACAGCGTTGGCATCAGAGCTGGACTGCTTGTAGGTTTTTCAAGCCAAACTGGTCGATGTTGAGTCTAGAAATATTCTTAGTTATATGTAGGGGAATTGATTGTGGAAGGGAACGTAAGGCTCTTTTTACTCATTTACCTTATGCCCTTCTGATCTGAGTCAGTCTATTCTTTCTACGGGGATTTAGGACTAGGCCTCTTATCCTTACTAGGTTCACGTGTTACTAATTCGTAGACTCTTAGGATTGTTGGTTTCAAGCCTCAGTTCAGTTTCTATCCTTTTAGTATGATGATTGTTGGACCGGAACCTTGATATGGATTGTTGAGTGGCTATGCTATCATTTGTATGATGTCTCAAATCTCTGTTTGAGCATTTACAGTTGTTATGCTGCCCGATTTCTTCCAGAAACACTAATGCCTTTGCATTATATCGTGTTTCAGATGTCTGGCCGCATCCCTCACCAAGTGGTTCGTTTGACTCGGTGCATTAATGTGCCCGGTCACACGGCCATGCTAGTCCGTGTGCTGACCGAGACCGGTTATCGCTGGTATCCTGAATACGCCGTGGAGGAACAGTACCGGGATTTCAATCAGAGTCAGTATTTCTGCATAGTCCGGATATACCCCTCATATCCCGGAGCTAATGATCCCATCCATTGGTCTTATGGACTCGGGATTACCATCGAGATGGCAGTGCAGGATGCCGCTTATTCGATGATGACCATTCTCCGTGCTAGGTTTGCCCTGTTGCTGAACACTGAGTTCTATTACATGCCAGCTTCGCTTCCCGGAGAGGAAGGCTACTACACTGGTCTGTATACTGATGCTGCTCATGAAGAGCCACTGCTTCAGACTACTGTTCAGATGTTGGAGGATAGGGACCGTGAGGTCCGTGCCCTCCGAATGGAGCTGTATAACACTCGAGCCGCTCATTGGACTACTTTGACACGGCTTGCACCTGCTGTGCATGCCGGATATCTAGACATGCGGGATTTGTACCCCGTGCGGACTCGTCTGCCTGATCGCATGGATTGGCGTGACGTTGGGGGTATTACACCTCCACGTGGGCGTCGATTACCACCAGCATCGGGACCGAGGCCACACCCATGTCCTTACGGTCCACAGCCTTCGAGTGCTCGCGAGTTCCAAGATCCATCTGTTCCACTTACATGCTACGGTGGTAATCTTTACGAGGATTACTACGCGAATGTCTGAGCTAGGCCGTGGTTGTAGTAGTATTGTAGTAGTTGTATTTCCACAGTCCTGCGCATCTTGTGGAATATGACTTAGTGTGTACTGAGTTCCGGAGGTGTAGTTAAATAATGTATAGGAGCTTGGAATGCCTCTGATGGGATGTATCGTCTTTCACCGCAGTTGTACTTTAGCCTTGGCTTGTACTAAACTTTGTATGGTGTGTATGACCACTTGTGTATATATAGCAGTTTCTATATTACCATGTCGTACGGATGAACATCTTTGCATTCCGTGTCATCCATTACATTCTGCACTTCTGTGTCAAATTTTGCCATCCTTGTCTAAACCGTTGTTTTGTTTTCCTAGGATGGTCAACACTCGCAGCACTCCTGCTGCTCAGGAGCATGGTGAGGCTAGTGGGGCTAGAGATGGGAATCTGCCCCAGCCACCCTCCTTGGCGGAAGTTATGCTTGAAGCAGAACGGAACAAGAGAGAGACCAACCGTCTGCTGGAACGCATAGAGCAGAACACTGGGTTCCGCCAGAGGAATGACGTGGTGTCAATCAATGACTTTATCAAGATGTGTCCACCGAAGTTCCATCACTCCACTGAACCTCTGGATGCTGATGACTAGCTACGTAGTATCACCCACAAGCTACACTCTGCCCATGTGGCTGAAGCTGACAAGGTTATCTACGCCACCTACCATCTTGAGGGCCCTGCCAGTCTTTGGTGGGAAAACTTTGAAGCTATGCGTCCTGCTGGCCAAGTCACTACCTGGGTTGAATTTAGTGAGGCATTCCGTGAACACCACATTCCGGAAGGTCTCATGGATCGCAAGCGGGAGGAATTCTGCAATTTCACCCAGGGCCGTTTAACTGTGGATGGCTACAGTCGCGAGTTTGGTAACCTGGCACGCTATGCACCTGAGGAAGTATCCACCGATGCCAAGAAGCAGGCGAGGTTCCGCAAGGGACTCAGCCCTGAGCTCCGCCGAGATCTACGTCTGCACGAGTGCACTTCCTTCCAGAAGTTGGTAAACAAGGCTATCAGTGCTGAAACAGGCCTGACCGACTTCGAGGCCACCCGCAAGCATACTCGAGACTTTGGTTCCTCATCCGGCTCTGGCTCTCACAAGCGCCGTGTGTGGGTTCCTAACACTGCTGTGCCACCCAAGTACAAACCGAGGCCATCCTATGAGGCGCCTCGCCCAACTCAACAGTTTGCACCTGCTAAGACCTATGGAGGACCACCTTCCAACTTTGCTCCACGCACCACCACTGTGACATGTTTCAAGTGTGGAGAACCGGGACACTACATTCGTGATTGTCCCCAGAACCAGCCAGGAAAAACCGTTGGCCGTGGCAAGCCAACCGGCAAGGTGAATTATGTCAAGCCAATCCCCACTGCACGTGGTCATGTCAACTATGTCTCTGCTGAGGAAGCCTATGAGGATCCTAACGTCGTCCTTGGTACGCTTCTCGTCAACTGCCATCCGGCATCTGTTCTTTTAGATTCTGTAGCAACCCATTCGTTCATATCTGAGAGCTATGCTCGATTGCACAACATGACTTTTTGTGACATGCCTACTTCCATGGTTATTCAAACTCCTGGTTCAAAGTGGCAAACCTCTAGGGTAAGCCATGGAAATAAAATCCTTGCCGATAGACTTGCTTTCCTTGCATCACTAATCGCTCTCAAGTCCTCGGACATAAACATCATTTTGGGTATCGATTGGATGACAACTCATTACGCCAAAATTGATTGCTATACTAGGACCGTTCAACTTACACATCCATCCGGCAAGATAGTCAATGTCTTGACCCGAATGGCTGAGCGTCAGCTCTACTCTCTTAATGCTAGCCCTCTACCAGAACTCGAAGATATCCCGGTAGTCCGTGACTTTCCGGATGTTTTTCCAGAAGAACTGCCAGGAATTCCACCTGACAGAGATGTCGAGTTCATGATAGATCTTATTCCTGGAACTGTCCCAATCTCTAGGAGACCTTATAAGATGGCACCACTAGAATTAGCTGAGCTAAAGAAACAACTCGATGAGTCCTTGCAAAAACGTTTCATCCGTCCAAGTTCTTCCCCTTGGGCTTGCCCCGTCCTCTTCGTTAAGAAGAAGGATGGAACGGAGCGGATGGTTGTAGATTACCGACCTGTCAATCTGGTCACTATAAAGAATAAGTATCCGCTCCCCAGGATCAACGACCTGTATGATCAGCTCGCTGGATCCTCAGTCTTTTCTAAGATGGATTTGAGGTTGGGCTACCATCAAATCAAAATCAAGAACGGGGACATTCCTAAAACGGATTTTGTTACTCGTTATGGCCAATATGAGTACACCGTTATGTCCTTCGGATTAACCAATGCCCCAGCTACCTTTTCTCGGTTAATGAATTCTATATTCATGGAGTATTTGGATAAATTCGTCGTGGTATACCTCGATGATATACTCATCTATTCCAAGAACAAGGAAGATCATGCCGAGCATTTAAGGCTGGTATTGACGAAACTTCGAGAGCACCGCCTTTATGCCAAATTCTCTAAATGTGAATTTTGGTTGCCAAAAGTAACCTATCTAGGTCATGTGATCTCTGGCAAGGGTATTGCTGTCAATCCCGAGCGAGTTCAAGCCGTACTTGATTGGACACCCCCTGAATCGGTCAAGCAAGTTAGGAGTTTTCTTGGCTTAGCGAGCTATTGCCGACGTTTCGTCGAGAATTTCTCCAAGGTTGCTAAACCTCTAACCGAACTCCTCAAGAAAGATAAAAAGTTTGAGTGGACCCCACAGCGCGAGTCCAGTTTTCAGGAACTGAAAAGACGCCTGACATCTGCACCTGTACTGGTACCACCAGACTTTTCCAAGGATTTTATAATCTATTGCGACGCCTCGCGACAAGGACTAGGTTGCATTCTCATGCAAGATCGTCAAGTGATTGCATACGCATCCCGACAGTTGCGTCCACACGAGGATAACTATCCTACTCATGATTTTGAGCTTGCAGTTGTAGTCCATGCACTCAAAACATGGCGACATTACCTCCTTGGTAATCGCTGTGAAATCTTCACTGATCACCAAAGTTTGAAGTACATCTTCACCCAACCGGATCTAAATCTCAGGCAAAGACGTTGGGTTGAGTTGCTCACAGACTACGACTTAGGAATCACCTACACTCCTGGAAAAGCCAATGTCATGGCTGATGCACTAAGTCATAAGTCATATTGTAACAACTTAATGTTACAACAAAGTCAACCACTTCTCCACGAGGAATTTCGTAAGCTTAACCTTCACATTGTTCCTCGAGGATTCCTTTCCACCTTGGTGGCGAAACCTACCCTTATGGATCAAGTCATAGTTGCCCAGCGGTATGATAAAGGCATATCTCGGATCAAGGAGAACATTGCTAGCGGAGTTGCTAGAAGTTTGTCTACGGATGATCGAGGTGTAGTGTACTTCGAGAACCGCTTGGTGGTACCCAAGAAACCACAACTACGACAAATGATTCTTAAGGAGGCTCATGAATCTCCTCTCACGATTCATCCCGGTAGTCCTAAAATGTATCAGGATCTACGTCAGAGATTCTGGTGGACTAGGATGAAGAGAGAAATCGCTCAATTCATTGCTAACTGCGACGTTTGTCATCGAGTCAAAGCAGAGCATCAACGGCCTGCTGGCACCCTTCAACCTTTAGCTATTCCTGAATGGAAATGGGACAAAGTCGGTATGGACTTCATTACCGGGTTTCCCAGGTCCAGGAGAGGGAATAATGCTATCTTCGTCGTTATCGAGCGCCTCTCTAAAGTAGCTCACTTCCTGCCTGTTCGAGAGAGTATTACCGCTAGCCAGCTAGCAGATTTGTATGTCTCTCGGATAGTATCACTTCATGGTGTACCGTTGGAGATTAACTCAGACCGTGGAAGTCTTTTCCCTTCACGATTTTGGGAAAGTTTCCAGAATGCTATGGGAACTCATCTCTCCTTCAGTACTGCCTTCCATCCCCAGTCAAGTGGTCAAGTGGAACGAGTCAATCAAATCCTGGAAGACATGCTTCGAGCCTCTGTCATTTCTTTCGGTATGGAATGGGAAAAATGTCTTCCATTTGCCGAATTCGCTTATAACAATAGTTATCAAGCCAGCTTGGGTAAAGCTCCCTTCGAAGTTCTATATGGACGAAGGTGTCGAACACCTCTTAACTAGTCAGAGACCGGGGAAAGACAATTCTTTGGCCCGGATATGATCCAGGAAGCAGAGGAACAAGTTCGCATCGTTCGTGAGAGATTGAAAACAGCCCAGTCTCACCAAAAGAGCCAATATGATAGCCATCATAAGGCTGTGACTTTTGAAGTCGGCGATAAGGCTTACCTTCGGGTTACTCCTCTTAAGGGAACCCATCGCTTCGGTATCAAAGGCAAATTGGCCCCTCGTTTCATCGGTCCTTTTCGCATTCTTGCCAAACGAGGAGAAGTTGCCTACCAATTGGAACTACCTCCGCACCTTTCCAGAGTTCATGATGTTTTCCACGTTTCTCAACTCAGGCGTTGCTTCTCGGATCCTATCCGCGGAGTGGACCACGAAACGCTTGATCTCAGGACAATCTCACATATCGAGAATACCCCGTTCGTATTCTTGATCAATTCGAGCGCACCACTCGACGCCACAATATCAAGTTTCTCAAGGTTCAATGGTCACATCATTCCGAGAGTGAAGCTACTTGGGAAAGGGAGGATCGTCTTCGACTTGAGTACCCCACCCTCTTTCCGGAGGAACCCGAATCTCGGGACGCGATTCTTTTAAGTGGGGGTGAGTTGTCACATCCATAGTTAGCATTTGCATTAGGACCTAGCTAGAGTGTGCATCATGTTTACTTTTCAAAGAAACTGGAAATGGGATTAACAGAAACCCCAGCACCCCTCTCCTAACAACTAGGGTTTGATAAAATATTTTCCAATGTACCCAAAATGCCCTTCAAAAAATGTTCATCATTTCTGCCTTGGTCTTAAACCTCTGCCAAAAATGGTGCACAATTTTCTAGGACACTCTAGGGCTTTGGATTAAATCATATGGTATTTGTATTTGGGCATTTAAATACTTAAAAATATTTTAAATGCTCAAATAATCATGAACTATAATGTTTCCTACTGTTCATATTATATACAGTGGGCATGACAAGTTTCATGAGTTATAAAAATGTTTTGGCATTTTTATTAATTGAAAAAAGCTACAAAAGAAATGAAACAGAAAAGTAAATAGGAAAAAAATAGGAAGAAGCAGTTTTACCTGAGCCCACTTACCTGCTGGCCCAGACGGCCCAGCCCACCAGGGGCATCCCCGTCTTCTTCGTCGCGCCAGCGCACGAAGCAGCTCGGTGGCGAGCGCCACCGACGCGCCGGCCACCTCCTGCCTGCCTGGCTGGCCCCTCGACCCTCTGGATGGACTAGGACGACGCCACGCAGACCCCTCGACCGTTTCCCCTCTCCCCCGTGTCTTTCCCCCTCCTCTCTCCCCTCCACCGAGCTCCCCCGAGCGAGCTCGTCGCCATCGATCGCTGCCACCGCGCCCTACGCCACTCCCTCGCCTTCCCGATGCACCACTAGCTCCGCCGCATCGCCCCGAAGCTCCCCACCGACGCACACGATGCCAGAAGCCCCGCAACGCCCTCCCCGTCGTCGTCTTCAACCTTCGGCACCGGAGATCGCCGCCGCCCGTACGCCGTCGTCCGTCCTTCCCCGAGCTCGCTTCGACGCCCTCTGCGACCGTTGTGAGCTCACGCTTCGAACCCCTCTCTCCACGGGCTCGATTGTGCCTTGTAGCCGCCGCCCCCTTGCAGACCGAAGATCACCGCAGCCGGCCAACTCGCCGCCGTGGCCATAGGCACCGTGCCTCGTGCCTGAGCACGCCATTAGGATCAGTAGATCACCAGCAAGCTAGTGCTAGCTTTAACTCCTCCTACCGTGCACCACAACACCATCCCGGCCAACTCCGTGCGAGCACCGCCGCGGACGAGCTCGTCGCCGTCAACTCCGACGACCTTTCGACCAACCAGTGGCACCGTTGAATGCGGTGCATCACCAGGAGCACACAGAGCCCATCCGCGTGGCAAATGGTTGTCGGAACAAGGATTCCGACGAGTCACCGCCGTGCGAAATGGTCGCCGCCGGCCAAACTCCGGCGGGCTGACGTGGCCTGTTAGTTAGGAGCTAACAGTAATTAGATTAATCACCACAGTCACTGACAGTGGGCCCCTTTGTTTAGTCAAACCCAGTCAACCCTAGTTATGACCGGAATTAGCTCCTGAGACACTAACATGAGGGACCCACCGGTCAGGTTTGACTTGGACTAGTCCTGTTGACTGGCTGACGTCAGCATAATGTCATGCTGACGCAGTAAAGGTTTTTCTGGGATTTTTAGATTAATAAATAATTCAGGAAATTCCAGAAAATACCCAAAACTTCTAAAAATCATATAAAATCAACCATAGCTCAGATGGAAAAGATTTATATATGAAAAATGATCAGAAAAATCCAATCTTTCCAATGGCACTGGTTTCATGCATGTTTGAACAAGTTAACTTGCTGTATACATCAAAAACATGATAATGCACTTATTTAAATAATAGTTTGAACTCCAATTTGAATCTTTGATTCAAATAGGTTCAAACCCTTCTGGTTTTAGTTGCATTAGCCATAACAAATGGGTTGTGATGCGACAGGTACGTGGCACGGTGTACTGGTTGCCCGTTTGGTGACTCGGGAACCCTGTACACATCGTTTGGGGCCGTGAGCGACACCCCGGCCGGATCTCCCCACGGATGGAACCCAAATAGGCGATAAACCTGGACGAGAGACTTGAGTAGTTAGTCAGGTCGTGGCCGACACCCCCGCTGGGCTTCGACTTGAAGGTTGCCGAGTACACGCCGAGTAAACGGCGATAAGTGGTGAAAGCGTGTGTGAAGAAGTACACCCCTGCAGGGTTATCAAACTATTCGAATAGCCGTTGTTCGCGGAACGGACTACTTGGTTGCTCTTACAGTTCATAGACAAGTTGATGGATACTACTAAAAGCCTCAAGATAAGTGTGAGTGTCGTGGATGGCCCTTCCGTAGGATGACGGAAGAGGATCCTCGGTAGTGTATTGATGTGGTGAGTAGAGGACTCGTGTTCGTAATAACATCTTGCAATCTGTTGTGAGTTGTAGTATAGGTTAGCCAAGGTCAAAGCTGGCATTCTGCTATGAACTCCACTACCCCCCTTGATAATGTTGCATGTATGATAGGTTCTGTGGTAAGACTTGCTGAGTACCTTTGTACTCATGTTTGCTTAATAACTGTTGCAGAGGAGAACCCTGCCCCTGCTGATGGGTTCTACATAGACGTTGACGTCGACGAGTAGCTTGACACCCAGACGGAGATCTGGAGCTTGTGAAGGGCCTTGTAGATAGTCAGGCTACACCAAGCCTGTTTTATTTTCTAAGTTGTCTGTACTCATACATGTAGCTTCCGCTTGTGCTTGTATGACTGTATGACTTGAGTGTTGGGTCATGTGACCCCTACCTGTATGGATATGTTATGTATGGCTCTTGGAGCCTTTTAAATAAAGTACTTTGAGTCATAGAGTTCTGTTGTGATGCTATGTTGTATTTGCACATATTGAGCATATTGCGTGAATGATTGAAATGCTTGGTATGTGTGGGATCCGACACCTAGTTGTTTTCCTTTGGTAGCCTATCTTACAGGGAAATGCCTCCTAGTGTCTCCAATGAGCCTTGGTAGCTTGCTACTGCTCGGAACACGTAGGCTGGCCGGCATGTGTCCTTCTTCGTTCCTGTGTCTGTCCCTTAGGGGAAATGTCACGCGTTGTTCCTTTAAGTCCATGTAGCTTGCTACGAGTTGGGTTCATACGTTGATGACCGACACGTTCGTTGCTGGGTCATGGATGCCTGTCTGTGTAATTTAGTGCCACTTTTGGTTTATAACTAGCCATGTCGGCCCGGGTTCTCTGTCATATGGATCCTAGCGACACTGTCATATACGTGTGCCAAAATGCGCAAACGGTCCCGGGCCAGGTAAGGTGGCACCCGTGGGGTTACCGTGCGTGAGGCCGCAAAGTGATATGACGTGTTACAGCTAGATCAGTGTGACTTAGGATCGGGGTCCTGACACTTTCTTTGAAACATCGACCCAGTCTACCGACTCCTTTCTCTTGTACTCCTTTTCTCCATAAACCTTCTTCAAGAATGCAGTCATCCTGATCATCTGGTGGAAAAAAAAATACACATCAAAACAAAAAAATATTGTTCAACACGCGCATGCATGAAAAAAACAAAGAAAGGTGAAAAAAGGAAAAAATTACCATTTCAGTGCGGTCGCTATGGTATTCAGACTTATGCCACCTCGTCGTTTGTTCAACCGGTCCGCTGTACCTCCTAGTGTCATGAATGTCAAGGGTCTCGCGGTGCCTATTCATCGTGTATAGCGAATAATGCTGGTCTTTCATCCGTGGTAACAGAATCTGATTTTGTTTCATCAAATTTGTTATGGGTTTGATGAGTGAAAAAGGATTACTGGGAAAAATTGGGAGAGAAAATAAATACAAAAAGGCTGAACAAAAGCAAATCTGATAACTTACTAATTTGCAATCAAGAAGGTTCTCGTCATCACGAACATAAAGTTCGAACTGCTGGGCTGCATCTTCGACGTTAAACTTGCCGTGGACAAAAGGCAACACAACATTTCCATCTTCATCTCTATCCGCGTCATCATTCATTTGAAGCACATACTGCGTGTGGGTAATTCACAAAAGAACGTTAATGCAGTTCACCTTAAAGATGTTCGCTCCGACGCTTAATAAAAAACGGATCACGCTTCTCTAAAAAACAGTATGTAGTTCACAAATTCTCACCATAATTTGTTTCGTTTTAAGATGCATGGGTTAAGACACAAAAAAAATGTATGCAGTTCAGTACATTCTAAAACAAATTATTATGCACTATTTACTGCAGTTCACTCGAGCAGAAAAAAAATTAAGAAAAAAGAGAAATACCGTGATAAACAAAGGGGACAGCAGAACGCATTTGCCAGATCGATAAACCACATTCATACTCTCGTCATTCTTCCAGAACCTGATGATATGATCCATCAATTCCGAGTCCATAAAACCACCTTTGGTGAAAGTTAAGAACAAGTAGTCCACAGTCACGGTGTAGACTTCGATAGGATTCCTGTGCATGAAAAGCGCGCACCTGCACAAAAGAAACGGCGAAGGTGGGGGGGGGGGGTTAGTAGCACAAAAGCAAAAACACAGAAAGAACATTACACACATTAAAAATCAAAAAA
>LR738714.1:219480719-219591116 GCA_902687465.1 Secale cereale
TCAATTCCGAGTCCATAAAACCACCTTTGGTGAAAGTTAAGAACAAGTAGTCCACAGTCACGGTGTAGACTTCGATAGGATTCCTGTGCATGAAAAGCGCGCACCTGCACAAAAGAAACGGCGAAGGTGGGGGGGGGGGGTTAGTAGCACAAAAGCAAAAACACAGAAAGAACATTACACACATTAAAAATAAAAAATAAAAAAACTAACGAAAAAAGAACTGACTCGCTGTATTTCTGCCTGAATTGTGTGCTCGTGATGAGTTGCAAGACTTTCCTCATCTCCACAAGATGGCTGAATCTCGCAGGATTCAACTTCTGTACAGGAGATCGAAACTTTGATGGCTTCTGCACAGGCCTCCTGTTTGATAGAATTAGTGCCTCGCTGTCCGTCGGGCGTTCCACAGCTGCGCTCCTGGTCCTCCTAGGCACTGGTGGTGGCCTCTCAAAATCATCATCGCTATCTTTAGCATTAGGAGGGCTCGCAGGTTTCTTCCCATGCTTGACATTGACAGGAGATTTCTCAAGAGCTTTTTCATTCGAAGTGCCGGTGCCACTCCTCAACATCTTACACACAGGTTCTTTCACAACCTTAACGGGGGGTTCATCAAGGACAACTTTCTAAATAGTTGGAGTATGAACCTGAGTTTCAAACAAGGAAATACCACCTTGGTGTGCACCTTCATCAAAGCCTGCACAAAAATAAATGGATAATGAGCAAAATGAAAAAGAATCATCGAGTTCCCTAACAAAAAGTCATTTTAAACACACAAATGGGGTTCTACTAAAAAGCTTAACAAAAGTAGTGGACCTCCCCTCTCTGTACCAATGAAGTTCACTTAATAAAAAAGGTGTGTGACTGGAAAAAAAATGTAATAACCTTCTTTAAAAATTAAAAGTGATGTCAGGTCCAGACAGCAATGCGACTAGGTCAGCCAACTATAGAGCATAGCCTTCGTGATGTAGCCAATGTGCTCCTTCCCAAACTTGGCAATCGTTTCACCATCCCAGGTCTGCATGAATTGGAACATGTAAAATCCACAATCATGCCTGCAAAAGAAAACCAACACAAAACACATTAATGATGCAGTTCACTCAGTAATAAAAGTGCTATTGATGTTAGTAAAACAATGCAGCTCCATACACACAAGAGACCGAGGGTGAACAACCAATAACACATTAGTAATGCAGTTCGCTCAAGGGAAAAGGTGCTTCTAATTTAGTAAAAACAATGCAGCTCACTTACACAAAAAAATGAAGGAGGAAAAAAGAAAAAAGGAGAACAGGTACAAACCCGTTTCCCTGTTGCGGGACATTAATATGAGTCAGCGCAAAGCCGTCCAGGGTGGGAGATTTCAACGGCTCATCGTAGCTTGCGCTGCCATCTTTCCAGACTTTTTTGATGTTCCTGACCATTTTCCTGAAGACAACACTTGCAGCAGCGCTGTCTCCTTCGTTCAATGAGTCGAGAAGCTCAAAACGCTTCTCTCGCAGGTTCAAAGAGACCAAGCAGTAGTGGCCTATCGCGTCCTTCATTGTTGTGGGAGGAGGGTCAAATGTTGCAAACATAATCTGAAATAAAAAAAGAATAAAAATAACCAGATGAGAAAAAAATAGAAAAAACAGAAAACTTATTTTCAAGATGACGAAAAATGGTCAAGATGCGTTACCAAGTTTTTCTTGTCCACACGTTCCTCTGCGCTTGAAGAAAACATCATTTTAAAAGCCCTGTTTGTGGCACCGCCGTTCCAAATGGAATTCTGCAAAAAAAGACAAAACCAGAGAGTTAATGAAAAATGGTTATAGCACAAATAAAAATTGGATGAGGGGATAAAATATAAATTAATGAAAATGCTTACACATAGGTTGTACGGGACAATCATAGTTTGAGATCCTTTGAACCTTTCAGCTAGCATAGAGACACCAATGTTTGCGAGGCGCGTGCTCAGCGTTCCTTACGACCAAAAAGACTCGCCAACATGGCCGATAGTAATATCACCAAACTCTCCCTTGAACGCAACTAGATGCCTTCAGACAAGAAGAAAAAAGCACAGCAAAAAGTGATAAGATGGGAGCGTCCCTGAAAAAATAACATATTAATTAACCGGGGTGTAAGACAAAAAATGTCATACTACTTCTTCTTGTCCCTCCTAGCCCTCGTAACAGCGTCATACAACTCATTGTATCTCCTCATAAGAGCTGGATCAATCCTTGAAGGAGTAACAACAGGTAATTCCTCATCTGCATACAGAGTGGGAACGATATCAGATTATAAAACACACACGGTCCATTTCGCCCCCGGGAAAAAGAACAAAAAATAATGCAGTTCGCTTACCTTCGGTTTCAGAATAAACTTCCTTCTGCTGCTCGTATACATCTACGTTGAGCGTCAAGTGCTCCAGCCCAGTAATATCATCGTCAAGCGGCGCTTGATTACTCATGTCCTGAGAGAGTCTTGGTTGTTCCTCTTCAGAATCAATCGAAACTGTCTCAGATGGGACTTTGGTTGTATCGGCTGGGAAAGCCAGATTGCCGACAGATTGCTCGGGGGCGCGAGGGACCACACAAAATTTCTCAGGCACCTCGTCGCCAACGAACAAAACAGTATGCCGAACAACACCATCGATGCCAGCGGATGTCCCGGCATCGTCAAATCCGACTCTACGACTTCCTTCTGTCTCTTCTGCAACTTCAACTGTAACACCAGGAGCTCCTTCTTTCTCTTCATGCTTATCACAATCCAGGATATCCTCCCTTCCTTCTCTCTCTTGTGCCTTATCAGCCTCAACAGGACACTCCCCTCCTTCTCTACCTTCTGCCTTATCAACCTCCGCATCAGGCTCCTCGCCTCCTCTCCCTTCCATGTTATCATCCCCAATGTTGCGCTCCGCTTGGATTTCAACATTTAATCCGCAGTGCTGATGAGTTAAAAAATAAAAAACATTACACAAAAAAGATAGAATGCAGTTCACTAATAAAAACGGACCATGAAGCTACCACGAAAAATAAAACACAAAAATGCAAAAATTCTCTATACTCACCAGGGGAGCGTCGTCGCCTTCCATCTCTTTACACTTGTCAGCCTCCTCATCCTTGCCAGCGTCGTCACCATCTGCCTCCTTCCCATGTATCTCCACGTTTGATTCGGCAACCTAAAAAACTTTAAAACATAAATAAAACTATTATCCAAATCTGCAGTTCTAGAACTAAAAAACCAACACCAGATCATGCAGTTCACTGCTAAAAAAAAGATGATGCTTCTTCTCTAAACAACAACAACAGTGCACTACCACTTCTGGTGCACAAAAAATACAAAAAAAAGTTAAAAACTGCAGTTCGCTGCCACTGCTGGTGCAAAAAAAAATGATTGTTTGTTTTGGACACTACAAAAAAATGAAAAAATGAAGTTCACTGTAACAAAGAAAAAAGGAAGAAATCAAACCTTGTCGATGACAACTTCGTCAATAGGATTGTCTTTGGCAACTTCGTCAACGGGGGATAATGGCCTGTCAAACAAGTAATCAGAATCAACACCGTCGTGGTCCTAGTGGTCATCAACACGACCAGCGTTAGCCTTGGAAGATTCTCCAACACACTGCGAAAAGAACAAAAGGATAGAAAAAACAAATAGTCAATGCCACAAACGCACAGAAAAAATAGATAACAAAATACGGGTCAAAAAAACTGTTCACATATGGAAAAAAGACATACATCCACATATGCGGGGTCGGGCAAAGAAGGCCGGACAACATCTTCATGCCTGTTCATTTCCTTAATGATTGCATCCGCTTCCTGCTCATACGTAGCACACCTATCATCCTGAGACTGCTTGAACTGAACGAATGAAGATCTGATATTCGTTACAGCCTGCTTAAGGAATTCAATCTGCCCACGATCAAAGTTATGAGCGGCCTCGATTTCTACTTCAGAAGGGCCTTTGCCTTCAGGAAACAAACCGGCAATATTCCTCATCCTGGAACCGGATGTTGGGAAATCACTAGTTATATTAATGACCCTATCGAGAAGCTCATCGACCTGAACAAATTTATTACGATCAGCAGAAGCATGGCCAGAAAAACCTCCAGCAGCTGCCCTAGCAAAACCACGACCTCGTCGAATTGGAGCCGCCCTAGCAAGAGGCTCACAAAACATTTCAGGGGCTTCGGCAACTGCAGTCCGCTTATATACAATATCCGCTTCCGCCTTCCACTGAAAAAATGAACAAAAAAAAAGAGATGCAGTTCACAAAAAAAAGTACATAAGAGGTTCACATTTAGCATGCGCGAAAAAAAAGGAATGAAAACAAAAACAAAACATGGCTATGCACTCACCGGTAGCTTGCCAAACTTGTAAGAGTCCAGGTGTATCTTTCCCCTTAGAACGATGTCGGCGTTGTGAATCTTCTTCAACTGCACATGGGACAGTATTGCGGCGCGTGGAGTGCGTTTATCCATCACCGATACTTTTCGAAGATTCAAGGAATCCAGGTACATGAACAGGGGAACGATGGTGCAACCCTCAGCGCAGTTCTGCTTGCTCCCTGTAGAATTCCACTTGTACACAGCGGCCTGCAGCTCGTCGACAACAAGCTGACAAAAATCCATGCTAGCCATAGATGCAATATCCAAGTTTTCAACCATAGCAGCTACCCTGGACAACCGAGTTGCAGGGCTAGGACAAAGCAAGCACTGGAAGACAATGAGAAAAAAAAACCTTCACCGTCTTATCAACCTTCGCAGGGTCCGCAGCCATCGTGCGAAGCAAGGTAATCAGGTCCTTCGCATTTATGCTGCGAGAACGGTTGAAACCGAGTTCATCCTTCAGATTAGTCAGCGAATCATCATGGCCGCTGGCAGCAGGCCTGGGAGCAGTGTGAGAACCCATAGGGAAGTCAAAAATGTGATGGACAGCCTCGCGATTGATTTCGAGAACCTTGTTTGGCCCACAGTCCAGTCTCATCGTGTCGGGGTCGATCTTTCCCATCAGCTTGCACATCAACACACGAGAAACATTCTTCTCTAATTTCAGGTCAAAGACAATGCCAAAACCTGCTTGCCGCACCAAAGTTCTGTGCACCTCACCCAGCAAAGCGACAGCTTTGATTACATTTGGAATGGACAGCCGAACACTCTTGTTGAAACGCCATTCATGCGCAACATCATCTTCAGACCTCTTCCTCTTCGTACTCTTAGCAGCCTACAAAAAAACAAAGAATAAAAAATGCAGTTCACATCAGCAAACTCATGCAAAAACAACTTAAAAAAAACAGAAGAAAAAGTAAATAAACAGCGTATACCTTACTAACATCAACATCCTCCTCATCAGAATCACTGTCCAGAGCTTCATCAGCTGCATTTTCCCGCGCAAGCTTAGATCGACGCTCAGAATCAACACCAGAGTAATCGTCCGCGCGTCTCCGCTTTCCTTGAATCCCACCGACATCAACCTCGGCGTAATTAGGTCTCTTTGAGTAATCAACACGCGGGCTCAGGCGTGGAGAACTTAAACCTTGCTCTGCGACAGTGTTGAGTTTCCTCTTCACAGGATTCTTTGCGGGGGCAAATTTAGCAGACTTCTTTGAATCTGCAATCCTCCTTCCTATCTCCTTACCCTCCCCTAACTTTACTTGCTTCGCCCTATGAGCCTTCACGAAAGTATTACCGAGCACAATAGCTTTCTGCCTCCTCCTCTCAACATCGGCTGCAATCTGATCAGGGACCATCCAATCCTGTGTAACTGGCTCTGTGCCATCAACAGATTGCGACTGGGTTTCACTCAACTCAGGTGGAATGTTGACCTGATCAGATGTACCGCCACCGACAACATCGGCTGTGAAATAACGTGTAATCAAATAGTTAACGCCACCACCCCCTGACCCACCAGGAGATAAAACTGTGGGTGAGAAAAAACATAAGAAAATATGGGTGTGTGAGATGAAGACCTAAACTTAATGCAGCTAATATCAACTTGGAAAAACAAAAAAAATGTAGAAATGCAGTGCACTTTTTCAGCAGTTTATGTTTAAAAATTAAAAACATAATAGTAAACCTAAAAAAATGCAGTTCATGTCGCTTGAATATCATATTCACGCGTGTCTGAAAAGTGGACATTGGCACAGGGATATGTGATGCAGTGCACTAATTCGTTCAAGTGATCAATTGACCGCATATAAAAAAATTGCGCTTTCATATGCAAAACAAAACAAATTCATGCAGTTCTGTGAGAGGCAAAAACTAAAACTTAATGCAGCTCATATCGATTTCGCAAAACCACATAGTGGATAGACAAAAAAATACAAAGCAGTGTCCAAAATGCAGTGCTCTTTTAGCAGTTTATGTTTAACAAAAAAACATAACAACTAACTTAATGTCCTTCCAAAAAAGTAAAAAACAATTAACTTGACGCAGTTCATATCAGTTTGCCACACGTGTCTTAAAAAAAGGCCTTACTAAAAAGGAATCTAAGATGCAGTGCATTATTTCTTTCAACAAAAAGAAGTAAATTGACCCTGAATGAAAACTGCAGTTCACTTTGATGTAGTTACCAGATGGAGAAGCCGTTCTAACTGGTGACGCATCAATTGGGGAGGAAGAAGCCATAGTGTGCCTCCAAACAGCAAGGGATAATAATTAAACCCTAGACAGCAAACCCCAAATTCAGGCAGAGGAAAACTTTCAATCCATAGGGCGTTGCAATTTCAAGCATACAAAACAACCTTAAGAAGAGAATGCTGGCACGAAAAATAACCCTAGCACAAGATCTAGAAGAGATTAGGGGCGATTTGGGGCTCACCGTGGGACGAAGTGACGGCCGGACGAGGCGGGTGCGGACGGCAACGGCGGAGGAAGTGCCCTACGGACGGCGGCGGCTGCGGGCGTCGTCGCCCTCCACCACGAGAGAGCCCCTACGGACGGCGGCGGCTGCGGGCGTCGTCGCTCTCCACCACGAGAGCACGAGGGCGGGGGGATTTCTGTGCGGGCACGGGGGAGAGGGAAGCGGAAGCGGGCAAGGCGGCTGCAAGAGAGACTTAATGAATAAAAGCCCCGACCGACAGGCCCACAGGTCATAGACAAAAAATAAAAAAAATGTCTCGGTGTTGTAACACGATGCAGTTCGCTTACGGAAAACCGTCTCGGTTTCTGAAGCGATGCAGTTCGCTTACGACAGACGATTCCGCTTCTGAAGCGATGCAGTTCGCTTACGGCGGACGATTCCGCTTCTGAAGCGATGCAGTTCGCTTACGGCGGACGATTCTGCTTCTGAAGCGATGCAATTCGCTTACGGCGGACGATTCGGTTCGCCTGCCCTAAAATAAATGCGCCCACTATCGCCCGAAGCGCCCGCGCCCCCCCTCCTCTATCCCGCCAGTTGCACGCCGCACGAACGCCACGATCATCACGAACCCACGATCGCCAAGACGGTTGGGAGACGAGATCGTGGCCTCGGCAGAAGTTGCTGCCGCTCCCATTTAAATCCCGCGCTCCATCAACCAGATCGTCCGCACAAAACACACGACGCTGCCCCTTCCTCCTCCTCTTCCTCCTCTTTGCAGCCATGGGGTTCAGCAGGACCTACGACGACGTGCATGCGCACGGGAACACGAAGTTGAAGGTGTTCTACACCACCGACGTCGCCGCCATGGCGACGTACGTCGAAGAGTTCAAGACAGTTCTCAAGCGGCGCCGCCAGAAGATCGTCGGCATCGACGTGGAGTACACACCCGACCACGACAGGGCGGCCCTGGTTCAACTATCCATCGGCAAGTACCACCCAGTGCTTCTTTTCCAGGTATGTGGTACATTGGGCAAGAGATGCATCCCCTTTGACAGGTTCCTCGGCGACCCAAGGTAAGCAATTCTCTCTACCGAGTACGTGTTGCAGTTCTATATGCCTATGTATGCAGTTCCGAAAGGTATAACTTGCGATTCACTTTCCTTAGGTTCGAGTTCGCTGGCTTCGCCATCAAGCAGGACAAGGAGAAGCTCGCACGCTGCAACCTCCACATCCCCAACTTCGTCGACATCCAGACGAACTGGAGGGTGCTTGATGGAACGAAGCCACTGGACTCGCTTGGCGATGTAGCTGCTGCCATCATCAACGACGAGTACGCAGACATGTAGATGAAGATGACAGACCATGACCACAGCCTGTGGACTTCAATTCTCAGCACCAAGCACATCGAGTATGCTGCCAAGGACGCCTACACTACGTTCGAGATATGGAACCGAATCACCACAATGAAGAAAGGCCTCGCGCGCGCTGAAACAGGGAAGACCAGGAAGCGCCCAAGGTCATCCTGGAGGGGGTGGGGCAAGGGGGCATCAACTTCAACCTCCAACTCCAACGGGTGGAACTAGTGAAGTAGGCCAGATGCTAAAAGCCAAGGATTCCTGTCGCAAGTGCTCGATTAGTTTCCCTCTGCGTATGTAGATTAGTTTGCTTTCGTTGTAGTTTGCTTTGGGACAATGTTTGCTTATGTTGCGTTAGTTTGCTTGATGATGTACTATGTTAATTATGAGCGCAGAACCTTGGTTTCTATCTATCAACTATATGCAGTTCTCAGTAGTCTGTTTTCAGTATGTATATTGCTTCAAAACTGCTGTTGTAGCTAGGATACACATAAAAAACAAAACTATCAGAGCAGTTCACATAGAGAATTCTTTCACAAAACTGCTGCTATTAAGAAGGTTGATGCAGTCCTCTTTTATTAAAAAAAAACTCTAGTTCCGTATGTGGGTTAAAAAAAGGAAAAGCTCGGTGGGGGTTTCCAGTATGGATGTTCTTCAACTGCTGCTGCTGATAGGATGCACATGAAAAACTATATGTAAAAAAGCAGTTCACTTATACTCAGAATTCTCATAAGAAAATACACTAGAACCCACGCAAAAAATGTCAAATTATTACAACAAAAATGTCTCATCCTGCTGCTGCTCAAGTAAGACTGATCTAAAGCAAATTTAACTTGATTTCCAAACACTTTGCATGCCTATAAAACATAGCCATAACAACATCCCCAGCCTGAAGACCAGCTTCCTCCACAAATTCCTTCCAGCCATCTTTGAGAACCAAACAATCATCAGAGCCACAGAATACATAACATCAACATCATGATATCCATTCTTGCTGACCAACACCAAATTAACACAGCTTTCTGTTACCCTGACTAGATCAGAAGGGAATTTCTGCAAGCAAAACAAACAAGAACAGAAAAAAATAAGAACAAATAAGAAAAAGATTACAATCTTTCAGAAACTAAATTGCTGCTACAATCTTCATAAAAAATATTGATGTCAACACATAATAATATTGACTAGACAAAATTGATGCTGCTCCTACAATGTTCATAATAAAACTACCATGTGAAAAGCAGTTCACTTATACTTAGTGCACTTATACTGCTACAAAAATTCAGATAGCCTTAACTACAAACAACACATGAAAAAGAATATGCGAGAAATACATACCCATGAAACACTGACATCGTCGTCAGTCATCTGATGGACGAATGGAGCCCGAAATCCAATACCTGATGAATATAGAAGAGAACAGAGAGCGATGTGCCGCTGCCTCTGGTTCAGAACCAAACCTTCAGAAAAAACGCATGTCTCCAGCATGGGCTCCAACCTTGCCAGGCAGCCGCACGCGCAATCCATTGCCAGGCGAAAAACATATCTGGTTGGGAGAAAAACAGATCGAGGAAGAGTGGCGCCGCCAGGGATAAGGTGAGATGGGAGCCGCCAGGGATAAGGTGGGAGGGGAGCCAATTGATCCACCAGTATATATATATATAAAAGAAACAACATAAAAAACGACAAATAAAGCAGTGCGGTTACATAACAATGTGCATTTCGCATTGCATATTACTGCAGTCCACCGCGCTTGACCAATCAAAAAAACTTATCAAACTAGTCCCCCCACACCCCCACGGCTATAATGCAGTTCATACAGGCTTGCATTGCATATTAATGAAGTTCGCCGCACTACAAAAATTCAACGCGCATTGCATATTACTGCAGTTCACCGCGCAATGCAGTTCTATAGGGTGGGTCTATTCTCATAACACCCCTTAAGACCTTATTCTCCTAACAAAAGGCCTTATTCTCATAACACCCCTCCCCTACCGACCTCCTAGCGCGGGAGCGCCCGGCGGCCAGTGACGAGCGGAGTCCCCTCCCCTACCGACCTCCTAGCGCGGGAGCGCCCCGGCGGCCGGCGGCCAGCGGTGTCCCCCTCCCTCCCCGCCTCCTAGCGCGACAGCGCCCCGGCGGCCAGCGGCGTCCCCCTCCCCTCCCCGCCTCCTAGCGCGGCAGCGCCCCGGCGGCCGGCGGCGACCCCCACCCCTCCCGGCCTCCTAGCGCGGCAGCGCTCCGGCGGCCGGCGGCGACCCCCACCCCTCCCCGCCTTCTTCCGCGCCCAGTACCACAGAGCGCGCGCCGAGCGGCCGGTGATGCAGTCCGTCGGTGAGGATACTTCCGCGACGGCGTTTAGGAAGCGACGCCGCACCTCACCTTCGCCCCAACACCACCTGGGGGATCCGCCGCTGAAGCATCCAGCCTCAGTTATGCATGACAGGGGAAAGAGAACTGCAAGGATGCCTTCTCCATCGCATTCGTCGTGGATTCGAACTGCAATGGTGCACATCCAGCCTTCTCCCGCAACAATGGCGAAAGTTGAAAAAGCCCATGAGTTCCTGCAGCGAAGGTGGACTGCACACCAACAGCAGCCAGAGCTGCATCTGCAGAAGGAGGGAACTGCATATAATGTAAGAAAATCACATACCCAACCCCCACATCCAGTTTACAGTGCCGTTTTTATCCCCATGCAGTGCCCCTCTTGCGTCGACTGCAGTCACATGTATCTCCAAGTAGAAAACAGAAAAAGATACTTAGAAAAATAAAAAATGCTACATGGCTCAAAATTGCAGTCCACCATGACTTACATATGTAGAGCGTTGTGCCTAAAACTGAAGTGCATTTTTTCTTCATGTTAACTAACAGTGCCCCTGCTGTAGAATGACAAATGGAAGTGCAATTTCTTACAGTTGCAAAATATAATGATATATAGTACGAAAGATGCAGTTCATTTCACTATTGACGTGCATAAAAAGCTTTGGCTTAATACTATGCAGGAAATTACTATGCCTCCAAAACAGAAGATGCCTCGAATCATTTACGACCCAAAGCCCATGAACTGCATTGGAAGAGAAGAGTGGGAGATGCCTGGATGGATAACACCTGAAATACCTAGGGGTTTCTTTAACACAACAAACAGAACTGCGTACTCCGTGGAGGAAGATGTAGAGGATAAAGATGAAAACAGTGAACCAAACATCATTCAAGATGGAGAAGGCAGTGAAACAAAAAACCCGCAAGATGAGGAGGACGACGACGATCTGGTCTTCATGGGGGAGCACGCGCAGAAAGATGATGAGGAGGATGATGATGAAGAGCAAATCCTAACAGTTATGCAGCCAAGGTACACCCGTGTCTTTGAAACATTTGGCCAGCAGATCAGAACGGATGATATAGCACCTCCACAAGCCAATGTTGAAACCCAGCAAGTTCGGCAAGTTCATGAGCAAACGATTCGTCGACAAAGAGACAGTGGAATTCCACCCAGGCCGCCTACTGCGCAACAAAAGAATCGGAAGCAGAATCAAGGAGAGCCGCAAGCAACCAAAAAAGTAAAGTTCTCAACACTTCTGCCTCCTCGCGATCCTAAATTACACAGATCTGTTGTCACCCCTCCATGCCCAATAAACATCGGTGAGCTGCAAACACCGTTAGAAAAAAAAACAGTACACGCATGTAAGCATCCTTGCCTAACTACTGCAGTTCACTTACGCATTCTTTCAGCTTGTGCATTCTCATTAACAAAAAAAAATCATTCCATATTGTGTGTGTAGGATGAGAACATGCTCCAAGAACTTGTGCCTGTGAAAGATATGCAATTCACATCACACGCTGCGGCGCGAGAATTCTACAACACGTATGCGAGGCATGCAGGCTTCGGCACACGCAAAAACGGCGGATACAGAACAAACAGATACATAGTGTTCTCAAAGGAAGGCAGAAGCAAAGAAACTGTCACTGATTATGACAGAAAGCGAGATAAAACATCAAAGAGGACTGGCTGCAAGGCGGGAATGAGATTGAAAAAAATCAAGGATGTGTTTGTGATAGCAGAGATTGAGCTCAATCACAACCACAGGATGATTGACAGCCCGGCTATGCTTCTGCACATGCACTCGCATAAGACGGATGATCCGTTACTTGATAAACTAGTGAAGGACATGCAGAGCGACAACCTGACGCACACGCAGATGATGTAAACCCTGTCAAGGATGTCAGGAGGGCTGCACTTTATGGGGCGCACCAGCCGTGACTGGGTGAACAGGTACGTTCACTAAACAAAAAACGATATCTGGTCTATTTCATGCAGTTCGCTTGTGCATTTTCTGTATGTCCCTAATGCTGCAAGTCTATTATTATTTCGAACTGCAGGAAGCACCAATTCGCGAGGGAGGAAACAGAAGACGATGTGAAGAAACTCCTGGCTTTCTTTGAGAAGATGCAGCAAATAAACCTGGAGTTCTTCTATGATTACGACAAAGATGTCGATAACCGTGTGCGGAACATATTCTGGGCGAACGCGAGCTGCAGGGGATCGTACGAAGATTTTGGAGATTGTGTCACATTTGACACGACCTACAAGACCAACAAGTTCCACATGCCTCTAGCCGTCTTCGTTGGAGTCAACCACCACCTCCAAAGTACAATATTCGCTGTGGCTCTCATCAGAGACGAAACAATACCGACTTTCGAGTGGGTGTTCCGAACGTTCTTGCGTTGCATGAACAACAAGCGGCCAATCTGCATACTCACAGGTATGCTGAAAAAAAAGAATGGGTTAAATAACAATGCATTTCACTGCCAAGTTTTGTAGTACATTTCTTCCATCCAATGAAAAAAAAGAAAAAAGCAGAAAAAGGATATGCAGTTCTCTCAATAACTCACTGTTTTTTTTCAAAAACATGCAGATCAATGCCCCTCCATGGATGCCGCGATAAAAAGTACGCTAATAGGCACGCTACACAAGTTATGCCGTTGGCATATACTGAAAAAATACAAGGATCACCTGTCCTTGCTGTACAAAGCGTATGAGACATTCAAGGATGAGTTGACCTCCGTTCTCAACCACCCGCTGATGCCATCAGAGTTTGAACGCGCTTGGCATGAGCTCATGGAAAAGTATAACCTGCAAAATGATGAGATTATGAAGGCGCTCTGGACAGACCGAAAAGAATGGATATCAGCTTACTACAAGGAGGTGTTCTGTGCATGGATGACGTCGACACAGAGAAGTGAAAGCATGAACCGGATCTTGAAGAGGAACTTTGTCAAGGAAAGACACGACCTACACATCTTTGCGTCGCAGGTGGACAGGTGCATCCAGACAAGGAAGGGCGTCGAGCACGCGGAGACCATAGCAAACAAGGTATATAAACAGAGCAATGTTTTTAAGCTGGATGAGCAATTAATAAAACACTACTCACTTTCTTGATTTTTGCTGTGAAAGACAACTACTTAACTGGGTTTCTTTGTTTCACAGACGGAAATAAAGACTACTACTCAGTTTGGTTTCGAGGTTCAGCTCTTCAAGATTTACACCAGGGCGGTCTTTGCTGACTTCAAGCAAACGCACTACCGCAGCACTGCATTCAGATCAGAGCAATCCCCTGACAACCCGACGAAATATTTGGTGCGCCACTACAACCGGTCTGATGATTTTGATTGGGCAAAACATGAGTTCCACGTAGTTGCTGATGTGACGAACGGTATCTACGAATGCGAATGCAAGCTGTGGACACACACAGGTCAGTGAGACAGGAAAACAAAAAAATAAGCACACAGAAAACATAATGAAGTTCACTTATTGCTGGTAGCAAAAAAGAGATGAAAACAAAAAAAACTTAGTGAAGTTCACTAGAACAGTAGACCCAGGACCTATTTATAATGCAGTTCACAAAACCAAAAATTGAAAAAATGTTGCATATTTATGTGAAGTTTGCTGACACGAATAACCAAAAAAATTCTTTTGCTGCAGGCCTGTTCTGCGTGCACATCATTTGCATGTTGGATCAGCTGCGGGTGGACAAGATACCTGAAGAGTACATATTTAAGAGATACACACGGAACACACGCCAAAATCCAACTTTTGACCGCAGAGACTATGAGCAAACTGCTCCAGATGGGAGTTCGATGTTCTGCCGTAGGAGACTACTTGCAGAAACTGCTATAGACCTGGCGAACAGTGGTGTCAAATCGGATAGAGGGTACAACAGAGCTTTAGCTGGGATGAGAGAACTCATACAAGAAGTGAACGTAATAAACGAAGAAGAAAAAGCAGAGAAGATCATGGATGCGCGGGGTGAAGAACAAGGAAAGGAGCGCGAACATGCTGCTGATGGTGCAGTTCATAATATGGATGACACCATTCTTCCCCCGCCTGTTTCAAACACAAAAGGGAGAAAGAAATAGAGCAAATCAGCCAATAAAAAAGATGCAGCAAATGAAAAAAGCCCTGAAAAAATAGCAGGCCTGAGCCAGAACTGGACAGCGGAGGAAGACCACTGGGGGTAAGGATGTGTAAATCATGCAATAAGATTGCGGGACACAACTCAAGAACATGTAAGGAGAGGCTGAAACAAATCCAGGCTGAAAATGCCACCACAAATCACCGAGCTGACCAACAAGATGATACGACAAAGAGAAGACTATGTAGAGTCTGCAACAAGAGAGAGAAGCATAACGCGAGAACTTGTCCAAATAGAACAAAAAAGATGAAGAAGATGACGAAGAAGATGCTGACAGAGAAGAGAACGAGGAAGCGAGCGAAGCTGATGAAACTGAAGAGGAAGATGAGGAAGAAGAAGAAGAAAATGAAGACATCGAAGAACCATCATCAAAAACAAGGGGGAGAGACAAAACACAGAATCCAGCGCGTAGGCAAGCATCGCAGTCGCACGGTCGCGTTACGAGGGGTAATGCGAACAACAAGAGCAAGACAGAAGCAGCAACAACCATTGAAACAAATGCAGTGCACAATTTGAGAAGAAGCAACAGGAAAAGGACATAGATCAACACATATGCAGTTTTCCATTTTAAAAATATATTAACTTCATCCTTTATATATATCGTATCGTATATAATATATAAAGCTTGTGTTCAGTGGACTGTAAAAAAAAGAATTCAACATGTAATATAGAAGTTCAAAATGAATAGATATAACATATGCCATACATACTTTGTGACCAATGTGCTGCGGGGGGGTAGGCTTGATAAAATGCAGTTCTCTTCTATATGAAAGAAATAAGATGAGAATGTCATTCTCAGAATGCGGTTCTCTTCTGTATGAAAACCCTGAGATCAGAATGTCATTTTGAGAATGCAGTTCTCTTCGTCGTATAGAATCTGACATGACCGTGAATCAATATAGAATGAAGTTAGAAAAGAAAAAAATATAGAGTCAGACTAGGCTTCACGTAAAGTGCAGTGCGTGCGTGGTGCGTTTAAAACTTACAGTGCAGTACGCTTCGAGTACACAGTGCAGTGCGCTTAGTGCAAAAATGTAAAAAATTGAGCTCTCCCTTAGCAGACACGGTTGATTTTCTGTCTTCTAATACAATTTTTCCAAAATTTTGAAAACTCGACGACAAACACGTTGAATTCGTCTTTGCAGTCCCGTGTGATTAGGTGAGATGCAGTGCGGATGCGTATATTTAAAAAAACTTGGCTGCTACTCATATAAGTGAATGCAGTGCACTGCGAACATGTTACAAGTTCACAAGGAGGAGTTGGCTGAAAGCTCCATTACGTACATATTGACATTGTCACCGTCGGCCACAAAAAGAAAAACACAAAAACTAACTAGACATGTATATACAAAAGCACACAGCATGGTGTGAACAGTTTTGCGGATCGAGAACTACACACAGCGACCATAGATACTGTTTATAGAAAGTTCTGGAGCACACACGAAAAAGACATCAACGCACATAAAAAAAGATCTGCTATCATTTATGCCTCATCCTGCTCCTGCGAATCCAGTTTTGGAGAAAAGCCAAGAGAAATGCAGAGATTTCTTAGATCCTCCGGGAACTCGGTGACTACGACCATGTTTTTAGGGTGGAACAGGATCTGGAACAAAAACTCAGTCTTCCAATCCTGAAGAACAGCTTCCTGCGATGAAGAAAAAAAATTAAAAAACAAATATAGAACATCATCTACAAAAAAGAAACTGACAAAAAAAATATCAAGTAATGAGGGATTATTATTGGGTTAAAAAAGATACTTACATTACGCTTTTGCGAATTTCACAACAAAGCTTTTGCCGTTATAAAACTGAGCCATCTTCAGAACAGAAAAGCCGCACTCATTGAGGCCCTGCTCAGGGGAGCCCAAAAAGCTAGCTTTCTTTGAAACATCGACCCGGTCTACCAACTCCTTTCTCTTGTACTCCTTTTCTCCGTAAACCTTCTTCAACAATGCAGTCATCCTGATCATCTGGTGGAAATTGAAAAAAAAACAAAAATACACATCACAACAAAAATTGTTCAACACGCGCACGCATGAAAACAAGAAAGAAAGGTGAAAAGGGAAAAAAATTACCATTTCAGTGCGGTCGTTGTGGTATTCAGACTTATGCCACCTCACCGTTTGATCAACCGGTCCGTTGTACCTCCTAGTGTCATGAATGTCAAGGGTCTCGCGGTGCCTATTCATCGTGTATATGGAATAATGCTGGTTTTTCATCCGTGGTAACAGAATCTGATTTTGTTTCATAAAATTTGTTATGTGTTTGATGAGTGAAAAAGGATTACTGGGAAAAATTAGGAGAGAAAATAAGTACATAAGGCTGAACAAAAGCAAATCTGATAACTTACTAATTTGCAATCTAGAAGATTCTCGTTATCACGAACATAAAGTTTGAACTGCTTTGCTGCATCGTCAACGTTAAACTTGCCGTGGACAAAAGGAAACACAACGTTTCCATCATCATCTCTATCAGCGTGATCATTCATTTGAAGCACATACTGCGTGTGGGTAATTCAAAAAAGAACGTTTATGCAGTTCACCTTAAGATGTTCGCTTCAACGCTTAATCAAAAAACGGATCACGCTTCTCTAAAAACAGTATGCAGTTCACAATTCTCCCCATAATTTGTTTCATTTAAGATGCATGGGTTAAACACACAAAAAAATGTATGCAGTTCAGTGCATTCTAAAACAAATTATTATGCACAATTTACTGCAGTTCACTCGAGCAGAAAAAAAGAAAAAAGAGGAAAAAAGATAAATACCATGATAAACAAAGGGGACAGCAGAATGCGTTCGCCAGATCGATAAACCACATTCATATGCTCGTCATTCTTCCATTACCTGATGATATGATCCATCAATTCCGAGTCCATAAAACCACCTCTGGTGAAAGTTAAGAACATGTAGTCCACATTCACAATGTAGACTTCGATAGGGTTCATGTGCATGAAAAGCGCGCACCTGCACAAAAGAAATGGCAAAGGTGGGGGGGTTAGGAGCACAAAAGCAAAAACACAGAAGAACATTACGCACATTAAAAATCAAAAAGCGAAAAAACTAACGAAAAAAGAACTGACTCGCTGTATTTCAGCCTGAATGGTGTGCTCGTGATGAGTTGCAAGACTTTCCTCATCTCCGCAAGATAGCTGAATCTCGCAGGATTCAACTTCTGTACAGGAGATCGAAACTTTGATGGCTTCTGCACAGGCCTCTTATTTGATAGAATTAGTGCCTCGCTGTCCGTCGGGCGTTCCACAGCTGGGCTCCTGGTCCTCCTAGGCACTGGTGGTGGCCTCTCAAAATCATCATCGCTATCTTCAGCATTCGGAGGGCTCACTCCTTTCTTCCCATTCTTGACATTGACAGGAGATTTCTCAAGAGCTTTTTCATTCGAAGTGCCGGCGCCACTCCTCAACCTCTTACACACAAGTTCTTTCACAAGCTTAACGGGGGGTTCATCAAGGACAAGTTTCTGAATCGTTGGAGTGTGAACCTGAGTTTCAAACCAGGAAATACCACCTTAGTGTGCGCCTTCGTCAAAGCCTGCACAAAAAAAATGGATAATGAGCAAAATGAAAAAGAATCATCAAGTTCCCTAAGGAAAGTCATTTTAAACATGCGAATGGGGTTCTACTAAAAAGCTTAACAAAAGTAGTGGACCTCCCCTCTCTGTATCAATGAAGTTCACTTAATAAAATGGGTGTGTGACTAAAAAAATGTAATAACCTTCTTTAAAAATTAAAAGTGATGTCAGGTCTAGACAGCAATGCGACGAGGTCAGCCAACTATAGAGCATCGCCTTCCTGATGTAGCCAATGTGCTCCTTCTCAAACTTGGCAATCGTTTCACCATCCCAGGTCTGCATGAATTGGAACATGTAAAATCTACAATCATGCTTGCAAGAAAACCAACACAAACACATTACTAATGCAGTTCACTCAGTAATGAAGTGCTACTGATGTTAGTAAAACAATGCAGCTCCATACACACAAGAAACCGAGGGAGAACAACCAATAACACATTAGTAATGCAGTTCGCTCAAGGGAAAAGGTGCTTCTAATTTAGTAAAAACAATGCAGCTCACTTACTCAAAAAAATTGAAGGAGGAAAAAGAAAAAAGGAGTACAAGTACAAACCCGTTTCCCTGTTGCGCGACATTAATATGAGTCAGCGCAAAGCCGTCAAGGGTGGGAGGGTTCAACGGCTCATCGCAGCTTGCGCTGCCATCTTTCCAAACTTTTTTGATGTTCCTGACCATTTTCCTGAAGACAAGATTTCCAGGAGCGCTGTCGCCTTCGTTCAATGAGTCGAGAAACTCAAAACGCTTCTCTCGCAGGTTCAAAGTGACCAAGCAGTAGTGGCCTATCGCGTCCTTCATTGTTGCGGGAGGAGGGTCAAATGTTGCAAACATAATCTGAAATAAAAAAAGAATAAAACAAACCAGATGAGAAAATAGAAAACCAGAAAACTTATTTTCAAGATGACGAAAAATGGTCAAAATGCGTTACCAAGTTTTTCTTGTCCACACGTTCGTCTGCGCTTGAAGAAAACATCTTTTTCAAAGCCCTATTTGTGGCACCGCCGTTCCAAATGGAATTCTGCAAAAAAGACAAAACCAGAGAGTTAATGAAAATGCTTATAGCACAAATAAAAATTGGACGAGGGGATAAAATATAAATTAATGAAAATGCTTACACATAGGTTGTACGGGACAATCATCGTTTGAGATCCTTTGAACCTCTCAGCTAGCATAGAGACGCCAATGTTTGCGAGGCGCGTGCTCAGCGTTCCATACGACCAAAAAGACTCGCCAACATGACCGATAGTAATATCACCAAACTCGCCCTTGAACGCAACTAGATGCCTTCAGACAAGAAGAAAAAAGCCCAGCAAAAAGTGATAAGATGGGTGTCCCTGAAAAAATAACATATTAAATAACCAGGGCGTAAGACAAAAAATGTCATACTGCTTCTTCTTGTCCCTCCTAGCCCTCGTAACAGCGTCATATAACTCATTGTATCTTCTCATAAGAGCTGGATCAACCCTTGAAGGAGTAACAATAGGTAATTCCTCATCTGCATACAGAGTGGGAACGATATCAGATAATAAAACACACACGGTCCATTTCGCCCCCGGGAATGAACAAAAATAATGCAGTTCGCTTACCTTCGGTTTCAGAATAAACTTCCTGCGGCTGCTCATATACATCTTCGCTGAGTGTCAAATGCTCCAGCCCGGTAATATCATCGTCAAGCGGCGCTTGATTGCTCATGTCCTGAGAGAGTCTTGGCTGTTCCTCTTCAGAAACAATCGAAACTGCCTCAGCTGGGACTTTTGTTGTCTCGGCTGGGAAAGCCATATTGCCAACAGATTGCTCGGGGGCGCGAGGGACGACACAAAATTTCTCAGGCACCTCATCGCCAAGCAACAAAACAGTAGGCCCAACAACACCATCAATGCCAGCGGATGTCCCCGCATCGTCAAATCCGACTCTAGGAGTTCCTTCTGTCTCTTCTGCAATTTCAACTATATCACTAGGAGCTCCTTCTTTCTCTTCATGCTTATCACAATCCACGATATCCTCCCTTCCTTCTCTCTCTTGTGCCTTATCAGCCTCAATGGGACACTCCCCTCCTTCTCTACCTTCGGCCTTATCAACCTTCGCATCAGGCTCCTCCCCTCCTCTCCCTTCCACATTATCATCCTCAATGTTGCGCTCCGCTTGGATTTCAACATTTAATCCGCAGTTCTGATGAGTTTAAAAATAAAACACATTACATAAAAAAGATAGAATGCAGTTCACTAATAAAACGGACCATGAAGCTCCCATGAAAAATAAAAAATAAAACACAAAATGCAAAAATTCTCTATATTCACCAGAGAAGCGTCGCCTTCCATCTCTTTACACTTGTCAGCCTCCTCGTCTTTGCCAGCGTCACCCTCTGCCTCCTTCCCATGTATTTCCACGTTTGATTCGGCATCCTAAAAAACATAAAACATAAATAAAACTATTATCCAAATCTGCAGTTCTACAACTAAAAAACCAACACCAGATCATGCAGTTCACTGCTAAAAAAGATGATGCTTCTTCTCTAAACAACAACTGCAGTGCACTACCACTACTGGTGCACAAAATACAAAAAAAAGTTAAAAAGTGCAGTTCGCTGCCACTGCTGGTGCAAAAAATATGATTGCTTGTTTTGGACACTACAAAAAATTAAACAATGAAGTTCACTGTAACAAAAAAAGGAAGAAATCAAACCTTGTCGATGACGCCTTCGTCAAGAGGATTGTCTTTGGCAGCTTCGTCAACGGGGGACAATGGCCTGTCAAACAAAAAATCAGAATCAACACCGTCATGGTCCTGGTGGTCATCATCACGACAAGCGTTAGCCTTAGAAGATTCTCCTCCACACTGCGATCAGAACAAAAGGATGCGAAAACAAATAGTCAATGCCACAAACACACAAAAAAATAGATAACAAATATGGGTAAAAAAACTATTCACATATGAAAAAAAGACATACATCCACATCTGCGGGGTCAGGCAAAGAAGGCTGGGCAACATTTTCATGCATGTTCATTTCCTTCACAATTGCATCAGCTTCCTGTTCATACGTAGCACACCTATCATCCTGAGACTGCTTAAACTGAACGAATGAAGACCTGATATTCGTAACAGTCTGCTTAAGGAATTCAAGCTGCCCACGGTCAAAGTTATGAGCGGCCTCGATTTCTGCTTCGGAAGGGCCTTTGCCTTCAGGAAACAATCTAGCAATACTCCTCATCCTTGAATCGGATGTTGGGAAATCACTAGTTATATTGATGACCCTGTCGAGAAGCTCATCGACCTGAACAAATTTATTGCGATCAGCAGAAGCCTGGCCAGAAAAACCTCCAGCAGCCACCCTAGCAAAACCACGAGCCCGTCGAATTGGAGCTGCCCCAGCAAGAGGCTCACAAAACATTTCAGGCGCTTCGGCAACTGCAGTCCGCTTGTACACAATGTCCGCTTCCGCCTTCCACTGAAAAATTAACAAAAAAAGAGATGCAGTTCACAAAAAAAAGTACATAAGAGGTTCACATTTGGCATGCGCGAAAAAAGGGAATAAAACAAAAACAAAGGCTGGCTATGCACTCACCGGAAGCTTGCCAAACTTGTAAGAGTCCAGGTGTATCTTTCCCCTGACAATAATGTCGGCGTTGTGAATCTTCTTCAACTGCACATGGGACAGTATTGCGGCACGTGGCGTGCGTCTATCCATAACCGATACTTTTCGAAGATTCAACGAATCCAGGTACATGAACAAGGGCACGATGGTGCAACCCTCAGCGCAGTTCTGCTTGCTCCCTTTAGAATTCCACTTGTACACAGCGGCCTGCAGCTCGTCGACAACAAGCTGACAAAAGTCCATGCTAGCCATAGATGCAAAATCCAAGTTTTCTACCATAGCAGCTACCCTGGACAACCAAGTTGCGGGGCTGGGACAAAGCAAGCACTAGAAAACAATGGAAAAAAAACCTTCACCGTCTTATTAACCTTCGCAGGGTCCGCAGCCAGCGTGCGAAGTAAAATAAGCAGGTCCTTCGCATCTATGCTACGAGAACGGTTGAAACCAAGTTCATCCTTCAGATTAGTCAGCGAATCATCATGGCCGCTGGCAGCAGGCCTGGGAGCAGTGTGAGAACCCATAGGGAAATGAAAAATGTGATGGATAGCCTCGCGATTGATTTCCAGAACCTTGTTTGACCCGCACTCCAATCTCATCGTATCAGGGTCGATCTTTCCCATCAGCTTGCACATCAAAACACGAGAAATATTCTTCTCTAATTTTAGGTCAAAGACAATGCCAAAACCTGCTTGCCACACCAAAGTTCTGTGCGCCTCACCCAACAAAGCGACAGCTTTGATTACGTTTGGAATGGACAGCCGAACAGTCTTGTTAAAACGCCATTCATGCGCAACATCATCTTCATACCTTTTCCTCTTGGTACTCTTAGTAGTCTACAAAAAAAAGAATAAAAAATGCAGTTCACATCAGCAAACTCATGCCAAACAACTTAAAAAACAGAAGAAAAATAAATAAACAGCGTAAACCTTACTAACATCAACATCATCCTCATCAGAATCACTGCTCAGCGCTTCTTCAGCTGCATTTTCCCGCGCAAGCTTAGATCGACGCTCAGAATCAACACCAGAGTGATCGTCCGCGCGTCTCCGCTTTCCTTGAATCCCACCCACATCAACCTCGTCATAATTAGGTCTCTTTGAGTAATCAACACGCGGGCTCCGGCGTGGAGAACTTAAACCTTGCTCTGCAACAGTGTTGAGTTTTCTCTTCACAGGATTCTTTGCGGAGGCAAACTTAGCAGACTTCTTTGAATCTGCAATCCTCCTTCCTATCTCCTTACCCTCCTCAAACTTTACATGCTTCGCCCTATGAGCCTTCAAGAAAGTATTACCGAGCGCAATCGCTTTCTGCCTTCTCCTCTCAACATCAGCTGCAATCTGATCAGGGACCATCCAATCCTGTGTAACTGGCTCTGTGCCATCAACAGATTGCAACTGGGTTTCACTCAATTCAGGTGGAATGCTGCCCTGATCAGATGTACCGCCACCAACAACATCGGCTGTGAAATAACATGTAATCAAATAGTTAACACCACCACCCCCTGACCCACCAGGAGATAAAACTGTGGGTGAGAAAAACATAAGAAAGATATGTGTGTGAGAGGGAGACCTAAACTTAATGCAGCTCATATCAACTTGGAAACACAAATGTAGAAATGTAGTGCTCTTTTCCAGCAGTTTATGTTTAACAATTAAAACATAATAGTAAACCTAAAATGCAGTTCATGTTGCTTGAATATCATATTGACGCGTGTCTGAAAATGGACATTGGTAAAGAGATATATGATGCAGTAGACTAATTCGTTCAGTGACCAATTGACCACATATAAAAAAGAAGTGCGCTTAGATATACAAAACAAAACAAATTCATGCAATTCTGTGAGAGGCAGAAACTAAAACTTAATGCAGCTCATATCAATTTGGCAACCGCATAGTGGATAGACAAAAAAACATACAAAGCAATGTCCAAATGCAGTGCTCTTTTAGCAGTTTATGTTTAACAATTAAAACATAACAAGTAACTTAATGTCATTCCAAAAAAGTAAAAACAATTAACTTGAGGCAGTTCATATCAGTTTGCCACATGTCTGAAAAACTGGGCCTTGCTAAAAAGGAATCTAAGATGCAGTGCACTATTTCGTTCAACAAAGAAATAAATTGACCCTGTATGAAAAATGCAGTTCACTTTGATGTAGTACCAGATGGGGAAGCCGTTCTAACTGGTGACGCATCAATTGGGGAGGAAGAAGCCATGTTGTGTCTGCAATCAGAAAGGGATAATAATTAAACCCTAGACAGCAAACCCCAGAAGCAGGCACAGAAAAACTTTCAATCCATAGGGCGTTGCAATTTCAAACATACAAAACAACCTTAAGAAGAGAATGCTGGCTCGAAAAATAACCCTAGCACAAGATCTGGAACGGGTTGGGGGCGATTTGGGGCTCACCGTGAGACGATGTGACGGCCGGACGAGGCGGGTACGGACAGCGACGGCGGAGGAAGCGCCCTACGGACGGCGGCGGCTGCGGGCGTCGACGTTGTCCACCACGAGAGAGCCCCTACGGACGGCGGCGGCTGCGGGCGTCGTCGCTCTCCACCACGAGAGCACGAGGGCGGGGGGATTTCTGTGCGGGTGCAGGGGAGAGGAAGCGGAAGCGGAAGGGGCCAAGGGGGGCTGCAAGAAAAGTAGAAGAAAAAGAGAGACTTAATGAATAAAACGCCGACAGGCCCACAGGTCATAGAAAAAAAAACGTCTCGGTTGTAACACGATGCAGTTCGTTTACGAAAAACGATTCGGCTTCTGAAGCAATGCAGTTCGCTTACGGAAAACGATTCCGCTTCTGAAGCGATGCAGTTCGCTTACGAGAAACGATTTGGTTTGCCTACCCTAAAATAAATGCCCCCACTATCGCCTGAAGTGCCACGCCCCCGCTCCTCTATCTGGCCGGTTGCAAGCCGCGCGAAGGCCACGATCATCGCGAACCCACGATCGCCAACACGGTTGGGGGACGAGATCGTGGCCTCGGCAGAAGTTGCTGCCGCTTCGCTTTAAATCCCGTGCTCCATCAACCTGATTGTCCGCACAAACACACGACGCTGCCCTTCCTCCTCCTCTTCCTCCTCTTTGCAGCCATGCCGTTCACCAAGACCTACGACGAGGTCCATGCGCACGGGAAGACGAAGCTGAAGGTGATCTACACCAACGACGTGGACGCCATGGCGACGTACGTCGAAGAGTACAAGGCAGTTCTCCAGCGACGCCGCCAGAAGATCGTCGGCATCGACCTCGAGTACACACCCAACAAGAGCAGAGCGGCCCTGATTCAACTATCCATCGGCAAGTACCACCCAGTGCTTCTTTTCCAGGTATGTGGTACAATGGGCGAGAGATGCATCCCCTTCGACAGGTTCCTCGGCGACCCAAGGTAAGCAAGTCTGTCTGCCAAGTATGTGTTGCAGTTCTATATGCCTATGTATGCAGTTCCAAAAAGTATAACTTGCGGTTCACTTCCCTTAGGTTCGAGTTCGCTGGTTTATCCATCGAGCAGGACAAGGAGAAGCTTTCACGCTCCAACCTCCACATCCCCAACTTCGTCGACATTCAGGCGAACTGGAGGGTGCCTGATGGAACGAAGCCACTGGACTCACTTGCCGATGTAGCTACTGCCATCATCGACGACGAATACGCAGACATGAAGACAAAGATGACAGACCACGACCACAGCATGTGGACTTCGATTCTCAGCACGAGGCACGTCGAGTATGCTGCCAAGGATGCCTACACTGCGTTCGAGGTATGGAACCGAATCACCACAATGCAGAAAGGCCTCGCGTGCGCTGAAAAAGGGAAGACCAGGAAGCGCCCGAGGTCATCCTGGAGGGTGGGGGGCAAGGGGGGATCAACTTCCACCTCCAACTCCAACGGGTGGAACTGGTGAAGCAGGCCAGATGCTGATAGCCAAGGATTCCTGTCGCAAGTGCTCGATTTGTTTCCTTCTGCTTATGTAGATTAGTTTGCTTTCGTTGTAGTTTGCTTTGGCACAATGTTTGCTTATGTTGCGTTAGTTTGCTTGATGATGTACTTTGTTAATTATGAGCGCAGAACCTTGGTTTGTATCTATCAACAATATGCAGTTCTCAGTAGTCTGTTTTCAGTATGTATATTGCTTCAAACTGCTGCTGTAGCTAGGATACACATAAAAAACAATCTATCAAAGCATTTCACAAAGAGTATTCTTTCACAAAACTACTGCTATTATAATGTTTGATGCAGTCCTCTTTTATTAAAAAAACTCTAGTTCCGTATGTGGATTTAAAAAAAAGAAAGCTCAGTGGGTGTTTCCAGTATGTATATTCTTCAACTGCTGCTGCTGATAGGATGCACATGAAAAACTATATGTGAAAAGCAGTTCATTTATACTCAGAATTCTTATAGGAAATACACTAGAAGCCACACAAAAATGTCAAATTATTACAACAAAAATATCTCATGCTTCTGCTGCTCAAGCAAGACTGATCTAAAGCAAATTTAACTTGATTTCCAAACACTTTGCATGCCTATAAAACATAGCCATGACAACATCCCCAGCCTGAAGACCAGCTTCCTCCACAAATTCATTCCAGCCATCTTTGAGAACCAAACAATCATCAGAGCCAACAGAATACATAACATCAACATCATGATATCCATTCTTGCTAACCAAGACCAAATTAACACAGCTTTCTGTTACCCTGACTAGACCAGAAGGGAATTTCTGCAAGCAAAACAACAATAATAGAAAAAATAAGAACAAATAAGAAAAAGATTACAATCTTCAGAAAATAAATTGCTGCTACAATCTTCATAAAAAATATTAATGTCAACATATAATAATATTGACTAGACAAAATTGTTGCAGCTTCTACAATGTTCATAATAAAACTTCTGTGTGAAAAAGCAGTTCACTTATACTTAGTGCACTTATACTGCTACAAAAATTCAGATAGTGTTAACTACAAACAACACATGAAAAAGAATATGCGAGAAATACATACCCATGAATCACTGACATCATCGTCAGTCATCTGATGGACGAATGGAGCCCGAAATCCAATACCTAAAGAATAGAGAAGGGAACAGAGCGCGTTGTGCCGCTGCCTCTGGTTCAGAACCAACCCTTCAGAAAAAACACATGTCTCCAGCATGGGCTCCAACCTTGCCAGGCAGCCGCACGCGCAATCCATTGCCAGGCGTAGGATCTGGTTGGGAAAAAAACAGATCGAGGAAGAGTGGCGCCGCCAGGGATAAAGTGAGATGGGAGCCGCCAGGGATAAGGTGGGAGGGGAGCCAATTGACCCACCAATATATATATATATGTAAAGACACAACAAAAAAACGACAAATAAAGCAGTGCGGTTACATAACAATGTGCATTTCGCATTGCATATTACTGCAGTCCACCGCGCTTGACCAAGCAAAAAAACTTATCAAACTAGTCCCCCACACCCCCGTGGCTGTAATGCAGTTCATACAGGCTCGCATTGCATATTAATGCAGTTCACCACGCTACAAATATTCACCGCACATTGCATATTACTGCAGTTCACCGCGCATTGCATATTATTGCAGTCCACCGCGCTTGACCACGATTCGCAGACGAAAAACACAGCCTGCAATGCAGTTCTAACAACTATATAATGCAAACAATCTCAAAAAACATCTTGAGTAACGACCAGAGCCAGTGACGCCCGCAAGAACACAAAAAACATGGACAAAAGTTAAATTCTTCAAAATTAACAACTTAATCCGCTGCAATTCATACGGATAGGATCAAGGCAGCACATAATTGCCGAAAACAACAGAAAATTACATAAAAACACAACAATTTCGATCCGGACGGGGAAGGACAGAGAACTGGCGTTTTTCCGCTAGAACAGAGAGACTCTCGACCAATTATACAAAAATTTCAATCCTATTAGCAAATTAATCTGTCGCGGAATAACACAAACATGAACGCGAAATTAGTAACACACTAGGACCACGCTATAAAATCGAATATGAGCAACCAGTAGGATGAGGAACTCCTGCACGAGAGGAAGAACAGACGCAGATCCGCCAAATCAAACGATTTCCGTCGTTTTCTCGCTGAATTGCGTGTTTAATCACATATTAAATCAGCGCACACACAAAAAAACAATAGAAATCGATCAAACTAGCCAGAAACGCTGCTCCATTAAGGTTTCCTACTGCCCCTCTATGTGGTTCGCAACAGAAGAAGGAAGCAGTGCGCATAGCTTTCCAATGCAGTATTACAATGCAGTTCAGAAGTGCTATGAGAATATTATTCTCATAATGTTATGAGAATAGACCGGCTGTATATATATATATATATATATATATATATATATATATATATATATATATATATATATATATATATATATGCCCACGAGGCTCAAGTAATAGATCGATCGATTTCGACCAATCCTTCTCTATCTCTTCCAACAAAATCCATGCGCCAATGCTTTCATATGTAGTTTGTATATAGATAGATCAAAATGACCTACATTCAAAAATAAATTGCAAATTAGATATTACCCGACTCTTACTCCTCATCAAAGGAAAGTTCGATGGCCCCTTCTGCCGCTCTTGTGGTCGTTGGCGGTGGGAAAATCAAGGGTTTCTCATCCTCATCCTCGTCCGCAAAGAGACACTCCCGCTTCACATCGTGGAGGTTGATTTTGCAGTAGTTTGATGCGACCACCCCTTGGACTGAAGCAACTCGAGGATGGCACAGTACTCGGCCTCAATGGTGGAATCGACGATGAGCTCGGCGAAGGCGGCAAGGCCCGCACGCTCCAACCCGATCTGCACATCCGCCGTGAGGTGCTCTGCCACATTGGCTTGGGCGAGGCAACGAAGGAGGTAGCTGTCATCATCCCCATCAACCGCATTGTCCGCCACCATGTACCCGACTGTGGGGTCAACTTCCATCTCGTCCTACGGCTCTTCTCATATATATATGGTCACCTCCTCCTCCTTTGAGCTTGGCTCCGGGGAGCTCAGAAGTTGGATGTGCCTTGATGGCCCGCACTTATGCCTGACATGAGCATCTTGAAATAAGTAACTTTCTCACGGGCCATGGTGCACAGTGGGCGGTGAGGTCGGAGTGAACGGGGACACGGAAAGGGTGTGGTGGTAGTGCAGATTGGGGTGGGATGGGAGGAAATGAGGGAATATAGGATTTTGCCCGCGTCATTCTGCTTTAATAGCTGGGGATTAGCCCCTTACTGCACTATGCTACTTGTGAGTTGCATTTGGATATCCCCCGAAGAGGAGACGATTATGTAGTATAGTAGAGATAAGTATTTCCCTCAGTTAAGAACCAAGATATCAATCGAGTAGGAGAATCACACAAAGCCTATTGACTACACCTGCACACACAAAAGAAAATACTTGCACCCAGCGCGGGGAAGAGCGTTGTCAATCCCCTTGAACTTGTTACTTGTAAGGATCAAATCTTGTAGTGGTAGATAGATAAATTGCCAAAATAAAATAGAAAATAAATAAAATGCAGCAAGGTTTCTTAGGTTTTCTATATATGGTAAAAGTAGACACGGGGGCCATAGTTTTCACTAGAGGCTTCTCTCTCGAACGCATAGCATGCAACAGCTGAACAAATTACTATTGGGCAATTGATATAAAAGCACATAGTTATGATGATATGTAAGGCGGGCATGACATCCAAGATAAGTAGACCAATTTTTGTCTGCATCTACTACTATTACTCCACCCATCAACCGCCATCCCGCATTGTCGGGACCCCGATCCTAAGTCTCACTAATCTAGCATGTAACACATCATATCACTTTGTGGCCTCACGCACTGTATTCCCACGGCTGCCACCTTAGCTGGGCCAGGACCGTTTGCGCCTTTTGTCTCACGTATATGATAGTATCACTAGCATCCATATGATAGAGAACCCGGGCCCACATGACTAGTCATAAGCCCAAAATGGCGCCAAATTACAGGGACATCATACATGACCCATCAAAGCACGTGCCGGTCAACAGCGAGTATAACCGAGCTGTAGCAACCTAACATGACTCCGAGAAACACCGCGTGACATTTTCTCGAAGGATAGATACGGGATCAAGGATGGACACATGCTGGTCAATCCATGTGTTCCATAGCAGTAGCGAGCTACCAAGGCTCAATGGAAGCACTAGGAGGCATTCCCCATAAGATAGGCTACCAAGGATAAACAACTAGGTGTCAAATCCCACACATACCAAGCATTTCAGTAACATACACACAATATGCTCGATATGTGTAATTACAACATGGCATCACAACAAAACTAAGCATTTCAGTAACATACACACAATATGCTCGATATGTGTAATTACAACATGGCATCACAACAAAACTCAACAACTCATATAGACAAAGGCCTAGAAGAGCCAACATAGCATTATATTACAAACAGGGGTCACATGACCCAACGTAGAGAGCATACAAGAAATGGAAGCATAACATGTATGAGTATAGACAACTACAAATAAAAAAGAGGTGAGAATCCTGACTATCTACAAGACCCTCCTAAGGTACAAGATCGTAGCCGAGGTAACAAGCTAATCGTCGAAGTTCAACAGAACTACTAGCGATACAAAAGTCTCCTCTACAAAAATGAAAATTAAGCAAATGTAAGTACAAATGTACCCAGCAAGACTTACATTAGAACTAGCTACATATGCATCAGTATCAAGAAAGGGGTAGTGGATTTTAACTGCAGCAAGCCATCTTTGACTCAGTGGCTATATTGAACTACAACTGCTGGTAATCTCTTTGAGGTGGCACACACTAGTCCACATATTCACCATAATAATACACCACTATGGATCCGCTCCCGTCTCCCTATGAGAAGGCCATCCATAGCACTCATGCTTATCTTACGCATATGATAGTATCCACTTCCAGTTATCTATGAACAATATAAAATTTCCATGTAGTCCAAATCCATGGATGCGGCTATTCGAATAGATCATTAACCCTGCAGGGGTATACTTATTCACATGCTCTCTCACCACTTATTATTGTTTATATGACATGTACACAACAACATTCAAGCGGAAGCCCGGCGTTGGTGTCGTCCATGACCGGACTAACCACACAAGTCTCTAGTCCACGTTTATTGCCTCTTTGAGTTCCATCCGCAAGGATGTCCGGCCGAGGTTTCCACTGCTGTGTGATGCCCCGAGACCGATGCGCCAGGTGTCAGCCAATTATTCGTCATCGTTGCCATGTCATTTGCTTGCGTGTTGCAGTTTGCCATGTCATCATGTGCATTTCATCAACATGTTTTGAAAACTTGCATTCGTTCGGGTTCCCCAGTTCTCTCTGTTGTCCGTTCTGAGTCCAGACACACTCACACGCGCCCGCGGCACCTCTGAACATTTATTTTTATAAGTGGTCGGAAAATGTTCTCTGAATGGGATGAAAGTTGGCGTGTGGTCTTATTATAGGGTAGACAGACCGCCTGTCAAATTTCGTCGCATTCAGAGTTTGTTTGATAGTCCAACTTTAAACATATAGCGGCACTATCGCCGGTTAAAATGTCGGATGTTTTCGGTCCTCGAATACCCCGCCGAGCCACTCTTCTTCCTTCTCTTCTCAGCCCGAGGCCTCTCCACACAGCCCACTAAACCAGCCTAAGCCCACCTACAAACCCCCTCTGCTCCGGAACCGTCGGATCGAGATCCAAGGCTCCGAAATGCTCCCAAACCCCCTAACACTAGCCCCTTCCTTATATAAACCCCCTAGTCCATTTTTGAACACGCCTAAGCTAAACCTACCTCTTCTCCTACCCCTAGACACCCCTTCTCCTCGGATCCACAACCAACAGCCACAGCCAACCCCCTCCCCCTCGAATTCGCCTCATGCCATCTCACAGGCGCCACTTGTCGCGCTCTAATTGGCCAAACCGCCGCCCCAACCAATCCTAGCATGCCACCTAGCCACTCCACGTCGCCCCCTCTCCCTCCTCCACCGCGCGCCCGGGCCAGGCCCATCCGCGGCCCGCCCCCGGGCCTGAGTGGGCCCGAGCCGCCGCCGCAGCTGCAGGCGTATGCGCGACTAGCAGAGCCGCTCGCGACCCATGCTCCCTGCCCGAGCGCTCCACGCCCGAGCTCCGCCCCAAGCCGCCTCTGTCGACCCCGCCGTCCCGCCGCAGCCCCATCGCCGGCGACCAGGTCGCGATGCCCTGCCCCCCTTCTCTCCCTCTCGCCTCTCGCTCTCACCTGGTCCCTCTCTATCTCTTAGGAGATACTGGTGCAGGCCACCGGAGTTGTCCGAGTAGCCAGCGTTGAGCTCGTCGCTGGCGACCTCACCCTCGACCATCGCCGGATTCGGGACCCCCACGCCTGGATCTACCCATCCCCGTCGAGTTCAGCCACGCCCGTCGCCGGAACCCCCTCACGCCGCCACGCCGGAGGTCCGTCGTTGACCTGCGCCGCCGGCCTCGAGTCTGTGCGGGAGGACGAGCGCCTCGACCTCCCGTTGACAGCGCCAGGCCGAGCGCGTCCCTGCCGGCCTTCTTCACCTCTCCACAGATCTGGGCCGAAGCCCTGCTGGGTGAGCTACCCCCAGCGCAACCCCCCCCCTTTTTTCTCTTGTCGGGCCAGCCAATTTCGGCCCAGCATGTTTTTTCCCTGTCTGCGATTTAAGCTAATTTCCAGGAAAAATAGTTTTACAGTTTAGTCCTCCTATTTCATGCATTTAATAACTCTTAAACCATGCATCAGAATTAAAAAAGTGATGTATTAAAAATGCTTAGAATTATGTGTAGATTAATAATATGCCTCTATCATCCCTGTTTAAAATGTTTAAAATATTTTTTACTTTAATTTGCTTAAATAACATGCTAAAATGGTTTAATTCATAACTAAATAACTATAGCTCCAAATTTAATAAACTTTATATGTAAATGGGGTAGAAAAATGTGTAGAATAACTTGATGCATTTTGTTTTGCTGTTTAACAACATTAAAATATGGTAATAGGCAGAACAGTACCAAATTAATAAATATGCACATGGGGAGTTTCCGGAATTGTTGTTTGTCATTCCGGCCTCGTTTAAACTTGCCTAAATAGGTAGTTTACATTTGTTTCACCTCTTGCCATGTTAACAAACATTTAATCTTGTCTTGATAATAAAAGAGAGTCAACTAAATAATCTAACATGGTGTTTTGTCAATATGCAACATGTTGCATATTGAGCTCCACTTAAATTGTAGTGTTGTTTGTGCACTTTGCCATGCCATGCATAATTAAACCGGACATGCATCATACTTGGTTGTGCATCATATGACATGGTCATGATATGTGTGTTTACCGTGTTGTTTTCTTGTTTCCGGTTGCTTCTCTCGTTAGCTTCGGTTTCGTTCCGGAGTTGTGAGGATTTTTTTCGATTACTTCATGGACTTGTTCTCCTTCCTTGCGGAATCCCAGGCAAGATGACCATTCCCCGATATTACCTCTATCTTTGCCTATGCTAGTTGTCTCGCTCTTTACATATGCCTCGATGTATATTCCTGTTTGTCAGCCTCCTATTGTTGCCATGAAACCTCTAACCTTTGACACCTTCCCAGCAAACCGTTGTTTGGCTATGTTACCCGCTTGCTCAGCCCCTCTTATAGTGTTGTTAGTTGCAGGTGAAGATGAAGATTGCTCCATGTTGGAACTTGTGGTTGGAATATCACAATATCTCTTAAATATATTAACACACCTATATACTTGGCAATGGGTGGAACACTTGGCCTTTTGCTCTGTGTTTTCTTCCACTCATGCCACCTTAGGAACCGATAAACCGGTGTTATGTTCCTAACACGGTTTGGGTTTATGGGCACCCCTTGATAATTCGCACTACTTAAAGCTTTTCCAGCAGGACCCAACTTTGGTTTTACTATTTTCCTAACAACTAAAACTTACATAGGGAGTAATTACCCTGAGGACTTAATTTACAACCCGGGCCAGTGCTCCTCATGAGTGTTGGTCCAAACCTGTCAACCGCCGGTGACCGCCAGGGGCAACTCTGGTATTTGGTCTACCGGAAGTTTGGACAATCCGGTCGTGGCCTGAGACGAGATACGCGCGGCTACTATCAGGGTGTCAGCACGTCGGGAGGTCTTGCTGGATTAGTTTTACCTTTGTCGAAATATCTTGAGCATGGGATTCTGAGAATACTCGGGTCTTTCCACTTTGGAGTTGCGACTCCGCAGATCGTGAGCTTGTGATGGGCTAAGTTGGGACACCCCTGCAGGGTTTGATCTTTCGAAAGCCGTGCCCGTGGTTATGTGGCAGATGGGAAATTGTTAATATCCGCTTGTAGATAACTTGACACCATATTCATAAGAATACACTACCTGTGTGAGTAACCGTGATGGTTTCTTCCCGAAGGGCTTCGGGAAGTGAACACGGTGGGGTTATGTTTGATCGTGAGTAGTTAGGATCACTTCGTGATCATCTTGACAATCGTTGGCACTTGTCCTCTTCTCGCTCTGAATTCGTAAGTTAGTGCTAGTGCTGCTGCAACCTTGTTTTAAGCCTTTTCCACACCTAAGGCTTTGATAGTATTGCTACCTGGAACGGGATTGCTGAGTCCTCTGGGGCTCACAGATTCAACACAACACCAGATGAAGGCACCGACGAGAACTACACAGGTGGTGGTTCAGAGCTGTATTGGGAGTTCAATGAAGAGCATGGACGTTACTATGTGTCTTATCCCGACGATCAGTAGTGGCTTCTACTAGGGGCGATCAAACCTTGTGTTGCTTTATTTATGATATCTTTCATTTTGATTTCATCCATATTAGGACTCTGATGTTATTTGGATGATGTATGCTATTGTATTCACTTGTGTGACGTGGCGAGTGTATGCCAACTACCTTTTGCAATTTCATCCCTGTTTTACATGAGTCGTGCAAAGATACCATACTTGAGATCATTCTAGTATGTGATTATGTCTTTAAGTCGTGCCTCGACACGTGGGAGACATAGTCACATACTGGGCATTACAAGTTGGTATTCAGAGCCTTCTCCGACCTAGGAGCCCCCCTGATTGATCGAATCGTTGACGGTTGAGTTTAGGCACACACATAAAAATGTTTTGAGTCCTATATATATATTGGAGAGTAGGATTTCTTTACTCCTCACCCCTTCATCGCTCTGGTGAGGACTCCTGACGTTGTTCTATCTCCTCTACTCTCAAAAATTCACTAAATTGTTTTTAGGATCACGCAGGTATTGTTTGGATTGTTCCGATATCTTTGTGACAAGAACATTGTTCTCGATGCCTCCTGTCATTTAGGGGTTGTGGCAGTGTCCCGCGGAGTTGAGCTCTGAGGTGTTGTCGTCACAAATGTATCGTAGCGGTTCTAGGATACTTAAGACGGCCGACATCGAAAACTCTTCTATGCGGTTAGTGGTGAGATGATGTCTACACACGCTTCTACTCTTGTAGACTATGTTGGGCCTCCAAGCGCAGAGGTTTGTAGGACAGCAGCAATTTCCCTCAAATGGATGACCTAAGGTTTATCGAACTCAGGGAAGTAGAGGTTGAAGATGGTCTCTCTCAAGCAACCCTGCAACTAAGATATAAGAAGTCTCTTGTGTCCCCAACACACCTAATACAACTAGGAGTTGTATAGGTGCACTAGTTCGGCGAAGAGATGGTAAAATATGGATGATAGGAGTGGCAAAGCAAAGTAATATAAATCTGTAATAAAAAGTGCAGCAAGCAAACAAGTGGTAAACGTGAGAACAAATGGTATTGAAATGGTGGAAACAAGGCCTAGGGATCATACTTTCACTAGTGGCAACTCCCAACAACATTAACATAATCGAATCACATGATATTTCCCATAAAACATGCAATGGAGACGCACCCGGAGGTCATTCCTTCGTGGTCAAGAGAGGACGAGAATTATGTAGGGCTACAAAAGCACACCTCAAAGTTCGTAGTTCTCAATCTAAGGATTTCCCAATGTCACCGTGGCCATCCAAAAAGAGTCCTACAATCACCACAACATATCTAAAGGATAGTCAAAGACAAGCACCAAGAGACTCTCAATCTTCAATCAACACACAAGAGAGGAAATCTCTCATGAAAATATTTTTCTAATCCATGTCCAATAGACCGCTGTCACATTGGTCTCGGGGATTATACTAGATAATGACAAGTGAGTACATCAATCCAATACATAGAGGAAGGGGAAATATCATGGGATCACCCTAGATTAACATAGCCTATGATCACAACGAAGATCACATTATAGGAGAGAGAGATAACCACATAGCTACACGTACGAGCCCTCGGCCCCGGAGAAGACTACTCACGCATGGACATGGTGAGGAGGAGGTTGATGATGGTGTTGATGGAGAGGTGCAGCCCCGCGAGGAGGCGGCGGCCGGTGGCGGCCACGGAGGCGGCGGCGGCGAGGAGGAGACGGCGGCGGCCCTTGGGGGCGGCGGCGGCCCTAGGGGCGGCGGCTCCTTGGCCCCCCTTCTTCCTTGTGGATGGTGCTGCAATGGTGCTGGTCCTCCCCTCCCAGACGGCGGCTTGGGAGGAGGAAAACTCGTGGCCCTTGGTGACCTAGGTTTCCTCCCTTTATATAGACTCTCGGATTCCCGTCATCAGATTCTGGGCCTCAGTAAAACGGGCTTTACTCGGCCGTCTGGACTCCGATTTGGACGAATTTTATATCCAGAAGCGTCGCCTCGAAATTCCCCACAACTTGCGCAACTATACTTTTTCTGTTTGACGTCGTCTTTGGGCCGGAACGTGACCATCTTTAAAAAACGTTCTCAGACAGATTTCAGGAAAGTCAGAGTCCTACTCCAATATGACTCCTTTTGAGTTTTTGTCAATTTCCAAGTAATTCCTACACAATAAAGTGTAAACAAGAACATTGTGCACTTTTCAAACCATTAGTAGGTTAGTCCATATATGATCAAAAGTGTATAGAAGTGCATCAATATCATAGCAATATCACACAAAAAAGGCATGGAGCAAGCAGAAATTATAGATACGTTTTGGACGTATCAACATCCCCAAGCTTAATTCCTGCTCGTCCTCGAGTAGGTAAATGATAACAAGCATAATTTCTATGGTGACATGCTATTAACCATATAAGAACTTTTCACAGTCACATGACAAATGCTTACTGAGACAATGAGTCTGTAGTAATTAAGTTGCCTCATGAGAAAATCACAAAGAACTGAAAGTTTTACAATATGATACTGAAACACTCAATAGATTTGTAGTGAGCATGGTGTGCAAATATGATAAAGTGGTACCTCGCTTGCCCCCTTTAGTGAAGCAAAACATAAATGCAGGGGCACCTCCAAGGTTCAAGTGACGACTAGATACAATGATTTCGGAATAAACGATATCATAATCATGCAAAAGACAATGGTACTTTGGGACAATGCACATTACACTCAGAATGACAATCATGCTCTCAATAGTTGGTGCTTTAAAAAAGGTGGAGACTCTCGAACCGTGGCTTTTGTTGGCAAGGTTGAAAACCCGTAGTCGGAAACAAAGACAAAACATGTACCAGAGCTTTTGGTTTTAAAAACAGAGGTAATAATTATTTTTTAGATTATGCATGTTTCGTCAACGAATGCTAGCAGACAACTCAATCACTTCTTGAGATGGACAAGTTTCGAGGAACGGCTCCCGAATGAGGACGATCACATCCTCTTAATCTCCTTTGTTTATCACTGCCAAAGTTTTCTGATTTCTCATGAACAAAGCGTGAAGGAGGGTTTGTTTGTTATATTATTTTTGAGCCGGGCACACTCTTTGCCAGTTCCTTCTCGTATTATGGGTTTGCACATTAGACATGCAATCCCAAGGTGAAGCTTGTCCAACTTAAAAAGATCATGAATTAACTACTACTTCCTCATGAACTAAAACAGAGGCACACAAGAGAATGCTTTTTTTTGAATCATTTCGAGATGGTACATGAAAGTCTTCGTTAGGAATGGCAGGTAAATACCATATATAGGAAGGTATGATGGACTCATATGGCATAACTAGTTTAAAAGAATTTGGATGCACAAGCAGTCAGTCCACTTAGTACAGGCGAAGGTTAGCAAAAGACTGGGAGCGACCAACTAAAAGAGCAATGACGGTCATAATCATGCAGAGCGATAAAGCAACATTGAATCAGGCATGGAAGTTATATCGCTACTCAAAAACTAAAGATCATCAAGACTTGATAGACTTTCTTTACAGTCTTAAATATGCGTGAGCATACGCCAAGTCAATCAAAATAAATTCTTGAAGGAAGATATTACTAAACCATACCACATCATAGGCAAACAAATCATGTTGGTACCTCAATAACGCATTGAGAACCCCCCAGCTATTTGAGACTAACCATAAGAAAACATGAACTACTAAGCATCATTATGCACATAGCATTTTATCACAGACGTATCGACCAGTGCAATAGAAGCCAACTCTCTTAATAAGTTAAGCCTGATAAATAAAGAGAGTTTCAGCGACCAACTAAACAAAAGCTCTTTAAAAAGATAAGCATGAAAACTAAGAGCTAAACATGATATTAGCTATTGAAAGACAAAGAACACACACAGCAAAGATAGACATGAAAATTCTATGTTATGTTCTAGGTTGAAGTGTAGCGTGTTTCTCTCCCACATAAAGAAAGCTGAGTTCCAACTCGTTATGAAAAGCATGCAAAGCTAAAGAAAACTAAAAAGGAAACTAAAAGCAAGACGCTCCAAGCATAGCACATAACACATGAAGTGATAAAAATATAGTGGAACGAAAGACGAACTGATAATGTTAATGGAGAAGGGGATGCACGGGGGACATCCCCAAGCTTAGATGCTTGAGTCTTCTTGAATATTTCTTGGGGGTGCATGGGGGCATCCCCAAGCTTGAGCGTTTGACACTCCTGAATCTTTTTATCATCTTCTCTCGCACACTTGAAAACTCCCTTCATACATAACTCATCATAAGCTGATTAGCGAGGTTATTACCCATAATAATATAATTGTTCCTTGCTGGAAATAAGGATATTCTTGAAGGTCTACTGTTTCTCAAGATTTCCAAAAGGTTTTTGCAAAGAAAAAGCAAGCTCAAGGTTTGCAAAATGAAGGAAAGGCAAAACGGGACAGAATCTGTGAAAAACAGACCAGCAGGTAGTAAATGATTTTTTCGGGGCACTTCTGCAACTCTAATCAAAAAACTCAGAACAGACGCCCGAAAGAAAATTGTATAGAGCACGCTGTCGAAAAAATTCAGACCAAAAAGATGATCTGGTGATTTTATACGAATTTTTCTATCCAAGGACAGAATCTGTTTCCTGGACAGCACGTCACAACTTTTGAACTTTCTTGCAATCAGAGGCTACACTTGGCACAAAGCTGAAAAATAAAGATACAATGATTTTGCTATAGTAGTAACGAACATCAAGACCACTAAAAACTGAAAGAACAAACTGAAAGCAAAGATAGCAAGGGTTGTCTCCCTAGAGCTCTTTCTTTATAGCCATAAAGATAGGCTTAAGACTTTAATGATGCTCTCGTAGGAATAAGAGTTGAAGAACAAAAGAGAGCATCAAGAAGCAAATACCAAACATATTTAAGCCTAACATACTTCCTATGCATGGTAATCTTGTAAGAAAATAAATTGTTGAAGCATAAAGCAACTAGCATTGGAAGGCAGAACAAGCATAACTTCAAAATATTCACCATAAAGAGAGGGAACTTGATATTATTGAAATATCTATAAGCATATGTTCCCTTCTCATAATAATTTTCAGTGGGATCACGAATAAACTCAACAATATAAGCATCAAATAAAGCATTGTTACCATGATCCACATGCAAAAAGGTACTCTTACTCTCCACATAAGCATCTTTGGGGAGCCCATGGTTAGGACTTTTTAGCATTAACGTTTTCAGTCTCCCCCAAGCTTGAGCTACGCTCTCTCCGTCATGAGACCTAAAGTTATAGATATAGTTCCTATCTCGATGAACTTCATGAAGAGGATAAAACTTAGTATAAAAGAGAGACATAAGCTCTTGCCAATCAAGCAAGTGCGAGTTATCGAGAAGCTTATACCAATCTGCAGCTTTATCTATAAGTGATATGGTGAATAATTTCCTCATGACAAACTCCCTTGATACACCTGCAAGGTTAAATAATGAACATAGTTGTGACAGATATAGCAAGTGTTCACCGGGATGTCTGTCTCCTGCATAACGATTAGCCAAAACATAATCGATAATACCAGCTGGTATTTTATAGGGCACAATTTCAGTAGGGGGAGGAGCAACTACCACAGGTGTGGGGCGTCTTCCCACAAGCAACGATCCAATAGCAAGGTTGTCCATAAGCATAACTAGTGAAATAAAAACAAGAAACAAAAAGATTTAATTGCAAGATCTAAAGATATACCTTCAAGCACTCACTTCCCCGGCAACGGCGCCAGAAATAGCTTGATGTCTACACACGCTTCTACTCTTGTAGACTATGTTGGGCCTCCAAGCGCAGAGGTTTGTAGGACAGCAGCAATTTCCCTCAAGTGGATGACCTAAGGTTTATCGAACTCAGGGAAGTAGAGGTTGAAGATGGTCTCTCTCAAGCAACCCTGCAACTAAGATACAAGAAGTCTCTTGTGTCCCCAACACACCTAATACAACTAGGAGTTGTATAGGTGCACTAGTTCGGCGAAGAGATGGTAAAATATGGATGATAGGAGTGGCAAAGCAAAGTAATATAAATCTGTAATAAAAAGTGCAGCAAGCAAACAAGTGGTAAACGTGAGCACAAATGGTATTGCAATGGTGGAAACAAGGCCTAGGGATCATACTTTCACTAGTGGCAACTCCCAACAATATTAACATAATCGAATCACATGATATTTCCCATAAAACATGCAATGGAGACGCACCCGGAGGTCATTCCTTCGTGGTCAAGAGAGGACGAGAATTATGTAGGACTACAAAAGCACACCTCAAAGTTCGTAGTTCTCAATATAAGGATTTCCCAATGTCACCACGGCCATCCAAAGAGAGTCCCACAATCACCACAACATATCTAAAGGATAGTCAAAGACAAGCACCAAGAGACTCTCAATCTTCAATAAACACACAAGAGAGGAAATCACTCATGAAAATATTTTTTTAATCCATGTCCAATAGATCGCTATCACCTTGGTCTCGGGGATTATACTAGATAAAGACAAGTGAGTACATCAATTCAATACATAGAAGAAGGGGAAATATCATGGGATCACCCTAGATTAACATAGCCTATGATCACAACAAAGATCACATCATGGAAGAGAGAGATAACCACATATCTACACGTACGAGCCCTCGGCCCCGGAGAAGACTACTCACGCATGGACATGGTGAGGAGGAGGTTGATGATGGTGTTGATGGAAAGGTGCAGCCCCGCGAGGAGGCGGCGGCCGGCGGCGGCCACGGAGGCGGCGGCGGCGAGGAGGAGACGGCGGCGGCCCTAGGGGGCAGCGGCGGCCCTTGGGGGCGGCGGCGGCCCTAGGGGCAGCGGCTCCTTGGCCCCCCTTCTTCCTTGTGGATGGTGCTGCAATGGTGCTGGTCCTCACCTCCAAGACGGCGGCTTGGGAAGAGGAAAATTCGTGGCCCTTGATGACCTAGGTTTCCTTCCTTTATATAGACTCTCGGATTCCCGTCATCAGATTTTGGGCCTCAGTAAAACGGGCTTTACTCGGCCATCCGGACTCCGATTTGGACGAATTTTATATCCAGAAGCATCGCCTCAAAATTCCCCACAACTTTCGCAACTAGACTTTTTCCGTTTAACGTCGTCTTCGGGCAGGAACGTGACCATCTTGAAAAAACGTTCTCAGACAGATTTCAGGAAAGTCAGAGTCCTACTCCAATACGACTCCTTTTGCGTTTTTGTCAATTTCCAAGTAATTCCTACACAATAAAGTGTAAAACAAGAAAATTGTGCACTTTTGCAACCATTAGTAGGTTAGTACAAATATGATCAAAAGTGTATGGAAGTGCATAAATATCATAGCAATATCACACAAAAAAGGCATGGAGCAAGCAGAAATTATAGATACGTTTTGGACGTATCATGAGATAACCCCGACGTCACCCAGTACTGGTGGGATAGTTCGGGAGTATTGCCACAGCTATTATAGCGAATGCATTTCGAAGGTCCGAGGTAAAAAGTTTCCGAGGATGACTGGTTATGTGTTGACGGATGGATACAACTGGATGTAGGTTTAGAGTTGAGTGCGTGGTGCTTCCCATGTATCCCCAACACCAGATTGCATAACCGGAAAGCTTCGGGAATTAATAGGTGGGTTCTTCAAGTAGCTCATATGCATTCTTCCAACGAGTGCATGATATGAGGTTTGGGTTCAACATCTAGTGAAGAGGTTTCATGGGCGTTGTTCCAATTGGGAGTTGCATCTTAAAGGGTCCTTGGCTATGCTGATCCGGAGATTGCAACACCCTTTGTAACACGTGCCATGGGGCATTCGGCATAAACATGTGGGACGAAACCTCTATTATGTATTTGTTCCATCTGTACCTTCTTGTTTTATTTTATTATTTTGTTCTCCCAAGTGGCTTCTCGACAAGTTGATGTACCATTAAGCTTATGGAATTCATTTGTTCAATTCTCTGTTCGAATGATATTGTGAAGATTATGTTGCAACATATCTATCCTTTGTTTTTGTTTTGATTATGATATTCGAGTTGCTTCGATGTGAAGTGTTGAATCCATACCTTTCCTAATCGATGTTCTCATATTTCTATGGGAGTGCTAATCCTTCTTGATCATCGAGATTGCTATGTTAAATTCTTTTCAACCGGTGTGCTTCTCTTCAAGTTAATTCGATCTCTTCATCATCTGCAAGATCCACTCTCAGTCTTTTCTCAATGGTGTGTGTTTCATTCATCCCAAGTTGTCTTTGTTTTTCCCCGCCCTCCCACCCTTCTTCTATATGGAGCCAGAGTCCTTAATGAAATATCCATTTTATTCATGTGATGTTTCTTCATTCTTTTCTTTCAATGTTCTTATCCGGTGATTTATCATGAAGATGCCCAAGAGTTTCAAGTTCATCATTCTTCGTTCTATTTTTTCTTCTCCGGTGGACTAAATTCAAGCTTTAGTCATGATTGTATCTCTTCTGCTTGTTTCACTTGTTTTCACATGTTGGAATTTCTTATCCGAAGTCTCTCTTGTTTATTCAACTCTCTCTAATTCTTCTCCGGAGTGCTGAAGATATCTCAGAAGATTCACGTTTCCATTCTTAATCAGTTCTAGCTGTCTTGAAGTTGTTATCCCATTCAAGCCGTTTAATTCAACCGGTGCAATATCTCTTAAGCAATCTTTCCCAGCGGTGTTTCTTTCCAGTGGGCCCTAACCCAATTTAATTCATCCTTGAAGTCTTCATCAAGATTCTTGTTGGAGCTCAAGCATTCTTCATCTTGCATTTTGAAGTGCAATTCTATCTACCTTATCATTTGAGATGGTGGTATGTAGTTCTTCACAATTTCCTTCATGTTTCATGACTCACAAGTTGTCAGGTATGAGATATTTAAACCCGTCAATTTCTTCGTTGGAGTTATCTTGGTATAGATTTCACCTAAAGCCTTCCATTGGGATTGTTGCTAATTATGGTGCTATAAATGACCCAAGTTCTTCATTTATCATTCTGGTGAAATAAGTTTTTCGTCTCCTTGTTGACCTCAATCCAACCAATTGTTTTCTGCTAGTGGATGGGTGTCACCTCATAATTTTGAGATGTTTTCCATAACCCCACAACAAACTTATTCTTTTCATTGTTGAATTTCCAACAACTCCATTCAACCCTTATTCGTAAGGATGATTTTCAAAATCCATTCGTGGGAGAAGTTGTCATTTTCTTCTCCTTTCTTTTCTTTCCAATGACCTAGCATATATTCTTTCATTCCGGAGGCATTGTGATGTTGCTCTCTCCAAACCATCATCTCGTTTTATCAAGATCATGTTCTTTCCTTTGCTTGTCCATTTAACTGGAGTGTTGTGTCCTCGTTCAAGTTCTCTCATCTTATCTAGTTTTGACTCTCTGTTAACCGGTGTGTTGTCTGGAATCTTTCTTACCCCTTGTGCCATTCTTTCAATTGTTTCGGGGCAATGTGTTGTTGTTTTCATCAAGTATCATCCAATCTTTTCAAGCTCATGTTAATTCCTTCCATTTTCAGTCGGAGTGTTGTCCAAATTCTGTCATTCTTATTCCTTGGCTCTACCGTTGCGGTTTCATATTCTTTTGGTTCGTAATCTCTTGTTTCTTGTCTTTCAACCTACAAGGTTCTCATAATGTTCCTTGTTCCTCCTTTTACCGGAGTGCTCTTAACTTCGTTCAACTCCGTTGTATTCCTTCCTTCAAGATTGTTCAACATCTCAAGGTTCATTGGTTTCACTCGTTTGTCAAAGAAGCAACTTTGTTTTACCTCTTCCTTTATCCTCTTCTGCCCGGTGCCATCTCCAGGATCCCGGGTCGAGATCCTCTGTTATTTTGGGAGAGTTGTGATGCCCCGAGACCGATGCGCCAGGTGTCAGCCAGTTATTCGTCGTCGTTGCCATGTCATTTGCTTGTGTGTTGAACTTTGCCATGTCATCATGTGCATTTCATCAACATGTTTTCAAAACTTGCATTCGTTCGGGTTCCCCGGTTCTCTCCGTTGTCCGTTCTGAGTCCAGACACACTCGCACGCGCCCGCGGCACCTCCGAACATTTATTTTATAAGTGGTCGGAAAATGTTCTCTGAATGGGATGAAAGTTGGCGTGTGGTCTTATTATAGGGTAGACAGACCGCCTATCAAATTTCGTCGCATTCAGTGTTCGTTTGATAGTCCAACCGTTAAACATATAGCGGCACTATCGCCGGTTAAAATGTCGGATGTTTTCGGTCCTGGAAAACCCCGTCGGGCCACTCTTCTTCCTTCTCTTCTCAGCCCGAGGCCTCTCCACACAGCCCACTAAACCAGCCTAAGCCCACCTACAAACCCCCTCCGCTCCGGAACCGTCGGATCGAGATCCGAGGCTCCGAAACTCTCCCAAACCCCCCTAACCCTAGCCCCTTCCTTATATAAATCCTCCTAGTCCATTTTTGAACACCCCTAAGGTAAACCTACCTCTTCTCCTACCCCTAGACACCACTGCTCCTCGGATCCGCAGCCAACAGCCACAGCCAACCCCCTCCCCCTCGAATTCGCCTCATGCCACCTCACAGGCGCCACTTGTCGCGCTCTAATTGGCCAAACAGCCGCCCTAGCCAGTCCTAGCATGCCACCTGGCCACTCGACGTCGCCCCCTCTCCCTCCTCCTCCGCGCGCCCGCGCCAGGGCCATCCGCGTCCCGCCCCCGGGCAGGAGCGGGCCCGAGGCGCCGCCGCAGCTGTAGGCGTACGCGCGACTAGCAGAGCCGCTCGTGACCCATGCTCCCTGCCCGAGCGCTCCATGCCCGAGCTCCGCCCCACGCCACCTCTGTCGACCCCGCCGTCCAGCCGTAGCCCCATCGCCGGCGACCAGCTCGCGATGCCCTGCCCCCTTCTCTCCCTCTCACCTCTCGCTCTCACCCGGTCCCTCTCTATCTCGCATGAGATACTGGTGCAGGCCGCCGGAGTTGTCCGAGTAGCCAGCGTTAAGCTCGTCGCCGGCGACCTCACCCTAGACTGTCGCCGGATTCGGGACCCCCACGCCTGGATCTACCCATCCCCATCTAGTGCAGCCACGCCCGTCGCCGGAACCCCCTCGCGCCGCCATGTCGGAGGTCCGCTGTTGACCTGCGCCGCCGGCCTCGAGTCTGTGCGGGAGGACGAGCGCCTCGAGCTCCCGTTGACCAGCGCCAGGCCCAACGCATCCCTACCGGCCTGCTTCACCTCTCCACAGATCTGGGCTAAAGCCCAGCTGGGTGGGCTACCCCCAGCGCAACCCCCCCTTTTTTTCTCTTGTCGGGCCAGCCAGTTTTGGCCCAGCATGTTTTTTCCCTTCCTGCGATTTTAGCTAATTTCCAGGAAAAACAGTTTTATAGTTTAGTCCTCCTAGTTCATGCATTTAATAACTCCTAAACCATGCATCAGAATTAAACAAGTTATATATGAAAAATGCTTAGAATTATCTGTAGATTAATAATATGCCTCTTTCATCCCTGTTTAAAATGTTTAAAATATTGTTTTCTTTAATTTGCTTAAATAACATGCTAAAATGGTTTAATTCATAACTAAATAATCATAGCTCCAAATTTTATAAACATTACATGTAAGTGGGGTAGAAAAATGTGTAGAATAACTTGATGCACTTTGTTTTGCTGTTTAACAACATTAAAATATGGTAATAGGCAGAACAGTACCAAATTAATAAATATGCACATGGGGACTTTCCGGAATTGTTGTTTGTCATTCCAGCCTCGTTTAAACTTGCCTAAATAGGTAGTTTACATTTGTTTCACCTCTTGCCATGTTAACAAGCATTTAATCTTGTCTTGTTAATATACGAGTGTCAACTAAATAATCTAACGTGGTGTTTTGTCAATATGCAACACGTTGCATATTGAGCTCCACTTAAATTGTAGTGTTGTTTGTGCACTTTGCCATGCCATGCATAATTAAACCGGACATTCATCATACTTGGTTGTGCATCATATGCCATGGTTATGATATGTGTGTTTACCGTGTTGTTTGCTTCTTTTCGGTTGCTTCTCTCGTTAGCTTCGGTTTCGTTCTGGAGTTGTGAGGATTTGTTCGACTACTTCATGGACTTGTTGTTCTTCCTTGCGGAATCCCAGGCAAGATGACCATTCCCCGACATCACCTCTATCTTTGCCTATGCTAGTTATCTCGCTCTTTAGATATACCTCGATGTCTATTCCCATTTTTCAGCCTCCTATTGTTGCCATGAAACCTCTAACCTTTGACACCTTCCCAGCAAACCGTCGTTTGGCTATGTTACCCGCTTGCTCTACCCCTCTTATAGCGTTGTTAGTTGCAGGTGAAGATGAAGATTGCTCCATGTTGGAACTTGTTGTTGGAATATCACAATATCTCGTAAATATATTAGCACACCTATATACTTGGCAATGGGTGGAAGGCTTGGCCTTTTGCTCGGCGTTTTGTTCCACTCATGCCACCTTAGGAACCGATAAACTGGTGTTATGTTCCTTGATTTTGCGTTACTAACACGGTTGGGGTTTATGGGCCCCCCTTGATAATTCGCACTGCTTAAAGCTTTTCCAGCAAGACCCAACTTTGGTTTTACTATTTGCCTAACAACTAAAACTTGCATAGGGAGTAATTACCCCGAGGACTTAATTTACAACCCAGGCCAGTGGTCCTCATGAGTGTTGGTCCAAACATGTCAACCGCCGGTGACCAACAGGGGCAACTCTGGTATTTGGTCTACCGAAAGTTTGGAAAATCCGGTCGTGGCCTGAGACGAGATACGCGCGGCTACTATCAGGGTGTCGGCACGCCGGGAGGTCTTGCTGGATTAGTTTTACCTTTGTTGAAATATCTTGAGCACAGGATTCCGAGAATACTCGGGTCTTCCCACTTTGGAGTTGCGACTCTGCAGATCGTGAGCTTGTGATGGGCTAAGTTGGGACACCCCTACAGGGTTTGATCTTTCGAAAGTCATGCCCGCGGTTATGTGGCAGATGGGAATTTGTTAATATCTAGTTGTAGATAACTTGACACCATATTCATAAGAATACACTACCTGTGTGAGTAACCGTGATGGTCTCTTTCCAAAGGGCTTCGGGAAGTGAACACGGTGGGGTTTTGTTTGATCGTGAGTAGTTAGGATCACTTCGTGGTCAACTTGACGATCGTTGGCACTTGTCCTCTTCTCGCTCTGAATTCGTAAGGTAGTTCTAGTGTTGCTGCAACCTTTTTCTAAGCCTTTTCCACACCTAAGGCTTTGATAGTATTGCTACCGGGAACGGGATTGCTGAGTCCTCTGTGGCTCATAGATTCAACACAACACCAGATGCAGGTACCGACGAGAACTACACAGGTGGTGGTTCAGAGCTGTATTGGGAGTTCGATGAAGGGCGTGGACGTTACTATGTGTCTTATCCCGACGATCAGTAGTGGCTTCTACTAGGGGCGATCAGACCTTGCGTTGCTTTATTTATGGTATCTTTCATTTGGATTTCGTCCGTAGTCGAACTCTGATGTTATTTGGATGATGTATGCTATTGTATTCACTTGTGTGACGTGGCGATTGTAAGCCAACTACCTTTTGCAATTTAATCCCTGTTTTTACATGAGTCGTGCGAAGATACCATACTTGAGATCATTCTAGTATGTGATTATGTCTTTAAGTCGTGCCTCGACACGTGGGAGACAAAGTCACATACTGGGCATTACATGCGGCCCCAAGGAAGTGTATATGGTTCCCGAACCCACCATACGGGTGCGTTGGTATACCCTGATGTGGTGTATCTTCCGCATCATAGCCCACCCCTAGGGTCAGCGCAACGCACTGCCTCCAACACATATCCTACAAACACCAGAAACTAGTTGCAACTCCTGGACAGAGATCAAGGTGATTAATAAGCCGACAAGGGTCGAGTTACTGGAGCCCAATGTGTGGTAGTAACTGTCTTGGATCACAAACACGGAACTCAGTTCCTGAGGACGGTCCCAATGAGACAACCCACCATGTACTCCTACATGGTCTCTCATCGCTACCTTTACCAAATAGTGTTCACACACTTAGCTCCCAATGGTAGGACATGTTCACCTCCATTCCAATCCATCCCAGATGAATCAGACCTGACACAACTCTAAGCATAGCAAGCATAACAAGAAAGCATGAATGAGTAGGCACATCATGGCTCAAGCAATTCCTACTCATGCTAGTGGGTTTCAACTATTTATTGTGGCAATGACAAGTCATGGAGAGGAAAAAGGGGTTCAACTACCGTAGCAAATAGTTGTTGAATCGTTGTTGTCCTAATGAAGTAAAGAGAGCAAGAGTGAGAGAGTGCGATTGTATCGGAATGCTCAAAGGGGGTGTGCTTTCTTGGCACTTCTGAAGATAGTATAGCTCTTCATTGGTGTCAATGATCACAACGTCGGAACAACGTCCACTGAGAGGGAACAACACTGACAAACGGAGAAGGATCACATTCAATGCAATGCAACAATATGATGCATGATCATGACATGGAAACATGCTTTTATTTGGGCTAATGCAACTAGTAGCAGTTTAAATGAAATGTTTTCAAATCCAAGGTTTAAATTCAAACTCCATATAAGACATTTCCAATGCCACTTATTCAAATTGTCATATATTGTGGGTGTAAGTTGTTCAAACATGCATGAGAATGCCATAAACAGATTCTTCATATTTTTCTGTTTTCATATATAAATTATTTCATTTGGAGTTACGGTTTATTTTCTATGAATTTTTCAAGTTTATAACATTTTGTGGAACTTAATTCCAAATTATTTTTATTCCAGAAAATGGTTAACTGTGTCAGCCTGAAGTCGGTGTGACATCAGCAGTCAACATGGGATGTCCAAGTCAAACCTGGCAGATGGGAGCCTCATGTCAGTGGCTAACCTAACTAACAGAGTTAATTAGCATTAAAATAATCCTAACCTAGATTAGTTAAAGACATGGGCCCACATGGCAGTGACTGATGGGGGTGGTTAATTACGCCTAAGGACAAATTTAGTCGGCGGCTAATCGTCGGCGACTAGAGGACGCGACGAAGGTGTCGGCTTTGCTCCTCCGACAACCAAAAGAGCGGCGGAGGGGCTGTGCGCGTTGTTGGGACTTGCGCAAATCTAGTGGTATAGCCTGCATCATCGGAGATTGCCGGAGTCGGCGCTAGTGAGTGCAGCAGCGGTTGCCGGAGTTCGGTGGTGCCCGAACGCGGGGCTACGGAGCACGGGGAGCCCATCTGAGGGTCTCTATGGCTTCCTGGCATAAGTAGTAGCACGACCATGTGCTTTGGCTCGACTATCGCTAGCTAAAACAATAGTGGCGACAAGGCCGTGCGGTGGTGAGCGTCGGCTCCAATAGAATCGACGGCTACGGCGAGACAAATGGCATGGGGTTAGGGGGAAAGTGACTGGAAGCTCACAGCGAACACGCAGGGGTGGTCAGCGGGCTCGGGGAGGACTTGGCGTCTACGAATCAACAATGAAATTGCCAGCGGCCGATGTTTGAAGATTGGGGCGGGGTCAGTGCTGGAGTGTGTCCCGGGTCACGTGACATGGCGGAGACGATGTAGGATGACGAGGTGAACCTCCCAGACAATGAGAAGAGGCACGGGGATGGCGGTGGTTGTGGCTATGGCGAACAGCGGTGATGAGCTCGCTCGGGTGTGCACGCAAGAGCGAGCTAGGGGAGAGGAGAGGACGGGGAGAGTGAGAAAGAGGTCGAGTGGCTGTGTGGCATCCTCAGGGCGACGAGGGGACATGCAAAGAGGCAGGAGGTGGCTGGTGCGTGCCGACGTGCCGTGGCCAAATGCTCCCGTCCCTCTGGCAAGAGGTAGGGGATGACTAGCGTCTCTGTGGTGGGCTGGGCCGGCCAACTACAGTGCCAGGCCGCACAGGTAAGCTAGGCGAGTTTCTGCTCTTTTCTAATTTTGTTTCTGTTTTTGTATCCTTTTCTCTGTTTTTATTTAGTAAAAAAATACCAAATCATTTTTGTTGCTTTTGAAATTTATTGTGGATGAAAAAATGGATTGATCCAAACCCCCACAACAAAGACCAGAATTGTTGGAGCTATAATTATAGTTATGGAATGTATTTGCTCCTAGTAAAATAAGTAATGGTTTAAATCAAAGTCCATAAATGCCATGGAAAATTGTGGAATGTTTATGGTGGAGCTTTTCATCACTTCCCATAAATAATGAACATTTGTAAGGGCACTTTGGATTCATTGGAAAGTATTTTAGGTTGATACTATTTGAGTTATTCTGGTGCTAGGGTTTTGTCATCCCCATTTCAAAATCTTTGGAATTTGAACATGATGCATGGATGTTGATGCAACTAATTGCAATCAATTTCTAGGGCTGTGACAACTCACCCCCACTAAACAAGAATCTCTTCCCGAGATTTAAGACATGAGGTAAGAAGACAGAGGGGACACAAAGCCATTACAATCTTCTCGATCCAACTACCCTTCTCGAAGATGTTGATTCATTACATCATATGGATCTTGATGTCTTTGCTTTGTGATCTTCAACCAAACACTATGACAAAAGAATTAGATGACTCTTCAAGAATCAATATTCTTGAAGATTGAGCAACTCAAACAAATCATGGAATGAGACCTAAGAACATCTCTTGAGCTGAGACACAAAACAGACACCAGGGGGATGCGAGGAACATACGATGAAGGTTCAATTTGGTAGGCAACAATTCCACGCTTAAGTAAGATGGTGCACGGGTTTCAAAGTAAGGAGGAGATCATTTCCATGATTCCATAATGGGGCACCTTAGGAAGGTGACTCATAGACTTATTCCCAAAAGTGGAAAAAAGAATTAATTTTGATATTTAGATCATTGGAACTCTTTCATACCAGCCTAGGGTAATTCATAGACGATCGTTTGAAGGGTGTCGGGGGAAACTGTCCGCCACGAACACCTATGGGACCGGAGCCCCTTGTCTGTGCGGTACGAGGGCGGAGGGAGCACGAAGAGCAGATCGTAGCGAGCACGCGGGCAGTTTTACCCAGGTTCGGGCCGCGGTTGACGCGTAAAACCCTACTCCTGCTTAGTTGTGTATTGAGTTTGAGTGCTCGGGAGCTTGAAGAAGCAGCTACACCGAGCGTGAGAGTGATCTAGTTTCCGAACCCCCTCCACGTTGTGCATGGGCCTCCTTTTATAGTGTAAGGGGTCACCGACAGGTGTCAACGTAGGAGAAAGGGGTAAAAACGTAAAAGAGGTGGTAGTTGTAACAGTGCGGGAACAGTGGAGCTACAGTGCAGAACAGTGGTCTATACCTACTTTGACAGTGGGGGACAAGGGCATTTAATGCCCGTCGCCGTCGACCCCAAAAGCTCCCGTTCTTGCGTCTCCGTCTGCCACGGCGATGGATCCACCACCGTGGAGTGCCACCGTGTACCCCAGGCTGCACAGCCATCCGCCACGCGTCCCTGGATAGGCCCCAGGGCGACGCGTGGGCCGATGAGCTGGAGCGCGGGCACACAGCGCAGCCTTCCCGGCAAGCACCTTGCCGGGGCCTTGATCTTGCCGGACCCGGGAGCTTGCCGCTCCCCGGGCCCTTGCCGGGTCTTCTATGAAGGAATCTTCTAGTCTCCCTGGCAAGCTCCTCCTGCCAGGGTCTTGTGCTAGTGAGGTAGTCTTGAGCCTGGTACGGCCTTCCCGGCAAGCTCCTCTTGCCGGGGTCTCGATCTTCTTTCTTGTATACTTTGTTTTTGAATGGTTTAATAGGGAGCAGGAAGGTCTCCGGCGAGCACGCGGTAAACCTTGCCGTGGGAAGCTGCAACTGCCCGTGCACAAGTTGGGGTACTGAGGTACCCCTACCTTAGTACACCGACAGGAGCCCCCGGGCCTGGGCCACACACGGTGCCGAGCGCTGTTGGGCCAGGCCCAAAACAGTGCACGGGCACCCGCGGCCCGCGGCGCGCCGAATCCACTTCCGTATCCGCCGCACCCCACCGTAACGGCACGCGTCGATCGCGGCGTCGTGGGATGGGACGTGCCCACGATCTCTTAATGGAAAGGGCGAAACGCCCCCCACTCCCCCATAAAAGCAGAGGAAGCGGGCGCGGTTCCCCTCCTTGCGCTTTCATTGCATCGTCTCCTTCCTCCAGAGATCTCTCTTGCGCTCTGCCTCCACACCTCCGCCGCCGCCGAGCTCTTCGCCCCCTTCCTTCCGCCGCGTCCGCCATGGCCCCAAAGACCGACAAGGCGAAGGCGGAGAAGTCCAAGAGGGAGAAGTCGGAGCAAGCGGCGAAGCTCGCTGCGTACCAGAAGCAGCATCTCGTCTTTTCGCCGAAGCTCGGCGTGCGGGAGCTCTGGAACAAGTACTACTTGTTCTGGGCCAAGGAAACCAAGGCGCACCCCCGCACCCTAGCCTATCCGGCCGCCGCCAAGGACAGCTATCCCGGCGGGTATTACTTCTTCGCAGCCTTTTTCCACTGTGGTCTTTGCCCTCCTTTCTCAAATTTCTTCTGCGACATTATGAACACATACGGCCTCCATCTGCTTGACTTCACCCCCAACGCCATCCTCACCATGGCGGTTTACGCACACATGTGCGAAAACTTCATAGGAGTACACCCAAACGTAGCGCTTTTTAGGCACTTCTTCACTCCTAGAGCCGAGGCCGATGCCCCCCTCTCCGGAGGAATTTCTTGGGTTTTCCGTCTGAATAAAAAGGGTGCGTACTTGTCGGGGGAGCTCCGTGGCAAGTGGGAGGAATGGCGAGCGGAGTGGTGCTGGATCGTCGAAGACCAGCCGCAAGCCTTCACCGCGCCGCGCACAACGCCCATCGTGCGCGGCAGGGACTGGAGTGAGCTGGACTCGGACGATATCAAGCTCGATATCGCCCTCGTCCGGATTCTTCGTCTTCGGATGGCCAAGCTGTCAGTTGCAGAGGTGGGCGCAGATTTCCTCCGCCGGCGCATCGCCCCTCTCCAAGACCGGAAGAGGCCGGCCTGGGAGTACGGCGGCCCGGCAGACATAATGAGGCTGCGCCCCGGGCTCAACTTCAACTTCACCACGCTGGAGCTGAAGGGGATGGTCCGGGAACTGTTCAAGTACGACCCGGCACACCCTGAGTGGTTCAGGCCTCCCCGGGAAGTGGTGCCGCTCTGCAACAACATCGTCCGGGACCGTATCCTCGCCATGATGCCCATGTGTGACTCGCACGGCGTGGACCGCACGTGGATCGCTCCGAAGCCCATCGACGTCCTCAACTTCTACGACAATCTCGCGGAGGTGGCGAAGAATAAGAACGACCTCAAGGAGCACACGCGGGACACCACCGACCAGGAGATTGCCTACATGGCTTTTCGGGCTGAAGAGGCCGCCGCAGCCGCGGCGGCAGGAATTTTTGGATACACGCCTGAAGAGGCGGAGGTTGCGGATGCGACCAGCCAGGCTGAGGAGGCGGAGATCCGCAGATTGCTGCAGCTCCCTCCCGACGCGCTCGCCGGAGTCCCCTCTCTGAGGCACTCCGGGATCCACGGAATCGTGGCCGAGGCCGCGGCAATGGAGGGCGCCGCCGGAGGGAGCAGAGGCGCCGCGAGGGGCGGAGGCGCCAAGGGAAAGGGGGCCGCAGCGCAGGACGCTGGGCCCAGCGAGCCGGCCGGGGAAGAGGAGGAGGAGGAGGCCGAGGACTCCGGCGGATCCACGGAGCTCTACGCCGACGACCTCTCCTCGTCGGAGAGCTCTCCGCCCCCGGCAAGCCCAAGGCAGTCCCCACCGAAGCGCCTCCGCAAGACGGCGACGGGGGAAAGGGCGCAGGCCCCCCCGGCAACAACCAGCTCGCCGGGCAGCTCCCCGGGGGAGCCAAGCCGCGCCAAGGCCGACCGGCGCATCAGCCACAGCAGAGGCGGCCCGCGCACGGACCACTACGGAGGCGCCTCGCAGGCCGGCGCCGAGCCGGCAGGGGTCTTCTCGTAGCGGAGCAGCGGCTCCGCCCGCTCCTCGGGCCTCGGCTACCACAGGGGCTGGGGCTCCGCAGCCCCCAGCCCCCGGGACCGCCAAGCGCCCGAGGGAATCTTCGTCTTCCGCTCCTCGCGCCGACGCGCCGACGGTGGAGTACGACTTCTCCGCCTTGAGCGAGGACGACGAGGAGGACCAGGAGTAAGAGCCCAAGATCTTACACCTTCTTGAATTTTGTCTTGGTTTTTGTTGATGCTGACTTTGTCCATTGCTTTGATTTCAGGACCTTGACTCAGCGCGCGGCGAAGAAGGCCAAGGCGCCTGTGGTCGAGGCCGCGGAAGACTCAGCCGCCGCGGCAACAGGAGGTGTGCCGGAGCCGAGCCTGCCGGACCCGAGCGCTGCTCCGAGGAGCAGCCCCCAGCGCAGCCCGCAGCGCAGCCCCCAGCGTAAGTCTGGGGTTTATTCTTTCGCTTGTCGGTGTACGCTTGAGGATTTTGTCTTCATTCATCATCTTGACGTTTCTTATCTTGATTTGTGCAGAGGTGGAGCCACAGCGGGAAGAGCGCCCGGAGGCCGTCGTCGAGGAGCCGCAGGCCCCGCCGTCCCCGCCAAGGCAGAACTCTCCGGCAAGGGAGAGTGCTCCGCCAAGGGTGGGTACTCCGCCAAGGCAGAGTACCCCGCCAAGGGCGAGCAGCCCGGCGAGGGCGGCCACTCCGCCAAGGCCGAGCTCCCCGGCGAGGGAGCCCGCCGCTGAGGACGTCCGCCAAGGTATGTTCTGTAGTTTGTCTTCTTGGGCTTGCCTCTTTTTGGATATTTGCTTGAATCTTGAACTTCTTTTTCTTCTTTCTCTTTTTTTAGATCTTCCTCCTCCTGAGCCCATGGAGACGGAGGTTATCAACCTCGAGGAGGAGGGCGCGCAGGGCGGCGGCGGCGATGTCCCTATCGTCGAGGAGATGGCCGAGGCCACCGAGCCGGCCGCGCAGGAGACCGCTCCGGCTGCGGACGCAGCGGCCGGGGAGGGGGACGGCGGCCGCACCGCCGACCCGGAGGTGGCGGGAGCATCAGATGCTGCACCGGCTGCCGACCCCTCCGCCAGCAAGGAGCAGGGCTATTACCTTGAGGCCCCCAACGGCGTCTTCATCCAGATGCCTTGGGGGTCTTCATCGCGAGCTCCCGCGGAGGGCGAGGCGTTTGACGGAGAAGTCCTCGCCTCCGCGGGCCTGAAGATTGTCGAGGCGCCCGGCGGGAGTGAGGGGCCCGAGGAGGAGAAGCTGCTCCACCAGCTCCTGGCCCTTTACCGGGCCAGGCAGGCGAAGCTCGCTTCCCGGGAAGCCCTTGCCGCCAAGGCCGCCACGGAAATGGAGAAGCGCGCGGCAGAGCTCAGCGCCGCCAACCAGGCGGCCCTCCGCGAGGTGGCGGAGGAGCGCGAGCGTCTCGCCGGCGAGTATCAGGAATGGGTGCTCGAGAAGGCCGAAGCTGAGGAACAGCAGCGGCTCGCCGGGGTGGAGATGTCCCGGCGAGAGGGAGAGCTCGCGCAGCGGAAGGTCGAGCTCGACTCCCATGAGGAGGACCTTGCCGCTCGCGAGACGGCCCTTGGCGGGGAGTTGAAGGAGGCGAAAGCCGCCGCGGTTGCCGCGGAAGACGCCAAGAAGGAACTCGCCGCCAAGGTCGAGCAGCTAGAGAAAGCGCTGAAGGTGAGCGCGGAGAAGGTTGCCGCCCTCATCACGGAGCGCGAGAAGGACGCCCACACAAATTCTGAGCTCCAGGTGAGCCTCTCCAAGAGGGGCGACGAGTTGAAGGCCGCCAAGGACTCCATCGAGGACTTGGAGCTGAAGGTCACCACTCTGAAGGAATCACTCGACGCTGCCCGGGCTCAGGAGAACAAGCTGAAGGAGGAGCTCCGCAAGGAGCGGACCTTGGTGGACAGCGTCAACAAAGCATCCAAGCTCTTCCGCCAGACCATTGAGGTATGGACCGAAGACTTGGTTTCTTCTGCGTCCAACATTGACCAGGAGCTGCTGGCGCTGAAGGTTGAACATCTCATCTACTCGCCGGATCCGGACCTCCCGCACAGCGCCAAGCTCAGCCTCTTCTTCAGAGGGATCGCGCCGGCCCTGGCAGGTCTCCGGAACCAAATCCCTGCGCGGCTGGAAGAAGAGTCGCGCCTGCTCTGCGCGGGAACTCTGGAGCGGGTGCTGACGAAGATCGTGTACCGCAACCCGGGGATCAATCTCACCAATGTTCTTCGCAGCTTGCCTGCTGATGCGAACACGGAGGCCCTGAAGGAGCAGGTCGCCCACATCATCGCCAAGGTGGCTAAGCTCGGCAGGAAGGAGGGCGACCGCGTAGATTAGGCCTCCATTATCTTTATCTTTTTACTGCTGCACATTATGTTATGAACTCATTAGTCCATTGCGACAAGTTATCCTTTGTAAGATATTTATCTTATTTTGATCAAGTAGTGCAATGTTATCTTCCTTGTCTTAATCCTTGACTTTGTACGTTTTTCACCCTACGCTTCCGGGGAGCTTGCCGGCAAGGGGCCTTTGCCGCGAGCGCTGAGTGCTGGACTCGAAGCAGCCTGCTGGCCAAGGTCTTACCGGCAAGCAACCTCGCCGCGGCTAGTCGCAACGCACTTAGCTTGCTGAGCGTACTCGGAAACGAAACAAGGGCGCGACACTTGTCGCAGCTCACTTAAATCGTTGAGTGAACTCGAAAACAAGATAAGGGTGCGGCAAGCTACGGGTAGGTTCCTCCGCGCACAGGTTTTCCATACAAAGTGTGACTGTTCAAGGAAGACAACTAAAATTTAAAATTTGAACTGGTCAAATTCTAACAACTTATCTTTCATATGTTGCTCGCTTATATTGCTTGCTTTCCGGTAAGGCTTCTCTTTCTTGAACAACATTTGGTTCCTCCTCCACCTCCTTCCCCCCCGGCAAACTTGTGCGCGAGGAACGTTCCTTCTGCTTTAAGAGGAAAGAAAAAGGGAGAGGGAAACAAGTATATGGCCTTTCGGCGTGCTAATGCTTACCGTACATTTGAGTGTTGCACCAAATGCCAAACAGAACATGCAAATAGCAAAGAGAAGCATGCAAAAGGCAATCGGTGCGAAAAACACAAAAACTTTACTGATGCACGGGGTCTGCGCCCGGCTTTGTACAAAGGGTTACATGCAACAGCGGCAAAGCTTGTACAAAAGGCGGTTGCCGGAGCGGATCACGGCAACCGCGCCTTATGGGTGAAACTTGCGAAGATGCTCTATGTTCCAGGAGTTGCTCACCGGTAAGCCTTCTTCGGTCTCGAGGCGGACAGCGCCGGGCCTCGTAACTTGTCTCACCCGATAAGGGCCTTCCCACTTCGGCGTCAACTTGTTGGAATTATTGGCGGACTGAACACGCCGAAGAACAAGGTCGCCTTCCTCGAGACTCCTGGCCTTGACTTTGCGGCTATGGTAGCGGCGCAAAGCTTGCTGGTATCGAGCAGCTCGTACAGCAGCCTGGAGACGTCCCTCCTCGAGGAGCAACGCGTCATCTTGCCGCAGTTGCTCTTGCTCGAGCTCATCATAAGCGAGCACTCGAGGAGACCCGTATACGAGTTCCGTGGGGAGAACTGCCTCTGCTCCATAGACTAGAGCAAAGGGTGTCTGTCCGGTGGCTCGACTTGGTGTCGTTCTGATTGACCAAAGAGCCGCCGGTAATTCCTCTATCCAATTTCTTCCACACTTGCGCAGCTTGTCAAAGGTCCTTGTCTTGAGTCCGCGCAGCACTTCAGCATTTGCCCTCTCCGCTTGACCGTTGCTCCTCGGGTGAGCAACAGAAGCGAAACAGACCTTGGCGCCAAGGTCTTGGCCGTACAGCATGAAGGTGCGACTAGTGAATTGTGTACCGTTGTCGGTGATGATCCTGTTAGGGATCCCGAAACGGCAAACAATCGACCTGAAGAACCTGACTGCTGAGTGTGCTGTCACCTTTCTCACCGGCTCCACTTCTGGCCACTTTGTGAACTTGTCGATTGCAACGTACAAGTACTCAAAGCCCCCGACAGCACGAGGGAAAGGGCCGAGGATATCGAGCCCCCAGACCGAGAAGGGCCAGGACAAAGGGATTGTTTGGAGAGCTTGAGCTGGCTGATGAATTTGCTTTGCATGGAACTGGCACGCTTCACACTTGGTTACTAGTGCAGTTGCATCTTGGAGGGCTTCCTGCCAAAAGAACCCTTGCCGGAAAGCTTTCCCGGCAAGCGCCCTTGCGCCAATATGATGGCCGCATATGCCTCCATGTATTTCCGCCAACAGCTTCTGTCCATCTTCCCTGGAGATGCATTTCAACCTGACACCATTGAGTCTTCTTCTGTACAGCTCGTTATCCACGAACTGGTACATACTTGACTGTCTGGTTATCTTCTCTATCTCTTGAGGGTCGTCGGGAAGTTCTCCAGTTTGCAGAAAACGAACTATCTGCTGTGCCCATGCCGGAGCCTGAGGCTCAACGGCAAGGACTAAAGGCTCGAGGGCCGCTGCGGGATCCTCAGCTTCTACGGCAAGGACCTCTGGTTCTGCCGGAGCTGAAGGTCCCCCGGCAAGCTCGCCGGGGCGAGGCTTGCCGGGAACGCTTGCTTCAACTGTACAAGCCCGAGGACTTGCAGGAGCAAACTGTTCCTCAGCGTTCTGGTTGTTGATCTTGGGGACCTTGGCGGCGGTTTCAGGAAGATCCGCCGGCAAAGCTTGTACAAAAGGCGGTTGCCGGAGCGGATCACGGCAACCGCGCCTTATGGGTGAAACTTGCGAAGATGCTCTATGTTCCAGGAGTTGCTCACCGGTAAGCCTTCTTCGGTCTCGAGGCGGACAGCGCCGGGCCTCGTAACTTGGCTCACCCGATAAGGGCCTTCCCACTTCGGCGTCAACTTGTTGGAATTCTTGGCGGACTGAACACGCCGAAGAACAAGGTCGCCTTCCTCGAGACTCCTGGCCTTGACTTTGCGGCTATGGTAGCGGCGCAAAGCTTGCTGGTATCGAGCAGCTCGTACAGCAGCCTGGAGACGTCCCTCCTCGAGGAGCAACGCGTCATCTTGCCGCAGTTGCTCTTGCTCGAGCTCATCATAAGCGAGCACTCGAGGAGACCCGTATACGAGTTCCGTGGGGAGAACTGCCTCTGCTCCATAGACTAGAGCAAAGGGTGTCTGTCCGGTGGCTCGACTTGGTGTCGTTCTGATTGACCAAAGAGCCGCCGGTAATTCCTCTATCCAATTTCTTCCACACTTGCGCAGCCTGTCAAAGGTCCTTGTCTTGAGTCCGCGCAGCACTTCAGCATTTGCCCTCTCCGCTTGACCGTTGCTCCTCGGGTGAGCAACAGAAGCGAAACAGACCTTGGCGCCAAGGTCTTGGACGTACTGCATGAAGGTGCGACTAGTGAATTGTGTACCGTTGTCGGTGATGATCCTGTTAGGGATCCCGAAACGGCAAACAATCGACCTGAAGAACCTGACTGCTGACTGTGCTGTCACCTTTCTCACCGGCTCCACTTCTGGCCACTTTGTGAACTTGTCGATTGCAACGTACAAGTACTCAAAGCCCCCGACAGCACGAGGGAAAGGGCCGAGGATATCGAGCCCCCAGACCGAGAAGGGCCAGGACAAAGGGATTGTTTGGAGAGCTTGAGCTGGCTGATGAATTTGCTTTGCATGGAACTGGCACGCTTCACACTTGGTTACTAGTGCAGTTGCATCTTGGAGGGCTTCCTGCCAAAAGAACCCTTGCCGGAAAGCTTTCCCGGCAAGCGCCCTTGCGCCAATATGATGGCCGCATATGCCTCCGTGTATTTCCGCCAACAGCTTCTGTCCATCTTCCCTGGAGATGCATTTCAACCTGACACCATTGAGTCTTCTTCTGTACAGCTCGTTATCCACGAACTGGTACATACTTGACTGTCTGGTTATCTTCTCTATCTCTTGAGGGTCGTCGGGAAGTTCTCCAGTTTGCAGAAAACGAACTATCTGCTGTGCCCATGCCGGAGCCTGAGGCTCAACGGCAAGGACTAAAGGCTCGAGGGCCGCTGCGGGATCCTCAGCTTCTATGGCAAGGACCTCTGGTTCTGCCGGAGCTGAAGGTCCCCCGGCAAGCTCGCCGGGGCGAGGCTTGCCGGGAACGCTTGCTTCAACTGTACAAGCCCGAGGACTTGCAGGAGCAAACTGTTCCTCAGCGTTCTGGTTGTTGATCTTGGGGACCTTGGCGGCGGTTTCAGGAAGATCCGCCGGCAAAGCTTGTACAAAAGGCGGTTGCCGGAGCGGATCACGGCAACCGCGCCTTATGGGTGAAACTTGCGAAGATGCTCTATGTTCCAGGAGTTGCTCACCGGTAAGCCTTCTTCGGTCTCGAGGCGGACAGCGCCGGGCCTCGTAACTTGTCTCACCCGATAAGGGCCTTCCCACTTCGGCGTCAACTTGTTGGAATTCTTGGCGGACTGAACACGCCGAAGAACAAGGTCGCCTTCCTCGAGACTCCTGGCCTTGACTTTGCGGCTATGGTAGCGGCGCAAAGCTTGCTGGTATCGAGCAGCTCGTACAGCAGCCTGGAGACGTCCCTCCTCGAGGAGCAACGCGTCATCTTGCCGCAGTTGCTCTTGCTCGAGCTCATCATAAGCGAGCACTCGAGGAGACCCGTATACGAGTTCCGTGGGGAGAACTGCCTCTGCTCCATAGATTAGAGCAAAGGGTGTCTGTCCGGTGGCTCGACTTGGTGTCGTTCTGATTGACCAAAGAGCCGCCGGTAATTCCTCTATCCAATTTCTTCCACACTTGCGCAGCCTGTCAAAGGTCCTTGTCTTGAGTCCGCGCAGCACTTCAGCATTTGCCCTCTCCGCTTGACCGTTGCTCCTCGGGTGAGCAACAGAAGCGAAACAGACCTTGGCGCCAAGGTCTTGGACGTACTGCATGAAGGTGCGACTAGTGAATTGTGTACCGTTGTCGGTGATGATCCTGTTAGGGATCCCGAAACGGCAAACAATCGACCTGAAGAACCTGACTGCTGACTGTGCTGTCACCTTTCTCACCGGCTCCACTTCTGGCCACTTTGTGAACTTGTCGATTGCAACGTACAAGTACTCAAAGCCCCCGACAGCACGAGGGAAAGGGCCGAGGATATCGAGCCCCCAGACCGAGAAGGGCCAGGACAAAGGGATTGTTTGGAGAGCTTGAGCTGGCTGATGAATTTGCTTTGCATGGAACTGGCACGCTTCACACTTGGTTACTAGTGCAGTTGCATCTTGGAGGGCTTCCTGCCAAAAGAACACTTGCCGGAAAGCTTTCCCGGCAAGCGCCCTTGCGCCAATATGATGGCCGCATATGCCTCCGTGTATTTCCGCCAACAGCTTCTGTCCATCTTCCCTGGAGATGCATTTCAACCTGACACCATTGAGTCTTCTTCTGTACAGCTCGTTATCCACGAACTGGTACATACTTGACTGTCTGGTTATCTTCTCTATCACTTGAGGGTCGTCGGGAAGTTCTCCAGTTTGCAGAAAACGAACTATCTGATGTGCCCATGCCGGAGCCTGAGGCTCAACGGCAAGGACTAAAGGCTCGAGGGCCGCTGCGGGATCCTCAGCTTTTACGGCAAGGACCTCTGGTTCTGCCGGAGCTGAAGGTCCCCCGGCAAGCTCGCCGGGGCGAGGCTTGCCGGGAACGCTTGCTTCAACTGTACAAGCCCGAGGACTTGCAGGAGCAAACTGTTCCTCAGCGTTCTGGTTGTTGATCTTGGGGACCTTGGCGGCGGTTTCAGGAAGATCCGCCGGCAAGTAGTCGCCGGAGACCAACTTTCTCTTCTTGGACTGCCCAATTGATGGTGTAACGGATGGTTGAGTCAGCTTGAGCAAGAAGGTCCCTGGTTCCACAGGTAACTTCATCGAAGCACACTTTGAAAGGCCATCTGCAATCTCATTCTGAGCTCTCGGGACGTGCTCCATTTGCAAACCTTCAAAGTGCTCTTCAAGCTTTCTCACTTCATCGACATAAGCTTCCATCAAAGGGCTTTGATAGCTCTTGTTGACTTGCCGGACCACCAACTGAGAATCACCCCGCACAATCAGCTTCCTGATCCCAAGTTCGGCCGCAATCCTGAGGCCGACAAGCAAGCCTTCATATTCAGCAGTGTTGTTTGTCGCTTGCTCCCTGGGAAAGTGCATCTGGATAACATATTTGAGGTGCTCTCCGGTGGGCGCGATGAGAACCACGCCAGCACCGGCGCCTTGCAGCGAGAAGGCACCGTCAAAATACATTACCCATTCACTTGTAGCTTCTTGTACGGGTGTACTTGTTTCTTGAACTTCCTCGTCGGGCGTTGGGGTCCACTCAGCTATGAATTCTGCCAAAGCTCGGCTCTGTATAGTTGAAGTACTTTCAAACTTGAGTCCAAAGCTTGACAGCTCCAGTGCCCACTCAACAATCCTGCCTGTTGCTTCCGGATTGTGCAATATCCTCTTCAGTGGAAAGCGAGTGACCACTGTTATCTCATGGGCTTGGAAGTAATGGCGCAGCTTTCTCGAGGCCATGAGGAGGCCGAAGAGCAATTTTTGCACACCAGAGTATCTTGATCTAGCCCCCTGGAGAAGGGAACTTACAAAATACACTGGGCGCTGCACCATCTTCTTCCGCACCTCATCCTGTTCCTGCGCAGAGTCTTCCTTGTCGGGGCCAGAGCTTGCCGGAGCAGCCCCCTGCTTGTCGCTGGATTCGCTTGCCGGTGGTGCTGACTCCTCGTCGGACTCCCTCTCCGCTACTAACGCAGCACTAACCACCTGGTTGGTTGCCGCTAAGTATAGCAACAACTTTTCCTGTGGTCTAGGTGCGACCAGTATAGGAGTGGAGGACAGGTACCGTTTCAAATCCTGCAACGCTGCCTCCGCTTCCGGAGTCCACTTCATGGGACCTGCCTTCTTCAAGATTTTGAAGAAAGGTAGGGCGCGTTCTGCAGACTTTGAAATGAACCTATTGAGGGCAGCCACACATCCTGCAAGCCTCCTGACATCCTTGACGCGCTTTGGGGCCTCTATCTGCTCAATGGCTTTAATCTTGTCGGGGTTGGCTTCAATCCCTCTCTGCGATACAAAGAACCCGAGAAGCTTGCCGGAGGGGACTCCAAAGACGCACTTCTCGGGGTTCAACTTGAGCTGTATTCTGCGCAGGTTCTGAAACGTTTCTTCCAAGTCTTGAATCAGGGTTTCCTTGCTCTTGCTCTTCACCACGATGTCATCCATGTAAGCTTCTACATTTCTGTGGATCTGTGGCTCAAAAGCAGTGTACACTACCCTTGCAAAGGTTGAGCCTGCATTCTTCAATCCAAATGGCATGCGAATAAAGCAATAAGTGCCACATGGAGTGATAAATGCAGTCTTCTCTTCATCTTCCTTGGCCATGAAAATTTGATGATAGCCTGAGTATGCATCAAGAAAACAGAGTAGCTCACATCCGGTAGTGGAGTCAACGATCTGGTCAATGCGCGGCAAAGGGAAGGGATCCTTGGGACATGCTTTATTCACATCGGTGAAGTCTATGCACAGTCTCCACTTCCCGTTGGCCTTGCGCACGACGACTGGGTTTGCCAACCACGTCGGATGGATCACACCTCTAACTAGACCTGCTGCCTCTAGTTTCTTGATTTCTTCGTTGATGAACTCTTGGCGCTCCACGGCTTGCTTCCTCACTTTCTGCTTGATGGGCCGCGCATGAGGACAGACAGCAAGCTTGTGCTCAATCACCTTCCTGGGAACACCGGGGATGTCAGATGGTTGCCAGGCAAACACATCGACATTCGTCCGCAGGAAGGCAACGAGCGCGCTTTCCTATTTGCTGTCAAGGGTGGCACTGATGGTGAAGGTACCACCAGTGCCGTCCTCCTTGGCGGACACCTTCTTGGTTGCCGGAGGAGCGGCCATTCCTTTCTTACTCTTGCCGGTGGAGCCCGATGGAACGTCCTCGACGGCAGCGCAGCACTCCGAAGAGGTGCGGTTGCCGGAGTGGGTCCCAGAGCACTTGCCGGACTTGGTCTTCGTCTTCTTCCCCCCGGGAGCTTCAGCGGCAAGAGTGTCCTTGTCGGCCGCAGCTGCTGCTTCCCGGTAAATCTTGTCGGTGCAGATAAGCGCGTCCTTCTTGTCGCCGTGGACAGTGATGATGCTTATCGGCCCCGGCATCTTCAGTACGTTGTAAGCATAATGGGAAGCTGCCATGAACTTGGCGAGGGCAGGACGGCCAAGTATTCCATTGTAGGGCAATTGAATATCGGCGACGTCGAAAGTGATACGCTCAGTCCTGAAGTTGAGCTCCCCGCCAAAGGTCACCGGCAGAGTGATCTTTCCCTTGGGCTTGCTCCTTCCCGGGTTGATTCCTTGGAATGAACCGGTCTCTTCGAGCTCGCCATCTGGAATCTGGAGTCTCTTGATCACAGCAGAGGAGATCAAGTTCAGCCCGGCCCCGCCGTCAACCAACATTTTGGTGACCTTGAGGTTGCGGATGGTGGGAGAAACCAGCATCGGCAAACACCCGACCGCAGTGGTGCGGTCAGGGTGATCCTCAAGATCAAAAATGATGGGCGTGCTGGACCATTTGAGGAGCCTGCGCGACTCCACGGGCGGCTCCGCCGCGTTTACCTCACGCACCCACTGCTTTAGTTGGCGGTGGGAGGTGTGCAGGGAGGCGCCACCGTCGACGCACAGGACCTCCGTGGCCTTCTGGAACTCCTGCTCGATGTTCTCCTCGTCCTCCATGTCTTCATCGTCGTCCTCTTCGTCCTTGTCGCGGCCCCGGGGAGGTCGATCCCCTTGCCGCTGCTTGGCCTTGCCGCGGCGCCCTCCCCGGCCGTTGAACGGCCGCTTCTTGCTGGGCTCTTCCCCGCCACCTTGGGCCTTCTCCTTGTCGCGCCTCTCGTACTCAGCTTTCTGCTGCTCGACGAGATATTCGACGCGCTTGCAGTTGGAGAGGTCGTGACCCTTGGTGCGGTGGATCTTACAGTATTGCTTGTCGGAGCTACCCGGCTTGTCGGCCGCCGCTGCAGGGGCAGGCTCCTTGCCGGAGCCGCCAGCCTGCGCTTGCTTGGCGGGGGCCTCCTTGCCGGACTTCTCGACGGCAAGCACCTCTTTCTTGCCCTTCCTTCTGTTGTTCCGCCGCCGGCTCTTCTTTGCCGGGGCGGCGTCGTCGCTGTCGCTTCCTCCCGCGCCAGTATCCTCCCCGGGGAGTCTCCTCCCCTCTTCTGCGCGTGCACACTTGTCAGCAAGAGCATAGAGCTCGCTGACATCCCGAATCTTCGTCATCGCCATCTCTTCACGCATGCGGCGGTTACGCACGTTCTGATGGAACGCGCTGATAACCGCGGCAGGGTGAACGTCAGGGATGTTGTGCTGCACCCGGCTGAAGCGTTGGATGTACTTGCGCAGGGTCTCGCCTTCCTTCTGGGCCAAGATGTGGAGATCGCTCTCCTGGCCGTGGGGTTTGTGGCCGCCGGTGAAGGCGCCAACAAACTGGTGGCAAAGGTCGGCCCAAGAAGAGATGGAACCTTCCGGCAAGTGCATAAGCCATGAACGGACGTTCGGCTTTAGCACGAGCGGGAAGTAGTTCGCCAAGATCTTCTCGTCGTGCCCCCCGGCAGCTTGCACCGCGATGGTATAGACGCTGAGGAATTCCGAGGGGTGCGTCTTGCCGTCGTACTTCTCCGGTACGTCGGGCTTAAAATTCTTCATGCTGGGCCACTGGACGCGCCGCAGCTCGCGGGTGAACGCAGGGCAGCCTGCCGCGTACGGCAGGTCGCCTGGCTCACCGGGCGCGTGCGCGTCGACAGTGTTCCCAGCTCTCTTGTCTGATTGTCGCCGAGCTTCTCGGCGGCGCTCGATTGTGGTCCGAGCGTCTTCTTCTCGCCGGTCGTCGAGGACTTGGCGCTGGTCCCGACGAGCCCGCGGGTCCGACGAGGCGGTGGAGCCGTCGTCGGGGTTGTTCCGGCGGGGCGGCGTCTTCTGCTTCTGCGGCGGGGAGTGCACGCTCGTCGCACCCCCGGCGGTCTTGTCGCCGTCAGCCTTCGTCTTCTCAGCTTGCCGCGGCCGTGTGGTCGACGGCTGCTGTGGAGAATCGTTGTTGGCGAAGTCTATCAGGCTCCGGATGGTGGCCCTCCATTCTTCGGCCTTGTCGGCCGCTGGAGGAAAGTCGAGAGCAGTTGCGCTCTTGCGAGCGCTTCTGCCGGAGTGGAGGGGAACGCGGGCGAGCGATGCGAGGAGCGGGATACGCTCGGACTTCTAACGACGTTAGAAGGAGCGGGGTCCCGCGCCGGCGCCTTCGCTTTGCTTGTGCCCGGACGGGGGTCCGGGGCGTCCCGCGAGCCTCCGGTTTGGCCTTGTCCCAGCAAGCGGATGCCACCTCCCGTGACATGGCGCTGCTGGGTCGTCGTGTGTTGAGATGGACGCGGCGCGTCCACGGAGACCGAGGTTCGGTCGTCCGTCCTGTTCTTGGATCTGGTGGCGCCATGAGTGTCCTCGCCGGCGGCCACCCTTCCGACGGCATCTCCCCCGCCCACCGTTGGCTCTGGTGGCGGCGGGTGAGACGCAGACGGGCCTCCGACCTCCGAAGCCTTCTTCTTCGGGGCCATGGAGTTGTCGCTGGTGAAGTTGATGAATTCGGAGAGGTTGATGAAGAATGCGCCCGCGCGAACGCCGGATCAGGTTCGCACAACCTCGACGCCCCCTACCTGGCGCGCCAAAGATGTCGGGGGAAACTGTCCGCCACGGACACCTATGGGACCGGAGCCCCTTGTCTGTGCGGTACGAGGGCGGAGGGAGCACGAAGAGCAGATCGTAGCGAGCACGCGGGCAGTTTTACCCAGGTTCGGGCCGCGGTTGACGCGTAAAACCCTACTCCTGCTTAGTTGTGTATTGAGTTTGAGTGCTCGGGAGCTTGAAGAAGCAGCTACACCGAGCGTGAGAGTGATCTAGTTTCCGAACCCCCTCCACGTTGTGCATGGGCCTCCTTTTATAGTGTAAGGGGTCACCGACAGGTGTCAACGTAGGAGAAAGGGGTAAAAACGTAAAAGAGGTGGTAGTTGTAACAGTGCGGGAACAGTGGAGCTACAGTGCAGAACAGTGGTCTATACCTACTTTGACAGTGGGGGACAAAGGCATTTAATGCCCGTCGCCGTCGACCCCAAAAGCTCCCGTTCTTGCGTCTCCGTCTGCCACGGCGATGGATCCACCACCGTGGAGTGCCACCGTGTACCCCAGGCTGCACAGCCATCCGCCACGCGTCCCTGGATAGGCCCCAGGGCGACGCGTGGGCCGATGAGCTGGAGCGCGGGCACACAGCGCAGCCTTCCCGGCAAGCACCTTGCCGGGGCCTTGATCTTGCCGGACCCGGGAGCTTGCCGCTCCCCGGGCCCTTGCCGGGTCTTCTATGAAGGAATCTTCTAGTCTCCCTGGCAAGCTCCTCCTGCCAGGGTCTTGTGCTAGTGAGGTAGTCTTGAGCCTGGTACGGCCTTCCCGGCAAGCTCCTCTTGCCGGGGTCTCGATCTTCTTTCTTGTATACTTTGTTTTTGAATGGTTTAATAGGGAGCAGGAAGGTCTCCGGCGAGCACGCGGTAAACCTTGCCGCGGGAAGCTGCAACTGCCCGTGCACAAGTTGGGGTACTGAGGTACCCCTACCTTAGTACACCGACAAAGGGGTTTGAAGAAATGGCATACTCAGTTTGGGAAGGGGGCTATAAGTCAAATCCTCATGGGGAGTGGATGATATCTTGACTCAACAAAATGACCACTACATTGACTTACCGAGATTATAGAGAAACTAAGATCAAAATCTGGAGATGCCCCAACCATCTTATCTGCCACATATTCAGATCTGGTTGGTGACAAGATGCTTCAGACTCAGCATGTCTGAAAAAGGAATATTTGCACCAAAAATCGACAAGATGATGTTGCGAGATTCTCGGGAAATGAACTACAATAGTAAACTCCAAAAGATGAGATGGTTGCAAGACACTCATGAACACACTGTCCAAGACAAGCGTGACCACGTAAAAGTCTTACCGCAAAACACTACCGAGTTCTGATTGGGGAACATCTTTGAAGATAACGAAGTCTTGTGCATGTCCGTGGGCCCTTCAAGATTAGCACATGAACTTTTTTTCTTGAACAAATCAATCAGTGGCTTGGTGTGCTAGGGAATACATATGGAATGGAGATGATCAGTCTACCAAACCATAGAATACTTCACACATGCATGACTGACTTGCGACGATTCTAGAGGAAGCAAAACAACTATCTCGAATTCACGGCGGAAACTTACATCAAATACACATGAATTAGAGGAAGTCACCTCATACACCAAACATATTCTTCATGAACGGGACACGAAGAGAATGCTTACACAAGTTTCCAACACTAACCAGATGTTCAACATGAATCATGGAGAATATATAATGACGTTGATGAGCTCAACAACAAATCATCAAGATTTCCATGAAGATGGAATTCCACGATTATGTGAACAAGGGTATAGAATTGGTCAAACCAAAGATATAATGGTGTATGCTCGAGGGACAACCACGAGTAAGACAACATTACGAACATCGTTGGTTCTGATTTGATTTGATGATAGCCCACACTCAAATCAAAGATTGGATAGAACAATATATTCAACAATTGATCACGTGGATCAATCGATGAAAATACCATCTTTCTTTAACACACGCACATATATATATCCCTTGAATGAATTAAGTCCGGCAAGCTATTATCTTCCAACTCTCCAAGTTGTTGTTTAGATTAACCAACTAGTTGGTATCCAACACAGATTCTTGGAGAAGGGGTGGTTTATAGGAAAACCAACTCAATCACAAGCTCAACATAGCGGTCAGGGGTCAACCTGGTGATACTTTCGAGAAGATATTCGGAAAAGCACGAACCATCGATATGTTACTAAGCTCAAGAACAATCTCGCTTTTCAGGGAAAGACAATATGATCAAGAAAGTGAGGGGTTGACATTATCCTAACTCATTGATCGAAGAGTACACCAGGAAAAATGTACTACTAGCACGATGAATCTTAGAATGATAATTCAATAACCAACACGCATTGTTGTCCATTAACTACCAAGCAATAAGTTTGCAAGGATTAGTGAATTCACACATCACATTTCACTTGTCGGCATCCCGGTTACAATAATGTGGGGACCAAGCAATGAATAATAATGGTGAGAAGTATCACTACATCAAGAATGCATAATAGGTTGTGCAATTCCCATGACAGTCCTAGCATAAATAGGGTAATACTCCATGATGCAATAGACTGGAAGCTGGATTGGCATTCTTTATCTGTGGAGTACAACTGCTTTGACCCAACCCTAGATATGGATGAGGTGCTGGAGTTTGTTTCCCCTAGACATTCTAAAATAGAATGGCTTAACGGACAACAATAATAACAGGCATCGATGAACACGAATGCACAACTACTCCCGACTATCAATTGATAGACGAGGATCGGAATACAGCTAAAAAGAGAACAACCCAAAGGAACATATGATTTTCTGAGTTGTGAAATCATGGATTAGCATGTCTAACAAGTTCAACATTTTTCTTCCAGATTACCCACGCAGAATGGAAGGACAGACTGAGTCACAAATATAATGGTGAACGAATCAACATCACTCTTGTTATGATCTTCTTATTTGGGAGAACTTCTGCCAAGGATGGTTCATGGTATTGGAAGAATGATATACCACATACCTCGATGACTATCACAAACGGTTACTAACAACCTAAAGGAATGAGAAAACAATATCAACATGAAGTAAGTAGAGTGGATATTGGATTCGATCACGAAGGGCTTTTTCATGAACCTTGCTTCCCTTCTGATGATGTGTGACTAGTTCATCATAGACCTACAGGTCCATATCTAGTATCTAGATGGCTTCTTATCTCTATTTGATATTCAATACAATCGTCTCCTGGATGTTCTCGGAGATCTATTCGATGTAATCTTGTTTTGCCATGTGTTTGTTGAGATCCGATGAATTATGGGTTTATGATCTGATTATCTATAAATATTATTTGAGTCTTCTGTGAATTCTTTTATGCATGATTTCTATAGCTTTGTATTTCTCTCCAATTTGTTGATTTGGTTTGGCCAACTAGATTGATTTTTCTTGCAATGCGAGAGGTGCTTTGTAATAGGTTCAATCTTGCGTTGCTCAATCCCAGTGACAGAAAGGAACATGACATGTATTTGTATTTTTTCCATTAAGGTTAAAAATATGGGATTTATTCATATTCATTGGATCTCTCCCTCTACATCATGTCATATTGCTTAAGGCATTACTCTGTTCTTGTTAACTTAATACACTAGATGAAAGAGGGATAGTGGTCGATGTGTGGAGTAATAGTAGTAGATGTAGGTAGGAGTTGGTCTACTTGTCTCGACGTCATGCCTATATACATGATCATTGCCATGGATATCGTCATAAATGTGCGCTTTTCTATCAATTTGTCAACAGTATTTTGTTTACCCACCGTGTGCTTTTCGAGAGAGAAGCCTGTACTGAAACTATGACCCCCGGGTCTTTCTTTTATAATATTGCTTTCGGTCTATAAAATAAAAAACACAAAAATACCTTCATGTAATTTATTTACTTTAAATTTATTTTGCACTTTTACTTCTCTTTTACACCTATCACAATCAGATTGCATACTTGCAAGTAAACGTGAAGGGATTGAAAACCCCTTTATCGAGTTGGGTGCAAGTATTTATTTGTTTGTGCAGGTACAACTAATGGATACTTGTGTGTTCATCCTACTAGATTGATACCTTGGTTCTTAACTAAGGGAAATATGTATCTCTATTTTGCTGCATCACCCTTTCCTCTTCAAGGGAAAAACCAACGCAAGATCAAGAAGTAGTAGGAAGAATTTCCGGCACCGTTGCCTACGAAGTACCTATCATAAACTCACATCTCTTCCGTTTAATTTAGTTTCCACTTGCCTCTCGTTTTCCTCTCCCCCACTTCAAAATGTTTTTGGAAAAATAAAAAATATTTGCATTTTAATTTGCCTTCTTTTTGTTTGCCTGTTTCATTAGCTCTTTGTTTGCTTTTGTGCTAGATTGCTTTGTTTCTTATCATGTCTGAACCAAAGAGGGTTATCATTGAAAATACTAGTGAATATAGCATTAGTAAGAATCTTGAGGAAAAGTTTGAATCTTGTGTTCTTGATCATGATCCTTTTGAAACTAAAACGTCCACTCATCTTTAAAAAAAAATCTAGTTCCTCTATTCCAGAATTATTGTTGCTGGAGTGAATCTCCGACCAGGTGAAAAGGGGGAAATGTATCAAAGTACCCCTAATTTGTGAAAAGAACTGTCCATAACCATTGTCTTCCCTCTGCCAGGCTCCGCCTCTCTGCCGTAGCCGCCCAGCCTCTAAGGCCCCGCTATAATAGCACAACCGCCGATACGTCTCCGTTGTATCAAATTTTCTTAATGCTTTTTGTTGGTGTATTAAAAGTTTGGGACCTTTATCGCACCATACTTATGCACGGGCAGTCGTAACCACGCCCACAGCAAGGCCCGATGGGGGCGATCGAGGGCAGATGCAAGGTGAGGAGGAGCGACTAAGCCCGAGAGCAGAAGATGAGCTGGACCCCCGGCAAGATCCTTGTCGGGACGGCTCGCGAGACCCCGGCAAGATCCTTGCCAGGACAACTTGCCGAGCACCAACAAAAGCACCACCCTCGCGGTTGAGAGCTTTGACACCATCAAAAACGTTATGGCCAAGATCGAAGGATATGCGCGTAGTGGCGTGCAGATCTCTGTGAAAGGCTAGAAGGTGAGGTACCTTGCAAGATCCCTGCCGGAGGCGTCTGTGAGCCCCCGGCAAGGTCCTTGCCGTGGACGTCGGCAAGATCGCGGCAAGGCTCCGCCACCCCGTCACCGCTCCAACACAGTAGCCGGCCTACCAGCCTAGCAGGCACCTGCGTGGTGGCATGCAGATCTTCGTGAAGAGCCTGCCACCTCTCCAGCACAGCATATGGATAGCCATCTTGGTGTTGCGTGCCTCGTCGGAAGGGACGCGTGTCAAGACGAAGCAGGGCAGCGACGGACGGGATGGGTTCTACTCCCGTCCCTGATAAAGCTAGAGGGCACGTAAGCAACACATTGAATGCGTTTGTCCTACGACGCGAATGATAAACATAGACATTGTAGCTACTTTACAGCTCCTGTATGCCACTGTGGCAGCCCCTTAGACATATAAAAGGAGGCCCACGGCGTACTGGAGGAGGGTTTGGATCTTTTGAACCTCACGGCCCAGCTTGCATGCGTAGCAGCGAGCCCAAGTTCAAGAACATAAAATATACACTGAAGTAGGACTAGGGTTTTATGCTGCTCAGCGACCCGAACCTGGGTAAAATTCCGTTGTGTTGATCGTTAGATCCGCTCTTTGCTCTACCCCTCTTCCCTGCCAAACAGCGGAAGGTATCCACATGACCCCGTAGGTGTCGTTCTGTGCCAACATCTTTGGCGCGCCAGGTAGGGGCAAGAGAGTTCTGCAAACCCGATCTAGTGGTTAGCGCGTCGTCTCCTCGATCTCCATGGCTCCCAAGAAGAAGGGGATCACGGCGATCGGTTCATCTGGAGCCGATCCGCCCGTGCCAGCGCGTACGAGCGACAGGATGGTCGCGGATGGTGGTGAAGGTGTGACCCGCGAGCATCCAAGACACTTTGGCAATCGAAGCCAGGCGAGTGGCATTGTTCACGCCCAAGATGATGAGTCACACGCCACCGCGTCCAAGGACGTAGCCGTACCCTCCAAGGGTGGAGCGGGGACCTCCAAGGGCGGCACCATGCTGCCTAAAGGCGGTGCGGCGACCTCTGATGTCTGCTAGAACTACGTAGGTATTTCCCCAAAGAGGAAGGGATGATGTAGTATAGCAGCGGTAGGTATTTCCCTCAGTGATGAAACCAAGGTTATCGAACCAGTAGGAGAACCAAGCAACACAACATGAACAACACCTGCACACAAATAACAACACCTCCCAACCCGACGTGTAAAAGGGGTTGCAATCCCTTTCGGGTGACGGATGTGAGAGATATATAAATAAAGATAGATAAATTGCAGCAAGGTATTTTTGGATTTTTTGGATTAATAGATATGAAAATAAAAGCAAAGGCAAAAGTAGATCGCAAAGGCAAATATATGAGAAAGAAGACCCGGGGGGCGTAGGTTTCACTAGTGGCTTCTCTCGAGAAAATAGCAAATGGTGGGTAAACAAATTACTGTATGGCAATTGATAAAACATCAAATAATCATGACGATATCTAGGAAATGATCATTACATAGGCATCATGTCCAAGATTAATAGATCGACTCCTGCCTGCATCTACTACTATTACTCCACACATCAACCGCTATATATCCAGCATGCATCTAGTGTATTAAGTTCATGGAAAAATGGAGTAATGCCTTAAGAATGATGACATGATGTAGACAAGATCCGTTTATCTATGGCATTAGATATGGAGCTCGTCGTTTTATCCTTAGTGGCAACGATACATACGTGTCGGTTCCCTTTCTGTCACTGGGATCAAGCACCTGAAGATCGAACCCACTACTGAGCACCTATTCCCATTGCAAGATAAATAGATCAAGTTGGCCAAACAAAACCCAAATATCAGAGAAGAAATACGAGGCTATAAGAGATCATGCATATGAGAGATCAAAGAACACAAATAACTTTCATGGATATAAAAAGATAGATCTGATCATAAACTCAAAGTTCATCAGATCCCAACAAACACACCGCAAAAAGAGTTACATCATATGGATCTCCAAGAGACCATTGTATTGAGAATCAAGAACGAGAGAGAAAGCCATCTAGCTACTAACTACGAACCCGGACGTCTACAAGGAACTACTCACGCATCACCGGAGAGGCACCAATGGAAGTGGTGAACCCCTCCGTGATGGTGTCTAGATTGGATCTGGTGGTTCTGGAATCTGCGGCGGCTGGATGAATAGTTCGTCGATGCCTTTAGGGTTTATGGAATATTGGGGTATTTATAGAGCAAAGAGGCGGTCCGGGGGCACCCGAGGTGGGCACAACCCACCAGGGCGCGCCTGGGCCTCCTGGCGCGCCTTGGTGGGTTGTCCCATCCTCGGGGTCCCCCCAGGTGCCATCAGGGCCCATAGTGTACCTTCTGGCCCAAAAAACTTCTCCAAAAAGTTTCGCGGTGTTTGGGCTCCGCTTGATATTGATTTCCTGTGATGTAAATCCTGTGATGTAAAAAACATGCAGAAAACAGCAACTGGCACATGGCACTATGTCAATAGGTTAGTACCAAAAAATGATTTAAAATGACTATAAAATGATTTCAAAACATCCAAGATTGATAATGAAACAACATGGAACAATCAAAAATTGTAGATACGTTGGGGACGTATCAGCATCCCCGAGCTTAACTCCTACCCGTCCTCGAGTAGGTAAGTGATAAAACAGAATTTTTTATGTGGAGTGTTGTTTATCAAGTCATATCATATTCTTTTCTTTATAGCATGGACATTTGGACTTTTATATGATTCAAATCAATAGTCTAATTTTGACATAATAATTTAGGTACTCAAGTATATCTACAAGCAAGCATGTCTTTCAAAATATCAATGCTAAAATAAGTTATCCCTAGCCCATCATGCTCTATCATTGATCCATTCATGAAACACACTCGCATATTAGTTACACCTAAAGCTCAAGTACGATCATAGTGTTTCCTAGTTGGTGCTTGTAAGAAAAGATTGAGACTCAAATTCAAAAATAAAAATTGCATAATTAAAAGAAAGGCCCTTCGCATAGGGAAGTAGGGATTTGTTGAGGTGCCAGAGCTCAAAGCAAAAGTTGAGAGATAAATTTTTTTGGGAGTTATACTATTCCCACCAATGGGAACGACTTGTGGTTCCCAACACTTTCCATGCTAGATATATCATAGGCGGTTCCCAAACATAAAAATAAAGTTTATTCCTTTTCCACCAAACTTTCACAAGCCATGGCTAGTCGAATCCACGGTTTCCTTCCATACCAACACTTTCCAAGGAATTTATTATTTGACAACATAAAGTAAATTAGTTTTTCATTTCGGGACTGGGCATCCCTAATACTTTTGTCGTACTCTCGTGCAATGACAAGTGCATAAACACTCATCATGAGAATAACACATCTAGCATGGAAAATATTGGCCACCCCTCACCGCCTCGCGACCGGTACAGGCACACAAAAGGGAAATTTATTTTGAAATTTAGAGATGGCACATACAAATTTGCTTAGAACGGCAAGGAAATACCGCATATAGGTAGGTATGGTGGACTCATATGGCAAAACCGGGATAAAGGATTTTGGATGCACAAGTAGGGATCATACTTAGTGCAAAATGAAGGCAGGCAAAAGACTGGGAAGCAACCGACCATGAAACAAATAATCTCGTAAGCGAACATTGAGCATAAATAACACCGAATAATGCACTACAAGTAGGATGTAACTTCATTGCATGATTTTTGACTTTCGTACTTGCATAGGGAATCACAAACTTTAATACTAGTATTTTTACTAAAGCACAACTACTCATCAACATGACTCACATATCATATCATCATGTCTCAAAAATATTACTAAGAATCAAGTTTATTTTGTCCAATGATCTTCATGACATTTTTTACTTTATACTTCTTTCATATATATCACTTTGGGAATAATTTTCATGTGTTGCTTTTCACAAGCTCAAACAAATATAATTGAAGATCATGAGCGTAACAATTTTATTTTTCTCTTGAAATAATATAAGTGAAGCAAGAGAGAATTTCTTTAAAAATACTAAGCACACCATGCTCAAAAACATATAAGTGAAGCACTAGAGCAGGTCCTAGCTCATAAAAATTTAAGTGAAGCATAGAGAGCTATTCTAACAAGTCATGCCATAATTTTGGCTCTCTCAAATAGGTGTGTACAGCAAGGATTGATGACTTTAAAAATAAAAATAATACAAGCAAAGACTCACATCATACAAGACGCTCCAAGCAAAACACATATCATGTGACGAATACAAATATAGTCTCGAGTAAAATACCAATAGTTGTTGGAAGAAAGCAGGGATGCCACTCGGGGGCATCCCCAAGCTTAGTTGGTTGCTCATTTTTGGATAATAGCTTAGGATGCCGGGGATCCCCAAGCTTATGCTCTTCCCTCCTTCCTGCATCCATCGTAAGATAACTCAAAACTTGAAAACTTCAATCACACAAAACTTCAACAAAACCTTCGTGAGATCCATTAGTATAAGAAAGCAAACCACTACTATAAGTGCTGTGTCAAACCAATTCATATTTTGTTTTTGTATTATATCTACTGTATCCCAACTTTTCTATGGAAAAAATCATCAAAGAAAACCATAGAGCCATCAAAATAAACACACAACACAAAGAAAATAGAATTTGTCAAAAACAGAACAGTCTGTAGTAATCTGGAAGTTTCGAAAACTTCTGGAACTCTAAAAATCTTGAAAAAATAGGGCCACATGGGAAATTTTTATATTAATCTTCGGCAAAAAGAATCAATTAAAAAGAGCTATTTTGTTAAAAATGAGAATTTTTATCGTGAGCGCAAAAGTTCTGTCTTTTTCTGCAAGATCCAACAACTATCACCCAAGAAGATCCTATCGGTTCTACTTGGCACAAACACTAATTAAAACACAAAAAACACAATCATACCAGTAGCATAATTGTGTAAACACTCATGAACAGAAAGGAAAAAAGCAAAAATAAATTTTATTCATTGGGTTGCCTCCCAACAAGCGCTTTCTTTATAGCCATTAAGATAGGTTTGGAATTTCAATGATGCTCACATGAAAGACAAGAATTGAAGCACAAAGAGAGCATCATAAAATATGTGACAAACACATTGTCGGGGAAACGACACCTATGGAATACCTTGATCTACCCCCTGCAAGAGGGAGCTGACAAAATAGACCGGGTGCTGCACCATCTTCTTCTTCTGGCAACCTCGCCTTCTTGCGCAGACTCTGTCTTGCCGGGACCAAACCTTGCTGGCGTCGGGCCCTGCCGGGGAAGGCTCTGGTCCATCATCCGATGGATTCGCCACCACCGCTGCCTCTTCCTCAAATTCTCTTTGCTCCACTAGCGCAGCACTGACCACTTGATTCATTGTCGCTAACTATAGCAGCAACGGCTCTTGTTGTTTAGGCGCGACTAGTGTTGGCGTGGAGAAGAGGTATCTCTTCAAATCTTGCAGTGTTGCCTCTGCCTCTGGAGACCATTTCATTGGACCCGCCTTTTTCAAAATTTTGAAGAAGGGGAGGGCGCGCTCAGCAAATTTGGAGATGACCTACTTAGTGCAACAAAGCCGGTGAGCTTACGGACGTCCTTGACTCATTTTGGTGCTTCAATCTGCTCAATTGCTTTGATCTTGTCGGGTTTGCTTCGATTTCACGTGGAGACACGAAGAACCCAATGAGTATGCCGAATGGGACACCGAACACACACTTCTCTATGTTGAGCTTGAGGTTGATCTTCCGCAAGTTTACAAATGTCTACTCTAGTTCTTGCATGAGCGTAGCCTTGTCCTTGGTCTTGACCACTATATCATCCACATAGGCTTCCCTATTTCTATGTAGCTGGGGGTCAAAACCAATTTGGACCGCTCGGGCAAACGTCGAACCAGCACTTTTCAACCCGAAAGGCATCCGTACAAAGCAGTACGTGCCACATGAGGTGATGAACGTTGTTTTCTCTTCATCTTCCTTCATCATGAAGATCCGGTGGTACCCTGAGTAGTCGTCGAGAAACGACATCAGGTCGCACCCGGCAGTGGAGTCCACTATGTGGTCAATGCACGGCAAAGGGAAAGGGTCCTTCGGACAGGCTTTATTGATATCCATATAGTCAATACATAGCCTTCATCTCCCGTTTTCCTTACGCACTACTACCAGATTGGCCAACCACGTGGGGTGGAGGACTCCCCTAACTAGGCATGCCGCCTCCAACTTCCTGATCTCCTCGATAATGAACTCTTGGCGCTCCAACACTTTCTTCCTGGCCTTCTTCTTGATGGGCCACACATGAGAACAGATAGCAAGGTGGTGCTCAATCACCTCCCTGGGAACGCCGGGGATGGCGTACGCTTTCCATCCAAACACGTCGACATTCTCCCACAGCAAGGTGACGAGCGCGTCTTCCTATTTGTTGTCGAAGGTGGAGCTTATAGTCAAAGCAACACCCATGCCGTCCTCCCTAACGGGGACCTTCTTGGTGCTTGGTGGTGCCGCCTTGGACCTCTTGCTCCCACTGGCAGAGCTCTCTGGCACGTCCCCAATGGGAACGCGGCGCTCCGAAGAGGTGTGTTTGCCGGAGGGGGTGCAGAAGCTCTTGCCGGGGCCAGAAACCTTGCCCGGAGTGGCCTTGCCGGCAGAGGCAAAGGTCTTGCCAGTTTTCCTCTCCCCCGGAGTCTCGGTGGTAGGGGCCAGTGCCTTGGCGACGTCTACGGCAACTGCCTCTCGGTAGAGCTGGTTGGCGCAGATGAGTGTGTCTTTCTTGTCGGAGGGAACGGTGATGATGCTCATTGGGCTAGGCATCTTCAACGTGTTGTAGGCGTAGTGCGAGGCCGCCATAAACTTGGCCAGCATTGGGCGGCCAAGGATCCCATTATGGGGCAAGGGGATCTCGGCGATGTCGAAGACAATCCTCTCCGTCCTATAATTTAGCTTGCCCCCGAATGTAACGGCAGAGCGATCTTTCCTTTTGGCTGACTCCTCCCCGGGTTGACCCCTTGAAACGTGCCCGTCTCTTCGAGGTCTCCATCGGGGATTTGTAGCCTCTTGATCACAGCGGGCGAGATTAGGTTCAGATTGGCCCCGCTGTCGACTAGCACTTTTGTCACCTTGAGGTTGCGTATTGTTGGTGAAACCAACAACGGCAAACACCCGACCACAGTTGTAGGTCAGGGTGATCCTCGGAATAAAAAATGATAGGCATGCTGGACCACTTCAGTGGCTTCTGGGCGTCGAACGATAGTTCCGCCGTAGTGACATCACGTGCCCATTGTTTTAGTTGGCGGTGAGAGGTATGCAGCGAGGTGCCACCGTCAACGCATATGGCCTCTATAGCTTTCTGGAACTCATGCTCGCTGGACTCGTCGTCTTCGCCGTGATCATCATCTTCCTTCCTCTTGTCGCGGCCCGGGGCAAGCCTTTCTGGTTGGTTTCCTTGGCCGCGGCGACCACCTTGGCCCCCACGCTTCTTGCCGGGTGCCTCGGCATCGCCCGGGCCCTTCTCCTTGTCACGCCTCTCGTACTCGGCCTTCTGCTTCTCTGCGAGCAGCTCGACCTGCCGGCAATTCTGGAGGTCATGGCCCTTGGTGCGATGAATCTTGCAGCACTACTTGCCGGAGCCTCCTGGCTTGTCGGCAGTTGCCAAGGCCCGGCAGGCGGTGCAACCAGCAACCTCCTTGCCAGGGTCGTCAGCCTTGGCCCTTTTGGCGGCGCCGAGGTCGTCGGACCCCTCCACGGCAAGCACAACCTTAACCTTTCGCTTCCGGTTGAGGCATCGTCCCTTCTTTGCTGGGGCAACGGCATCTCCGTCTGAGGAGTCGGTTTCCGCGCCGGCGTCTTCGCTGGGGTACTTCCTTCCCTCTTCAACCCGAGCGCATCTAACAACCAGAACGTAGAGCTCGGCTACATCTTTAGGCTTGTTCATCGCCAGCTCCTCACGAATCTTGCAGTTGTGTACATTCTGATGGAATGTACTGATGATGGTGGCGGGACGAACGTCCGGGATGTTGTACTGCACACGGTTGAACCTTTGTATGTGCTTGTGCAGGGTTTCGCCATCCTTGTGGTGGATGACATGCAAATCGCTTTTCTGGACAGGAGCTTGGTGGCCCTCGGTGAAGGCGCCAACAAACTCGTGGCACAAGTCCGACCAGGAAGAAACGGAACCCACGGGCAGGTGCGTCAACCATGACATGACATTGGGCTTGAGCACCAACGAAAAGTAGTTGGCGAGCACCTTGTTGTCGCGGGCCCCAGCAGCCTGCATCGCGATGGTGTAGATGTTGAGGAACTCCGACGGGTGGGTCTTGCTATTGTACTTTTCTCCGACCTCAGGCTTGAACGTGCGATGCAAGGGCCGCTGGAACTGCCACAGATCATGGGTAAAGGCCGGACAACCCACCTCGTAGGGTAAGTCGCGAGGGGCCCCCGGTGCCGGGTGGTCTATAGTAGGCCTTGCACGCCTATCTGATTGATGGCGTGCTTCCCGTCGTCGCTCGATAGTGGTATGTGCATCTTCCTGGGCTCGCTCCCGAAGGACTTGATATTGGTCATGGCGGGCTCGTGGGACAGACGTCGCCATGGAAAATTTGTCACGGGCGTCGGCCCGACGAGCCGACGGCTGCTGTTGCTGGCGTGGAGGAGGAGATTGCATCGTGGTCGCAGCCGCTCCGGTCCTCCCACCACCAGCGTGAGTCTGCTCACCAGAGCGCCGGTCCGATGATCCCGCTGGCTGCGGTCCATCTCTATTGGCAAAGCTGATGAGGCTCCGGATAGTGGCTCTCCACTTATCGAGCTTCTCTGTGGCGGGAGAAAAGTCGAGGAGCAGTTGCGCGCACGCCAATGCTTCTGCTGGTGTAGGTGGCAGCGAAAGCTGCATGGATCGAGACGTGCTCTGACTTCTAACCACGTTAGAAGGAATTTTCTCATGGTCCCGCTGCCGCACGCCGCTATCGCCAGCGTCCGCACGTGCATGCTGGCCCGGTGTGTCTTGAGAGTGATGCAAAAGGGCTCTTCCCGTGGCGGTGCCCGGAGGTACTGACGTCGCGGTGTTGCTCGCCACGTATGAGCTGAGAAGTCCATGGAGTGGGCGTCGGTGGAGGTGTCCTGGCGGTCGTCACGCTACTCGTGGGTAGCATGGCGACACTCTTAGACCCAGCGGCGCGTGGCTCATCCCCTTGGGCACGAACGATGCCGCTCGCCTGGCTCCGATGACCGGAGTGTCGTGGAAGCTCGCGGGTCGCGCCTCCGCCACCATCTGCAGCCGCCCCATCACCCGTCCGTGCTGGCACGGGCGGTGCGGCCCTAGACGGGCCGATCGCCGCAGTCCCCTTCTTCTTGGGAGCCATCGCGATGAAAGAGAAGATTTACTAACTTCTAGACCAGATTTTCACAACCTAGCGCCCCCCTACCTGGCGCGCCAAAGATGTCGAGGAAATGACACCTATGGGATCCTAGGGATCCCTTTTACCATGGTTGCGGGGCGTAGATTTGTGCAAAGAGCAGGTCTAGACGATCAACATGTGGAAATTTTTACCCAAGTCCAGGCCGCAAGATGATGCGTAAAACCCTAGTCCTGCTTGTCTGGGTATATTTGGTGTTCTTGAGCTCTTGAACTGGTCTCTATGCTTGGCTATCCAAAAAGTCCGAATCCTCTCTCAGTATGCCTTGGGCCTCCTTTTATATGTCCAAGGGGTTGCCACAGCGACACACAGGAGGTGTACAGTGACTACAGTCTACAAGGTTATCTCGTGACATCACAAGACAAACGCATTTAATGTGCCGCCTATGTTTCCCCTAGCTTTATTGGGGACATCAAGGAAGCTTATCTCGCCCACCGCCGCCTCATCTTGCTCCGACACGCATCCAGGCTGACGAGGCATGCGGCGCCACGCTGGCTGCTAGCTCCTATGGTGGCAGGGTCTTCACGAAGATCTGCATGCCACCACGCAGGTGCTTGCAGTTGGCTTAGGGGTCGCATGCTGCCACGTATGTGCTTGTCCAGTTGGCGAACCGGTCGTCGCGTAGGAGTGGCCGCGGGGCGGCGAGACCTTGGCGAGCGCGGGCCTTCCTGTGGCCCCGTAGACGCCCCCGGCAAGGGGTCTTGCCGGGGTCATGTAGCTGTCCCCCGCAAGGATCTTGCCGGGGGTCTTCGGCTGTCCCCGGCTAGGCTCTTGCCGAGGGTCTTCGCCTTCTGGTCCCTTGGCCCTACAAGAATCTGCAAGCCACTGCGCAGGTGCCCCTTGAATCTTGGCCTTGACGTTGTCGATGGTGTCAGAGCCCTCAGACCCAAGGGTGCTGGCTTTGTTGCTGTTTGGTTGAGCTTCCCCGGCAAGGCTCTTGCCGGGGTCATGTAGGCTGCCCCGACAAAGAGGGTTGCCGCACTACTAGGAAAAGGGCTATAGATGATATGGCCACTAATGGCGCACCAGACATGTGGTGCGCCATTAGTATATTCTAATGGCGCACCATGTGTTGGTGCGCCATTAGTGTCCAAATACTAATGGCGCAGCAGACATTCGGTGCGCCATTAGTAACAACTTCCTTTTTTTTACAGACATACTAATGGCGCATGGTGGCACAGTGCGCCATTACTAGTTTAACTAGTAATGGCGCACCTCCAACTCAGTGCGCCAGTACTAATTTTTTTTTTTGCAAAACTACTAATGACGCACCTCTCACTAATGCACCATTAGTAACACTGGTTACTAATGGCTCATTGATGAGTGGTGAGCCATTAGTAAAGTGGGACCAGCTAGATATTTTGCACAGCCACACCTACACACTCACTTTCCCCACTTCATTCTCTACACCTCCTCCTCCAAGCTTGTGTCGGCTGCCTCCTCCTCCTCAGCTCATTTGCACCATAGATTCATCAAAATTAAGTGGTTAAATTACCTTTTTTTTGATACGTAAGTAAGGGGGGAAAGCTATCTTTATGTTGTAGATCATTTTTTCTCCCTCGAGCTCCAACAACCGTGCACATGCACTTTTTATGGCCTAGCTAGATCTATGTATGTTTGTGGTGTTGCATATGTTTGTGGTGTTGCATATATGTTTGTGTTTGCAGGTACCGGTATTTGAAATGCGATAGTTGCCAATATTTTGCCGAAATGTTGATTCATTTCCGTTTCAGCGAGAATTTTGGCACTATGCATTCTTTTTTGTCCTATTTTTAGGGAAAGGCATGCCAAATTTTTTCTTGGTTCTTAAATATCGTTTTTCTCTACCCCGCAGGCGACCATGGTCCGCACGATGACCCAGGCATCGTGAATAGGTTTTTGAGCTCCGCGAAGGCCGAGATGCTTCAAAAGAACGAGACGGAGATAAGATGTCCGTGTCGAAGATGCAAGCTGAAGAGCCTTTTTGCAGACCCGGATTTCGGGCAGGTGCGGGACCACCTGCTCTTGCGTGGTTTCATGGATGGGTATCGGTGGCAAGGTGATGAAGATGACTATGAAGTCATCCATGGCCGGGCAAGAAATGAGGAAGGGCAGGAAGACAACCACTGCGGCGAGGGCGGGCGAGAAGACGAAGAATCTCCAGGACATGATCACTATGGTGATGCTGTACACAGTAATCATGTAGAAGATGCCGGACATGATGATGAGGAAGATCAAGACGAAGGGCATGATCATGATCTAGATGAAGATGCCGGAGCAGACGACGATGGAGGCTGGGCGCAAGACCCTCATATTCAAGAGCTGCTTCTCAAGCAGACGGATAACGCAAGAGCTGCCGCCCGAGAGAAAGCCAAGCTGTATCAACTGGATATAGACGCGGTTACTCCATTGTATGAAGGATGCAGGCCCGAGGATACCCGCCTGAAAGTAACGCTCATGGCTCTGGAGATGAAGGTAAAACACAAAATGACCGACGCATGCTTAGACCAAAACATGTCATTCTGGCACGAACGTCTTCCCAAGGGGAACAAGTGCCCGACCAGTTTCGAGGAGGCGAAGAAAATCGTGTGTCCTCTGTATTTACCACACGTGGAATACCATGCGTGCATGAACAATTGCATCATTTATCGGGACGAGCACGCGGAGTCTACCATATGTCCGGTGTGCGGCGTCACTCGATAGAAGAAGCGGAAGAAAGCTCCTCAAAAAGTGGTGTGGTACTTTCCGATCACTCCTCGTCTGCAGCGGTATTTCGCGGACCCTAAGGTAGCAAAGCTCCTGCATTGGCACGCGGATAGGGAGTAGAAGAAGCGAGAAGATGACGGAAATGATCCGGAGATAAATAAAAAAGACAAGATGCTAAGTCACCCTAAGGATGCGAGCCAGTGGCAAGCGTTGAACTTCAAAGACCTAGAATTTGGGAACGATCCAAGGAACATCGTGATGGGCGCGAGCACCGATGGAGTCAATCCGTTTGGCAGCCAGAGAAGCACACATAGCACCTGGCCTGTGTTTGTGTGGATGTACAACCTTCCCCCTGGTTGTGCATGAAGAGGAAGTACATTCACATGAGTATGATAATTGAAGGGCCAAAACAACCAGGGAACGACATCAATCTGTATCTGGGGCTGCTGAAAGAGGAGCTAGACACGTTTTGGAAAACGCCAGCCAATACGTGGGACGCCGCAGAGAAAGAATATTTCCCTATGAGAGTCGCACTGCTCACGACGGTGCACGACTATCTCGGTTACGGATATGTCGCGGGGCAGGTGGTCCACAGATTTTTTGGATGCGTCAGGTGCATGGATGACACAATGTATCGCCAGCTAGATAGAGATCCCGGGTCTTCGAAAACCGTATTCATGGGACATCGAAGGTGGCTTCGCGAAGATGACACGTGGAGGAAACGCAAGGATCTGTTCGATGGTGAAACCGAACCCCGAAGACGCCCGCGTACAAGGAGCGGCGAGGAAATAGACGAGCTATTGAAAAATTGGAAAGATTGCCCACTACTGGGAAAGAAGCAACATGCGCCAGAGCTGGGAAAGAAGCGAAAGGCGCCAGAGCCACTACTGAAGGTATGGAAAATGAGGTCTATTTTCTGGGACTTGCCGTACTGGAAGATCCACCGTGTGCCTCACAGCCTTGATGTCATGCATATCACGAAGAACGTGTGCGAGATTCTGCTTGGTACCCTGCTCAACATGCCAGAGAGGACCAAAGATGGGCCAAAAGCAAGGGCAGACTTGAAATCAATGGGCATCAGGCAGGAGCTTTATGCTAATGATGATGATGACGATGATGAGGCGAAGCAGGACACGGAAAGTCGTCACAAAGGCAAAAAGGCCAAGAAGACCGGAAATGACTACCCTCCCGCGTGCTTCACTCTAAGTCAGGAGGAGATCGAGTAGTTTTTCACCTGCCTCGTAGGAGTAAAACTTCCTTACAGTTACGCGGGGAAGATAAGCAGATACCTAGACCCAGCGAAGCAGAAGTTCAGCGGGATGAAGTCTCACGACTGTCACATGCTGATCACGCAGATACTTCCAGTTGCAATCCGTGGGATCATGGACGTGCACGTCCGTGAAATGCTATTTGGCCTATGCAACTTTTTCGACATCATCTCTCGGAAGTCAGTTGACGTGAGGCAACTCAGAAGGCTATAGGAAGAGATCGTGGTGATACTATGCGAGCTTGAGATGTACTTCCCGCCCGCATTCTTCGACGTTATGGTGCATCCGCTGGTCCATATCATGGAGGACATCATCCAACTCGGGCCGACGTTCCTGCACAGCATGATGCCATTCGAAAGGATGAATGGTGTCATCAAAGGATACGTTCGCAACATGTCACGTCTAGAGGGAAGCATAGCCAGGGGCTTTCTGACCGAAGAGTGCATCTCCTACTGCACAAATTATCTAGGCATCGAGAACCCCATTGGTCTGCCCGTCAACAGGCACCTCGACAGGCTCGCTGGATGGGGTCACCGCTAGGGTCGCCGCGAAATGCATGTCGACTTCGAGGGTCGACTCACGGACTTTGAAAGAGCAAACCTAGTCGCGCTACAACACATAGACGTGGTCGATCCTTGGGTGGTAGAGTACAAAACCTTTATTGAGAAGACGTACAATGACCGAGGGCAACAGAGGACGGATGGAGATATAATCAATGAGCACAACTCATGTTTCACGCGTTGGTTCAAGGAGAAGCTTCTGTCGTACCCTTTACATGAGGATTCTTCCGCAGAAGAAAATCTCATATTCGCCTTGCGAGAGGGCACCGAGCACAACCTGATGACCTATGAGGCGTACGATATCAACGGGTACATGTTCTACACCGAGGACAAGGACATGAAGAGCGATGGTTATCAGAACTCCGAGGTAACAATGGAATCCTACACCGGTAATGACAAGGAAAGATACTACAGAAGGATTGAAGAGATCTAGGAGCTGAGCTACGTTGGAGAGAAGGTCCCGATGTTCCGTGTCAGATGGGCCAAGAGCGTCCTAAAAGAAGACCGATATTTCACCACAATGGTTATACCCGAAGCCAAATCCAAGACCGCGGGCGCAAACATCACCGCGAAAAATGAGCCATGGGTACTAGCTTCCCAAGTGGACCAATGCTTCTTCATTACCGACCCGTCAAAGCCCAGTCGTGCTGTCGTTAAGAGAGGCAAAAGGAAGATCATCGGAATGGATGGAGTCGCCAATGAGCAAGACTTCGACAAGTACGGCGACCCGAAGATGGAACATGACGACGACGATGAAGTGCCATACACCACAATAAGAAGCAGGACCACCCTACCTAAAGGACGTCCGTTCAAGAGAAGAACTCCATTTGCGAAAAAGAAGGGCAAGAAGATTGTGAACAAATAGCTAGCTAAGATTGATTATATTTACATTGTAGCCTTCATTTCTCGATTATATTTCGACATATTCATAAATGTTTTTCATGGGCACTTTTTGAATTCATGAATATTTTTTCAAATTTGATGATATTTTTTCATATTCATAAATGTTTTACTAATTCACAAATGAATGCAACTAAAAATCCAAAAAAAAACTAGTTGTGCTTGGTTATATGTTACTCCCAAAAGCATATAAAGTTTGTCAAATTTGGATCAATGGATATTTAGTTATGATTTAAACAAGTTTGAACATATTTAAATGCAAATAAATATCAAACATCATTTTAAATGTTGTGAACATGGCAACAAACTGAATATTATTTTCTACATGAAATTCTCAGCATCTAGCATATGTGACATGTTATATTTGGATGCATGGATAAAAAGATATGTGCAAAGAAAAAATGCATAAAAAAGTTGGGGAGCCTGGGAATCGAACCCGGGACCTCCGAGTGGGTTTGATGCGTGCTGACCAGTCGGGCTACTGTTAGTTGTCTGATGTAGATGGGGTTTGGTGGAAGATAACCTGTGGGCTCGAACAGAAAAATAAAATTACTAATGGCGCACCACGAGGAGGTGCGCCATTGCTATAGATGTACTTACGGCGCACCAGGGGAGGTGCGCCATTAGTATTCTTCCCCATCCATACTTCGTCCCCCACTCCACCTATTCCCTCTCTCCCTCGCCCTCGCTGAGATCGATCCCCTTCCCCTCTCCCTTGTGTGTTGCCCCGACGCCGCCGCCCCCGCGCCACCCCCGCCGTACTCCACCCCCGCTGCCCCCGCGCCCCCGCGCCCCCCACCACAGTAGCTCCCCCGCGCTGCCGCCCCCGCGCCCCCCACCACCCGCCACGCGCTGCCCCCTCCACTATCTCCGCTCGCCGTCGTCACCTTCGCGCGGGGAGGACGTCCAGGAGCTCCGCGTCGGCCGGCTTCGTCAAGTCCACCAGGAGAGGAGGTTCCACGTCCACCAGGAGAGGAGGCTCGCGACCTCCCCGCCGTCTATCCCCGCCTCCCCCAAGCTCGCCGTCTCCGCTCCGGCCACCACTGCCTCAGATAACCCTCCTCCCTCTGCCTCTCTTCTCCTCTCTTCCTCCTCTCCTCCCTCCCGGCCATGCCCTCTTCTTCTCTCTTTTGCTAGGTTTAGGTCAAATCCCTCTCGAATTTAGGTCAAATTAGGTTCAAACTTGCTTGCTGGAGGTTAACTAGGTCAAATTAATTAACTGCTAGGGATTAATTAGGTTAACTAGGTCAAATCCCTCTCGAATTAATTAACTAGGTTAACTAGGTCAAATTAGCAGTTAATTTAGTCTGAATCTGAACTTATACTATTAGCAGTTAACTAGGTCAAATTAGCAGTTAACTAGATCAAATTAGTAGTCTGAATCTGAATTAGTCTCCAGCATATTGTTGCTGCTCCAGCATGCCTGCCTCCAGCACCAAGGCAAGAATCCAATCCAATCCAATCCCCTGCTGCCTCTACGTGGGGATCTTCAAATTTTAAATTTTATCTTTTGCCTGATAAAAGAGGACGCATCAAAAGATGGGTGGCATCATGAAAGGCCGGGTAAATCTGACTGTAGCTAGATGAAACATGCAGGAGGCTGGAAAACACCATGGGCAGAGGCATTATTCTACATGTGTGTGGTTAAAGAGAACACAAAGGAAAGCAAATGGGTCAGAGAATCCATCCTTGATTGCTTGCACTAACTGGCCCTACCTAGCTAGCTTGCTTTAGATGACAAACTCACTAGCCCTTGCTTAGGGTGGTAATTTACCACATACTGTTATGAACTGTAAAAACACTAAGTGTAAAACAGCTAGCTAGCTATCACTTGGTTTCTTGACCACTATACTAGTGGCAAGTAGCATTGCTGTGTGAGTGAAAGCAACAGACATGTCATTGTGCGGTCTGAACTGAATAAAGAGTGTTTACCAGTGGAGGGTCAAAGCAGGGGAGTGAAACATAATCTTTGAACATGTCATTCTTTGACACCTAAATGTGCAGCAGCAGGAGCCGGCATCATGTAGCATTCACATTTGACCGGAGACCACATTATAAATAAAATGGCCATGTTGAATGAAGCTTGTCTGAACTTAACACAGTAAAAGATCAAAGATTGGTAGGGTTTAAAAACACTTGAGCTGAGCTTCCTGAAGCTCATTGCAGAATCTTCAGCAGTTGCTTGGAGCGTGTTCTATTTGGTTACTAATCATAGGTTTGAGATGTAGAATTGGGGGACACATGGGGGTTGGGTCAATCATGATGGAGGATTCCATCCATCCATGCAGCACATGCTTAAGCTAGCTGCTCCTGAATCAGTGAGGCACTTGCCGTAGCCTGCTTGCACTAGATTAATCTCTCTTTGTGTGTATGTGGCAGTTGAGTTGGAAGAACTATAGATACATGATGCATGCACCTACCTATAGTTTACCCTATGTATCCATGTGTTCATACACTGGAAGATCTCAATCCCTTTTGTTTATTTATAGTACCTGCAGCCATGTATTTTGGTAGTAGTAGTTTTGGTAGGTTAATACATACATACATGCAGATATATCTCTCCATCAGTTGGTTCTTGTTTTGGTAGTAGTAGTTTGCTTTGCTTATCCATGAGTATCAGTCAATTGGTGAACCTGGAGCAGCTTTTTGCTGGGTTTTGTCTCCGACCATCGTGTCGTGATGATTTTGCAGGTATCCCGAGAAGCCCTTGAGTTTGCTAGAATGTCGATTAACTTCCGTTCCGGCAAATTCGGGTACTCCATATGTCCTATTTTCAGCAAAGCTCATGTTGAAATTTTCCGTGAATTTTAGCATGACTTTGCTAAAAATAGGACATATGGGGTACTTGTGACTAATGCATGGGCCGGGGTATCTTAGTACTTAATTAAGTAGGATCAACTGCCCCTTTATTCTTGCTGCATTAAACCATAGGCGGCAATAGAGCCAAGTGATTAGGCCCAACTTAGAATTCTCCTTCCGAGCTTAGCTTTTAGGATGCCTCGGTGTCGACAAACCATAAATTATAAAACCTTGTCTTTTAGGGTGCCTCGGTGTCGATAAAAACCGAAATGATGAAAGCTTTGGCTTTTAGGGTGCCTCGGCGTCGAAAAACCCTAAATGATAAAAGCTTAGCTTTTAGGATGCCTCGGTGTCAACAAACCCTAAATGATGAGACCATGATCTTGTTCCTTGACAATAACCAACTTTTTGACCAAACTTTTTCCTATTTAGAGAGAAACATGGCCCACAACGATGAGGCCGGCGGTTTGGGCGGCAAGGCATTCTGGGAGCTATCCCAGGAGATGGAGGAACAACCTCACTTCTATGAGGACGTCGCAAAAGACACCGATCCTGAAACCACTGATGGTGCCGCCGAGGATGACCCCACTGATGGTGTCTTTGGGGATGACACCACTGAAGGTGCCGCCGAGGATGCCACCACTGATGATGGCGGCGCACGCATAGATGGCAGCCAACCGAAGAGGCAACAGAAGGACCGGCGCCCGACCGTGCTCCGCGCCATCAAGGAGGAATTTACTGAAGTGGACTCCGACGGGAATCCAACGGCGCCCAAACAAATAGTCAAGGGGTACTCGGTTCAGCTCGGGTGCATTCTCTGAAGCACCGTCTCGATCAACACCGAGAACCTAAGGCATAAGGACCGAGGGAATTTGCGCAACCTCCTCTTCACGAAGCTGCACGAACGATACAAGTTCCCCGCTGAATTTGAAAACACAAGCCTAACAGGGAATAAAGTGAACAATGCCGCCCTCACGAGGATGAGCACGGCCCTGTCTACTTGGAAAAGCACGGTGAAGAGAATGATTGACAAAGGTTTTAGTTATGAGAAGATCAATGAGAAAAATCCTTCGATCACCGAAGATGACTACAAGTAGTTCAAGATGAAGTGCGAGAGCACCGCAACCTCCGAATCAAGTCAGTGGGGAAAGAAATGCAGCAGTTAAACTTAGGGGAACACACACTCGGTCCCGGCGGTTACAGAGTGGCGGAGCCTATATGGGACAAGGAGGACGCGGAGCGTGCCGAGGAAGGCCTACCACCCCTCTTCGATAAATACGATGACAAGCAGACCAGGAACTTTGTCAGGGCCCGGTAACACAGGAGATCACCACGGATCTGAAGACAAGGGCCCTTGAGCTTGTTCTAGTAAGGAATACACCCTCGCGTAATTAGCTCCATATGGTTGCATTCTAATTAATGAAGCCAAATTTCTAAATGGTTCACATTCCTTCCGCCGGTGACTGAAAGCAGTAGCGCATGGTCGACTCAGAGCACCCCTTGGGACACCACTCTAAATAGGGCATTGAATGTAATGAAAAAAAGGATAAGCTCATTAAGCCATCGTCAGCTGGTCGTGTGGCCGACAAAGGTTTGTCCACAAAATGGTTGTCATACTATAACACTGGTGGGCGAAAGGAGAAAAAGACCAGCTCGGAAAGCCAAGCGCGCGAGGTTCAAGAACTCAAGGCACAAGTGGCGCAGATTCCGGAGATTGTCCAAGAGCAAGTGCAACAACAACTGGGATCGACGCTCACCGGCATTATGCCTACCTTGATTCTGGGACTGACGACGTGGATTGCGGGCGGCCAACAGGGGCCGTCCCCGATTCCCAGCTTCACGGCCAGCAACTCGCAGAACACGCAGGCGGGGCCATTGGTGTCTTCGGCGAAGGCGGCATTGGTGTCTCCGACGCCGGCACGGGCATTGGACCTTAATGCACCCGGGTGTACGCCGGCCGGCACCTCTGCAGCAAGCGGCCCCTCCGTCAATTGCACGCCCGCCGTTGGCGGTACCTCGACATTAGCCAAGCTCGACGCCATCATCACGATAACTAATTAAGCCTCTCGGCCGAGGACTTCATCTCCTTGCCTTTTACTGGGCATCCCTGACGCCCTACATGATTTCGCAGGGCGCCGCCGACGTTCCGTGCACTCTCCTGCACTTTGTGAATGACGAGTTGGTCGATGTCGCCAAGGCCAGAATCATTCAACCGGGAAACCCCATGTTCCACGGTAATCTGATGCCACACACCGTGTATAGGGTTCAACTGGTTCGGGTGCTGCCAGGCTGCGACGAGTTGTTACCTCCGATTCGACGCGCCGGGGCCGACGAAGATGATGTGATGACCCTCAGCGCCTGCCTAAGCTGGCCCCTACTTTGGCCGAAGAGCCAGATTCGTTTGGGGGCGGGGGACACCACCCCAAAGACAACACCGCCAGTCTTGCCGGCGCCAAGCCATGGCAAGACCGCCGCAACGCTGCGGGACATCCCTATGGCACATGATCCGAACATGCATATGGCACAGGATCTGGACGACGACGACAGTACATTTGCCAACATCAATAAGTACTTTGCCAATCATGGGTACGATGGCGAATTCATGGGGCCTCCTTCTCAAGAACCCAACCCTACAAAAGATGATCGCGATCTAGCTGGTACCGCGGAGAAACCAAGTTGCAACAGGCGTCGTCTGGTGTTCAGTTCTCAGGAGACGCCTCCAGCTGCCGACTTCACCGAGCCTCAGATAGCCGAGGTGCGAAATATTATCGGCCCCAACACACTCAAGAAGGCGGACTGTGAGCAGAACTCAGTCCCATTACAAGAGAAGAAGAAGGCACGAAAAAGAAAGAGTAACAAGGGTGCGAACCAGCCGGCACCGAGTACTATCCGTGCTCAGGACGGGCCACCTTCACCTAAGGATATAATGAGGAGGGTGCATGTGGCGGGTAGGCCGATGCTACCGAGTAATATGCTCAATGCTGCAACCGGTGCTATGCGGAGTCTGCATGACAGTGTTCTTTCTTTGGAGAAGCGGCGTCTCAGAGAGAAGGATGTGGCATACCCAGTTTTCGTGGCCAAGGTGCCAGAGGGCAAGGGCTTTGTGGATAACTCCATCGGGGGTACGATCGTCCTGCGGTTTGATGACATATTCGCTATGTTTAACCTTCATCCGCTGCACTACACCTTTGTTCGGCTATTTTCGCTGAGTATGGAGATGCAGATCATTAGAGACAAGACCCCGGACATCGTGATAGTCGACCCCTTCTACATGCATGCCAAGATCTTGGGCAGCGATGGGACCGACAAGTCGCGAGTTCTTACCTCGAAGGCGTCATTCTGGCAAACCGAGATAAGGATAACTTCCCCATGCCTTACTTTCCCGAGTAAGTCGTCCTCTCAACCGCCCCGTAACATACGATTTCTTAGATTTCAATCGTTTTTCTTTTTACATTCCGTGTTTTGTGCAGTGACACACAATGTACACTCATCCTCCTAAGCCCGAAATATTCCATGGCCACGTATTTCGACTCGGACCGTCAGTTGAAGGTAAACTACACAAATGTTAAGAAAGTTCTTGATGATGTTCTCCCTGGCTACGCCAAATCTGGAGGCACCTTCACCAGGGCAGTTCGTAAGTACGGCAAGCACGTGTTCGCCCACAATACGACGTTCTGCTGCGTCAAGCAGCTGTCTGGAGGTCAGAAGGGTGCCTACTACGCCATCCATCACATGCGGGCGATCGTACGGGACCATCATCACCTTCTGCTACCAGATAAACTCAAAGATTGGGTCGCGAGTTTGTCGGCAATCCAGGACGCGGACATCAGACAAGAATTCTTACGCATCTAGTCGGAGTTTGCGGAAATCATCCATCAAGATGTCCTTCGTACCTCGGGGCGGTTCTACCTCAGAAATCAACCGTCCAATAGTGACATAGACACAATGCTACAAATGTAGGCTGACAACGCCCGCGAATTCATGACTTCCACGATAGATGGCGGCTTCATCCATGCTCCGGTCCCTTGAGTCGAGTCAAAAGTAGTGATGCTATGTCTAGTTCTGAAACATCGATTGGCTCATGTTGTAATTAAACTTTAATGAACTTGTATGTCTCTGGTTTGGACAGTCGTTCAACTTAGATGTAATCGATGCTATTAATGTCTTGCTTTTCTCTTCCGATCCTTTTGTAGCATACTTATATATTGCTGATGTATTGTCTGTGAATTGGTACTAACGTTTCGTTTGGCTACTGCATATCGAAGTTGTCGTATGTCGTGTACAAGGGTAAGGTTCCCGGAGTCTACGATGACTGGGAGGAGTGTCGGAGACAGGTTCACCATTTCAGTGGTAACAGTTACAAACGGTACACCACTAGGGTGGAGGCGGAATCTAGATACGCGCGCTATCTAGTGAGAGAGAGGAGGGAGCGTTGGAGGAACCGGATGAAGACGAGTGTCATCGCGATGATGCTCATCGTGATGACCGCAGCTCTCTTCTATGTGATGGAAGTTTAGATGATCGATATCGACTTGTAATATGAAGACAAACTCGCTACTCGCAGTCTCGAGACTTGTAATATAATGTTCTATCTTTGTTCGGTCTTTTGAATTCGGAGGCTAATATGATGAATTGTATTCGGAGACTAATATGATGAATTGTATTCGGAGACTAATATGATGAATTGTATTCGGAGACTAACCTTCTATTGATTCGATGAATCTGGTGTTGTTGTCTGGTGTTGTCTAAATTATGTCCAATAATATATTTTGTGTCCTGCGAAAATATCAGAAAAGAAAAAAAATCCCTAATATTCATACTAGTGGTGCACCACTCAAGATACTAATGGTGCACTGTCCAGATGAAACTAATGGCGCATCACCCATCAGTGCGCCATTAGTATGCCAAAGCACATGGGTACATATGCCCCCCTGGGAGGCATACTAATGGCGCACAGAGGGACATACTAATGGCACACTACCTGGTGCACCATTAGTGCACCAGATACTAATGGCACACCAGGGGTGCGCCATTAGTAAAAAAATCTAATGGCGTGGTTCTAGTGGAGCACCACTAGTGCGCCATTAGTAGGCAAAAGTGGTGCGCCACTAGCATGCCTTTTCCTAGTAGTGCCGGGGGAGGAGTCCACCTTGCCCCTCTGTCCTTCATGTCTCTGGCTTAGGAGTTGCCTTGGCAGCCTTGTGCTTTCCTTCTCCTGCTCCGCCAAACGTGGCCGTAGGCACGGCTCCAACTGCCTGTGCACAAGTAAAGGGGTGCAAAAGGACCCCTACCTTTTTACACCGACACACATTTAAGTCTAACATACTTCCTATGCAATGGAGAGGAATAAAACATTGAAAATCTCAAAATAACGAGAGACATGAAAATTTCTAGAACCATATTTTCCTCTCTCATAATAGTTACATGTAGGATCATACTCAAATTCAACAATATAGCAATCATATAACATTTTATTTTCATGATCCACATGCGTAAAATTCTTATAATCTTTCAAGATAATGGGACTAACATCAAATAAAGTCATGACCTCTCCAAACCCACATTCTATATTATCGCAAACATATTCATCATGAGGCTTAAATAAATTTTCAAGATTGTAACAAGAATCACCCCAATCATTGCAATAAGTAGATGACATATCCAAATTAGCATCCCCAAGCTTGGGGTTTTGCATATTAATAGCATAATTGACATTGATAGAATTTATTATAACACCATTGCAATCATGCTTTTCATACAAGGAGCTATCATGAATAACTTCATAAATTTCTTCTTTTATCACTTCATCACAATTTTCAGACTCACGAATTTCAAGCAACACTTCATAAAGATAATCTAGTGCACTCAACTCACTAGCAATTGGTTCAGCATAAATGGATCTTTTCAAAAGATTATCAAGTGGATGAGGATCCATAACAATAGATTTTTAGCAAGCGGAGATGCAAGGAAATAGAAGACACATGGCAACACAAGCACACATTATTTTGGTATTGGAAAAATCACACAACTTAGTGTTTTCATGCGTCATCTTGACCAGTTGTAAACAAGAACACAAGTAGGCGATAGATCCGACCGGAAAATGGCGAATGAAAAAGAGGGCGAATAAAACGTCAAATATTGGTGAAGTGGGGGAGATGAAAATGACAGGCAAATGGAAAATAATGTAAATTGCGAGGAGATGAGATTTGTGATTAGGAACCTGGTTGTGTTGAAGATCCTCCCCGGCAACGGCGCAAGAAATTCCTTTTTATGTCTGCTAGAACTACGTCGGTATTTCCCCAAATAGGAAGGGATGATGCCATATAGCAGAGTAGGTATTTCCCTCAATGATAAAACCAAGGTTATCGAGCCAATAGAAGAACTGAGCAACACAACGTAAATAGCACCTGCACACAAATAACAACACCTCGCAACCCGACGTGTAAAAGGGCTAGTCAATCCCTTTTGGGTAACGGACCTGAGATATATATAAATAATGATAGATAAATTGCAGCAAGGTATTTTTTGGTTTTTGGATTAATAGATCTGAAAATAAAAGCGAAGGAAAAAGTAGATCGCAAAGGCAAATATATGAGAAAGAAGACTCGGGGGCCGTAGGTTTCACTAGTGGCTTCTCTCGAGAAAATAGCAAAAGGTGGGAAAACAAATTAATGTTGGGCAATTGATAGAACTTCAAATAATCATGACGATATCCAGGCAATGATCATTACATAGGCTTCACGTCCAAGATTAATAGACCAACTCATGCCTACGTCTACTAGTATTACTCCACACATCGAACGCTATCTAGCATGCATCTAGTGTATTAAGTTCATGGAAAAATGGAGTAATGCATTAATAACGATGACATGATGTAGACAAGATCCATTTATCTATGGCGTTAGATATGGATCCCACCGTTTATCCTTGGTGGCAATGATACATACGTGTTAGTTCCCTTTCTGTCACTGGAATCAAGCGTCGTAAGTTCGAACCCACTACCGGGCACCTCTTCCCATTGCAAGATAAATAGATCAAGTTGTCTAAAGAAAACCCAAATATCGGAGAAGAAATATGAGGCTATAAGAGATCAAAGAACTCAAATTACTTTCATGGATATACAAAGATAGATTTGATCATAAACTCAAAGTTCATCGGATCCCAACAAACACACTTCAAAAAGAGTTACATCATATGGATCTCCAAGAGACCATTGTATTGAGAATCAAGAACGAGAGAGAAAGCCATCTAGCTACTAACTACGGACCCGAAGGTCTACAAGGAACTACTCACGCATCATCGAAGAGGCACCAATGGAAGTGGTAAACCCCTCCGTGATGGTGTCTAGATTGGATCTGGTGGTTCTAGACTCTACGGCGGCTGGATGAATATTTCGTCGATGCCTTTAGGGTTTCTAGAATATTGGGGTATTTATAGAGAAAAGAGGCGGTCCGGGGGGTACCCGAGGTGGGCACAACCCACCAGCGCGCCTGGGCCTCCTGGTGCGCCCTGGTGGGTTGTCCCCTCCTCGGGACTCCCCCCAGGTGCCATCAGGGCCCATAGTGTTCCTTCTGGCCCAAAATAAATCTCCAAAAAAATTCGCGGTGTTTGGGCTCCATTTGATATTGATTTCATGTGATGTAAAAAAACATGCAGAAAACAGCAATTGGCACTTGGCACTATGTCAATTGGTTAGTAACAAAAAAAATGATATAAAATGATTATAAAACATCCAAAATTGATAACAAAATAGCACGGAACAATAAAAAATTATAGATACATTGGAGACGTATCAACCTCCAAGACACCCCTGCCGGTGCCCGCACCGCGGTCCTCCCAGGTCATGCGCCGCAAACGGCATCCCAACGTTGGCGACCCCGGGTGCCGCCGCGGGAAGAGCCTCTGCATCTTTCTCGAGATGCACAGGGTCGGCATGAACGCCAAGATGCTGGTCAAGATGGCGCACGGCCGCATAACCGTGATGGCGCTCCTTCTAACATGGTTAGGAGTCCGAGCACCTCCCGTTCCCCGCACTTGTCCCTGCCACCTACGCCTGCGGAAGCATTAGCGCGGGTGCAGCTACTCCTCGACTTCCCTCCTGCTGCGGAGAAACAAGAAAGGTGGAAGACTTCTATCCAGAGCCTTATTGCCCATGCCGATAAGGATCGATACCAGGAGGCGGGCCCCTCACGGCGGCGGTCCACCGAGCCGACGCGTGCCTACGGCAGGAGGACCGGAGCCGCCGCAACCACGGTGCACTCCCCTCCACCACGGCAGCAATAGTCGCCCGCTCGGCGGGTCAACGCCCGTGATGATGGATACACGGCTTTGCCTAATCCACAGACTCGTCGCCACCAACGTCAAGTTCTTCAGGAGCGGGTTAAAGAGGATGCTTGAACTACCATCGAGCAGCGATGGGAAGCACGCCATCAATCTGATAGGCGTGCATGGCCCACTGCGTACAGGCCTGCGCCTGGAGATTCTGGTGACCTGCCTTATGAGGTAGGTTGTCCAGCTTTTACCCATGAGCTGCGGTAGTTCCAGTGGCCCACTACACGCACATTCAAACCTGAGGTCCTAGAGAAGTACGACGACAAGACCCATCCGTCCAAGTTCTTGAGCATATACACCATTGTGATGTAAGCTGTCAGGGCTCGGGACGGAAAGGTGCTCGCCAACTACTTCTCGTTGGTGCTCAAACACAATGTCGGGTCGTGGTTGATGCACCTGCCGTTAGACTCCATCTCTGCTTGGTCGGACCTGTGCCACGAGTTTGTTGGCGCCTTTATCGGAGGCCATAATGCTCCTGGCCAAGCAAGTGATTTGAATCTCATTCCCCAAAAGGATGGCGATTCCCTGCGCAAGTACATACAGAGATTCAGCCATGTGTAATACAACATCCCGGATGTTCATCATGTCGTTGTCGTCAGTGTGTTCTATCACAACGTGCGCAACCGCAAGATGCGTGAAGAGCTGGCCATGAACAAGGTTTGGGATGTTGCCGAACTATATGTTCTGGCCGACAGATGTGCTCATGCTGAAGAATGGAGGAAGTACCACAGCGAAGATGCCAACGCGGGAACCAATTTTGGAGATGAAGACGCCGTCGCCCTGGCAAAGAAAGGTTGGCGACGTAATAGGAAACGCAGGGGCAAGACCTTTCTTGCCATCGAGGAATCTGGGGACCCGGCACCGCCAAGAAGGCCAAGGTTGACATCCCCTGCAAGAATGTTGCCAGGTGTGCCGCCTACCAAGACTTGGCGGCTGCTGACAAGTTGGAGGGATCCGACAAGAAATATTGCAAGATCCATCCACCAAGGGCCATGAACTCCAAAACTGCCGGCAAGTTGAGCAGCTTGTGGAGAGGCAGAAAGCTGAGTATGAGAGACGGGACAAGGAGAAGGGCCAGGATGGTGCTGAGGGGGTCCAACAAGAGGCGTGGTGGCCGAGGGGCATGCCGTGGCAAGGAGAAGCAACAAGAGAGGCATGCTTAAGGCCGCGACAAGAAAGAGGGGTATGCTGACCACGAAGAGGACGACGAGTCCAGTGACAAAGAATTTCAAAAGTCCATGGAAGCCATGTGCATCGATGGAGGTGCCTCGTTGCATTCTTCTCACTGCCAGCTTAAACAGTGGGCGCGCGCTCGATCGACACCCAGAAGCCACTACAATGGTCCAGCACGCCTATCATTTTCGACGCCGAGGACCACCCCGATCGCATAACGGCGGCCAGGTGCTTGCCGTTGTTAATTTCCCCAACAATTCGCAACCTCAAGGTGACGAAAATGCTAGTTAACGGTGGGGCCTGTCAGAACTTGATCTCGCCCCAAGTTATCAAGAAGTTGCAAATCCCCAAAGGAGATCTCGAGGATACAGACACATTTCAAGGGATCAATCAGGGGAGAAGCTAGCCCAAGGGTAAGATCACACTACTAGTTACATTTGGCGGCGAGCTGAACTACAAGACGAAGAAGTTTTTTTTATGTAGCCAAGATCCCGTTGCCATATAACAGGATCCTTGGCCGCCCAGCACCGGCCAAGTTTATGGCGGCATCACACTATGCCTACAACACACTGAAGATGCCCGACCCGATGAGCATCATCACTGTTAGCTCCGACAAGAAGAACGCACTCATCTGTGTTGAACAGCTCTACCGGGAAGAGGTAGTAGCACCTGCCGCCAAGGCACTTGCTCCTGCCGCTGGAGCCCCCGAGGCAAAGAAGACCGGCAAGACCTTAGTTGCTGGCAAGGTTTCTGGCCCCGGCCAAGCCTCTTGCACCCACTCCGGCAAGCGCGCCTCTTCGGAGTGCTACGTTCCCGTTGAGGACGCGCCAGAGAGCTCCACCAGCAAGAGCAAGAAATCAAAGGCTGCACCACCAGAGTCCAAGAACGTGCCCATCAAGGAGGACGATACTGGCGGAGCTTTCACTATATGCTCCACCCTCGACAGCAAATAGGAAAGCGCACTCGTCGCCTTCCTGCGGGCGAATGTGGATGTGTTTGCAAGGCAAGCATCCGACATCCCCGGCGTTCCTAGGGAGGTGATTGAGCACCACCTTGATGTCTGTCCTCATGCGTGGCCCGTCAAGCAGAAGGTCAGGAATCAAGCTTTGGAGCGGCAAGAGATTATCATCGAGGATATTGACCAAAGGATCATTTCCCTCTCCCGCCTATTGACCAGATCATGGACTCCACTGCTGGGTGCAACCTACTATCGTTCCTCGACGCCTATTCAGGATACCACCAGATATTCATGACGAAGGAAGACGAAGAGAAGACCGCCTTTATCACCCCAAGTGGTACGTATTATTTTATACGAATGCCTTTCGGGTTGAAAAGTGCTGGTTCGACATTTGCAAGAGCTGTTCAGATCGGTTTTTAGCCCCAGCTCCATAGAAATATGGAGGCTTACATGGATGAAATAGTGGTCAAAACCATGGACAAGGCAACACTTGTGCAAGATTTGGAAGAAACATTTGCAAATTTGCGCAAAATCAATCTCAAGCTCAACCCTGAGAAGTGTGTGCTCGGTGTTCAATCCGGCAAGCTTCTCGGGTTCTTTGTATCTCAGTGCGGAATCAAAGCGAACCACGACAAGATCAAGGAAATTGAGCAGATTGAAGCACCAAGGCGAGTCAAAGACATGCATCGGCTTGCTGGCTGCGTTGCTGCTTTAGGTAGGTTCATCTCCAAATCTGTTGAGCGCGCTCTCCCCTTCTTCAAGATTTTGAAGAAGGCATGGCCCATTAAATGGACCCCGGAGGCCGAGGCAGCGCTGCGGGATTTGAAGAGGTACCTCTCCTCTACGCCAATACTAGTTGCGCCTAAACCACAAGAGCCATTGTTACTATATCTAGAGGCAACGAATCAAGTGGTCAGTGTTGCGCTACTAGTGCAGAGGGAAGTTGACGAAGAGGCAAGCGGCGGCGGCAAGACTATCGGATGACGAGCCAGAGCTCTCCCCGGCAGGATCTGGTGCCGGCAAGGCAGGACCCTCTGCAGAGTCCGGCATCAGCAAGGCAGGGGGCCCGACTGGGTCTGTCGCCAGCAAGGCAGGATCTGCACAAGCAAACGAAGTAATATAGAGGAAGAAGATGACGCATCACTCAGTTTATTTTGTCAGGTCCCTCTTGCAGGGGGCTATATCAAGATACTCTAGTGTGCAGAAGCTGCTCTTCGGCCTCCTTATGGCCTCGAGGAAGCTGCGCCATTATTCTCAAGTAGATGAGATCACCGTCATCACTCGCTTCCCGTTGCAACAGATCTTGCACAACCCAGAAGCGGCTGGGAGGATTGTGGAATGGGCGTTGGAACTATCAAGTTTTGGTCTCAGGTTCAAAAGCACTCTAACAATCCACAGCAGAGTTTTCGCGGAGTTCATTGCAGAATGGACCTCAACGCCTCACGAAGAAGTACAAGAGACCACTCTTGCCGGCAAGGAAACAAGCTGCAACTGGATTTTGTACTTTGATGGGGCTTTCTCGCTGCAAGGCGCCGGTGTCGGTGTGCTGCTTGTCGCGCCCACCGGAGAGTACCCCAAGTACGTAGTCCAAATGCATTTTCATCGGGAGAGCTAGACGAACAACACCGCGAAGTATGAGGGACTGCTTGCCGATCTCAGGATTTAGGTAGACCTTGGGATCAGAAAGTTGATCGTCCGTGGGGATTCACAACTCGTAGTGAAGCAGGTGAACAAGGATTAGCATAGCCCACTGATGGATTATGTGGATGAAGTGAGGAAGTTAGAAGAGCATTTTGACGGTCTTCAAGCAGAGCATGTTCCTCGAGCGGAGAACAGAATTGCTGACGAGCTATCAAAACATGTTGCCCTCAAGTTACCTGTGGAACCATGGACCTTTGTGCTCCAACTGACTCGGCCATCCGTTGAACCATCGTCAGGACAGGATAAACGAATAAAATCGGGACCCTGCAAGTACTTTGTCGCCGAGCTCCCAGGAGCCACCGGCAAAGATGTTGCCGGGGACCCCGAACTTGTTGGGGAATGACAGGCTCCGGTAGGGACCCAAGCCCTTGTCGTAGAGATGGCTGCTCCCACGGCAGAAGATATGCCTCTAGTCCTTGCCATCGAGCCTCGGGCTCCGACATGGGCACAGCACAACATTCAGTTCCTCCAAACAGGGGAACTCCCTGAGGAGCGTGAAGAAGCGAAGAAAGTAGCCCGTTGGTCTGCCATGTACCAGTTTGTGGACGATGTCCTCTACCGAAAAAGATCGAATGGTGTGAAATTGAAGTGCATTCCCCGAGAGCACGGACTGGAGTTGTTGGCAGAGATACATGGAGGCATATGTGGCTCTCACATAGGATCAAGAGCCCTTGCCGGCAAGGCATTCCGGCAAGGTTTCTTTTGGTCCACTCCTCTCCGGGATGTTACTACGCTAGTAACCAGGTGTAGCGTGTCAGTTCCATTCGAAGAAACTCCATCGACTAGCTCAAGCTCTTTAGAGAATCCCTCTTTCCTGGCCATTCTCGGTATGGGGGCTCGACATACTCGGCCCTTTTCCCTGTGCTGTCGGGGGCTTTGAGTACTTGTACGTTGCGATCGACAAGTTCACAAAGTGGCCAGAAGTGGAAGCGGTGAGAAAGGTGATAGCACAATCAGTCGTCAAGTTCTTCAAAGGACTAGTTTGTCGTTTTGGTGTGCCAAACAGAGTCATCACCGACAACGGCACGCAGTTCACAAGCCGCACCTTCATGTAATACGTCCAAGACCTCGGCAGCAAGATATGGTTTGCTTCTGTTGCACATCCATGAAGCATCGGCCAGGCGGAAAGGGCAAATGTTGAAGTGTTGCGGGGCCTCAAGACGAGGACTTTTGATAGGCTGCACAAGTGCAGAAGAAGCTGGATTGACGGGTTGCCGGCGGTTCTTTGGTCAATTAGAACAATGCCAAATCGAGCCACCGGCCAGACACCCTTCTCCCTAGAGTACGGGGCAGAAGCAGTTCTCCTCACGGAACTCACATACGGGCCACCTCGAGTGCTCTCTTATGATGAGCTTGAGCAAGAGCAGTTGTGACAAGATGACACAACGCTCCTCGAGGAAGATCGTCTTCAGGCTGCTGTGCGAGCTTCATGCTACCAGCAAGCCTTGCACCGCTACCATAGCCGCAAGATTCATGCCCGAAGCTTTGAGGAAGGCGACCTTGTTCTTCGGCGCATTTAGTCGGCCAAAAATTCCAACAAGTTGACGCCAAAGTGGGAAGGCCTTTACCGATAATACGAGTCACCAGGCCCGGCGCAGTCCGCCTGGAGACCGAAGATGGTATCCCAGTGAGCAATTCCTGGAACATCGAACATCTTCGAAAGTTTTCCCGTGAGGTGCGTTTACCGGGGGACTAAACTTGGGGGACTAAACATATCATCTTCATCAAACATAGCATCCCCAATCTTGTGGCTTTGATATCATTAGCATCATGGGTATTCAAAGAATTCATACTAACAACATTGCAATCATGCTCATCATTCACATATTTTATGCCAAGCATTCTATGTAATTCTTCTTCTAGTACTTGAGCACAATTTTCCTTCCCATCATTTTCAGAAAAGATATTAAAAAGATGAAGCATATGAGGCAGTTTTCTTTTATAAACTAAACTAGTGATAAAACAAGAAACTAAAAGATTCGATTGGAAGATCTAAAGATATACCTTCAAGCACTCACCTCCCCGGCAGCGGCGCCAGAAATTGCTTGATGTCTACTACACAACCTGCTTCTTGTAGACGTTGTTGGGCCTCCAAGTGCAGATGTTTGTAGGACCATAGACAATTTCCCTCAAGTGGATGACCTAAGGTTTATCAATCCGTGGGAGGTGTGGGATGAAGATGGTCTCTCTCAAACAACCCTGCAACCAAATAACAAAGAGTTTATTGTGTCCCCAACACACCCAATACAATAGTAAATTGTATAGGTGCACTAGTTCATCGAAGAGATGGAGTGCAATATGGATGGTAGATATAGGTTTTTGTAATATGGAAATATAAAAACAGAAAGGTAACTAATGATAAAAGTGAGCACAAACGGTATTGCAATGCGTTGATACAAGGCCTATGGTTCATACTTTCACTAGTGCAAGTTCTCTCAACAATAATAACATAACTGGATCATATAACTATCCCTCAACATGCAACAAAGAGTCACTCCAAAGTCACTAATAGCGGAGAACAAATGAAGAGATTATTGTAGGGTACAAAACCACTTCAGAGTTATTCTTTCTGATCGATCTATTCAAGAGTCTGTAGTAATATAACACGAAGCTATTCTCTCCGTTTGATCTATCCTAGAGTTCGTACTAGACTAACACCTTAAGACACATATCAACCAAACCCTTAATGTCACCTAGATACTCCATTGTCACCTCAAGTATCCATTGGCATGATTATACGATATGCATCACACAATCTTAGATTCATCTATTCAACCAACACAAAGAACTTCAAAGAGTGCCCCAAAGTTTCTACCGGAGAGTCAAGACGAAAACGTGTGCCAACCCCTATGCATATATTCCCTAGGTCACGAAACCCGCTAGTTGATCACCAAAACATACTTCAAGTGAATCAATAGAATACCCCATTGTCACCACGGGTATCCCACGCAAGACATACATCAAGTGTTCTCAAATCCTTAAAGACTCAATCCGATAAGATAACTTCAAAGGGAAAACTCAATCCATTTCAAGAAGGTGGAGGGGGATAAACATCATAAGATCCAATTATAGTAGCAAAGCTCACGATGCATCAAGATCGTGCAATATCAAGAACACGAGAGAGAGAGAGAGAGAGATCAAACACATAGCTACTGGTACGTACCCTGAGCCCCGAGGGTGAACTACTCCATCATCGTCATGGAGAGCGTCGGGATAAAGAAGATGGCCACCGGTGAGGGCCCCCACCTCCGGCAGGGTGCCGGAACGGGTCTAGATTGGTTTTCCGTGGCTAAAGAGGCTTGCGGCGGCGGAACTATCGATCTAGGTTATGTTCTTGAAGTTTGGGTATATATAAGAGGTGTTGGAGTCGGGAACAACTCAGGGGGGTCCCCGAGGCGGCCACGAGATAGGGGGCGCGCCCAGGGGGGCAGGGAGCGCCACCCTCCCTTGTGGTGGCCTCGGGACTCTTCTAGTCCATCTCCGGTACTCCGTGGGCTTCTTCTGGTCCAAAAACAATCTCCGTGCAATTTCAGGTCAACTGAACTCCGTTTGGTATTCCTTTTCTACGATACTCAAAAACAAGGAAAAGACAGAAACTGGCACTAGGCTCTAGGTTAATAGGTTAGTCCCAAAAATCATATAAAATAGGATATAAATGCATATAAAACATCCAAGATGGATAATATAATAGCATGAAACAATCAAAAATTATACATACGTTGGAGACATATCAAGCATCCCCAAGCTTAATTCCTGCTCATCCTCGAGTAGGTAAATGATAAAAACAAGATTTTTGATGTGGAATGCTACCTAACATAATTATGCATGTAATTTGCTTTATCGTGGCATGATTGTTCAGATCCGAAAGATTCAAGACAAAAGCTTAATATTGACATAAAAACAATAATACTTCAAGCATACTAACAAAGCAATTATGTCCTCTCAAAATAACATGGCCAAAGAAAGTTCATCCCTACAAAATCATATAGTCTAGCTATGCTCTATCTTCATCCCACAAAATATTTTAATCATGCACAACCCCGGTTTTAGCCAAGCAATTGTTTCATACTTTACTATTCTCAAACTTTTTACAACTTTCACGCAATACATGAGCGTGGGCCATGGATATAGCACTATGGGTGGAATAGAGTGGTGGTTGTGGAGAAGAAAAAAAGGAGGAAGATAGTCTCACATCAACTAGGCGTATCAATGGGCGATGGAGATACCCATCAATAGATATCAATGTGAGTGAGTAGGGATTGCCATGCAACGGATGCACTAGAGCTATAAATGTATGAAAGCTCAACTAAAGAAACAAAGTGGGTGTGCATCCAACTCTCTTGCTCATGAAGACCTAGGGCATTTTGAGGAAGCCCATCATTGGAATATACAAGCCAAGTTCTATAATGAAAATTCCACTGGTATATGAAAGTGACAAAACAAGAGACTTTCTATCATGAAGATCATGGTGCTACTTTGAAGCACACGTGTGGAAAAAGGATAGTAGCATTGCCCCTACTCTCTTTTTCTCTCATTTTTTATTTGGGTCTTTTCTCTCTCTTTTTTCCCTCTTTTTTTCTTTTATTTTTTTATTTTTCTTCTAGAGTCCCATCCCGACTTGTGGGGGAATCATAGTCTCCATCATCATGTCCTCACTGGGACAATGCTCTAATAATGAAGATCATCACACTTTTATTTACTTATAACTCAAGAATTACAACTCGATGCTAGAACAAAATATGACTCTATGTGAATGCCTCCCGCGGTGTACTAGGATGTGCAATGAATCAAGAGTGACATGTATGAAAAATTATGCGTGGTGGCTTTGCCACAAATACGATGTCAACTACATGATCGAGCAAGGCAATATGACAATGATGAAGCATGTCATAATGAACGGAACATTGGAAAGTTGCATGGCAATATATCTCGGAATGGCTATGGAAATGTCATAATAGGTAGGTATGGTGGCTGTTTTGAGGAGGGTATATGCTGGAAGGGTCAGAGTGCGTATAATCCATGGACTCGACATTAGTCATAAAAAACTCACATACTTATTGCAAAAATCTACAAGTTATCAAAACCAAGCACTACACCCATGCTCCTAGGGGAAGGGTTGGTAGGAGTTAACCATCGCGCGATCTCGACCTCCACACAAAGGTAGACAATCAATAAATAAATCATGCTCCGACTTCATCACATAATGGTTAACCATACATGCATGCTACGGGTATCACAAACTTTAACACAAGTATTCTTCAAATTCACAATTACTCCACTAGAATGACTCTAATATCACCATCTTCATATCTCAAAACAATCATCAAGTATCAAACTTTTCATAGTATTCAATGCACTTTGTATGAAAGTTTTTATTATATCCCTCTTGGATGCCCATCACATCAGGACTAGTTTCATAACCTAAGAAAATTACCATGCTGTTCTAAAAGACTCTCAAAATAATATAAGTGAAGCATGAGATTTCAACTATTTCTTCAAAATAAAACCACCGTTGTGCTCTAAGAAGATATAATTGAAGCCCTAGAGCAAACGAGAAACTACTCCGAAAGATATAAGTGAAGATCAATGAGTAGTTTAATAATTATGTAACTATGTGAAGACTATCTAACATTTCAGAATTTCAGATCTTGGGATATTATTCAAACAGCAAGCAGAAAATATGATGCTCCAAGCAAAACACATATCATGTGGTGGATAAAAATATAGCCTCAAGTAAAGTTACCGATGAACGAAGATGAAAGAGGGGATGCCTTCCGAGGCATCCCCAAGCTTTGGCTCTTGGTTGTCCTTGAATATTACCTTGGGGTGCCTTGGGCATCCCCAAGCTCAGGCTCTTGCCACTCCTTATTCCATAGTCCATCGAATCTTTACCCAAAACTTGAAAACTTCACAACACAAAACTCAACAGAAAACTCGTCAGCTCCATTAGTATGAGAAAATAAAACCACCACTTAGGTACTGTTGTGAACTCATTATAAATTAATATTTTTGTAATATCTGTTGTATTCCAACTTCTATATGGTTCATACCATCCGATACTACTCATAGATTCATCAAAATAAGCAAACAACACATGGAAAACAGAATATGTCAAAAACATAACAGTCTGTAGCAATCTGTAACTTTCGAATACTTCTGCAACTCAGACAATTCTGAAATAAATTGGTGGACTTTAGTAATTTTCCTATTAATCTTCTGCAAAAATAATCAACTTAAATAACTCTTTTGTAAAAAATGGCAGCTAATCTCGTGAGCGCAAAGTTTCTGTTTTTTACAGCAAGATCACATTAACTTTCACCCAAGTCTTACCGAAGGTTCTACTTGGCACTTTATTGAAACAAAAGCTATAAAACAAGATTACTACAGTAGCTTAATCATGTGAACACACAATGACAGTAGGGGTAAATATTGGGTTGTCTCCCAACAAGCGCTTCTCTTTAATGCCTTTTAGCTAGGCATGATGATTTCAATGATGCTTGCATAAAAGATAAGAATTGAAACATAAAGAGAGCATCATGAAGAATATAGCTAGCACATTTAGGTCTAACCCACTTACTATGCATAGGGATTTTGTGAGAAAATAACTTATGGGAACAAGAATCAACTAGGATAGGAAGGGAGAACAAGCATAGCTTCAAAACTTTCAACATATAGAGAGGAAACTTGATATTATTGCAATAGGTAGAAACATATGTTCCTCTCTCATAATAATTTTCTGTAGCATCATGAATGAATTCGACAATATAAACATCACATAAAGCATTTGTTTCATGATCCATAAGCATAGAAATTTTACTACTCCCATCATAAGCAAAATTCTTCTCATTCATAGTAGTGGGAGGAGCAAATTCAACAAAATAACTATCATGTGAAGCATAATCCAATTGAAATCATGATGACAAGTTTCATGGTTATCTTTATGCTTTATAGCATACATGTCATCACAATAATCATCATAAATAGGAAGCATGCTTTGATCATAAAAAATTTTCTCATCAAAACTTGGGGGACTAAACTTATCATCTTCATCAAACATAGCATCCCCAAGCTTGTGGCTTTGCATATCATTAGCATCATGGGTATTCAAAGAATTCATAATAACAACATTGCAATCATGCTCATCATGCACATATTTTTATGCCAAGCATTCTATGTAATGCTTCTTCTAGTACTTAGGCACAATTTTCCTTCCCATCATTTTCACGAAAGATATTAAAAAGATGAAGCATATGAGGCAACCTCAATTCCATTTTTTTTGTAGTTTTCTTTTATAAACTAAACTAGTGATAAAACAAGAAACTAAAAGATTCGATTGCAAGATCTAAAGATATACCTTCAAGCACTCACCTCCCCGGCAACGGCGCTAGAAATTGCTTGATGTCTACTACACAACCTTCTTCTTGTAGAAGTTGTTGGGCCTCCAAGTGCAGAGGTTAGTAGGATAGTAGCAAATTTCCCTCAAGTGGATGACCTAAGGTTTATCAATCCATGGGAGGCGTAGGATGAAGAAGGTCTCTCTCAAACAACCCTGCAACAAAATAACAAAGAGTCTCTTGTGTCCCCAACACTCCCAATACAATAGTAAATTGTATAGGTGCACTAGTTCGGCGAAGAGATGGTGATACAAGTGCAATATGGATGGTAGATATAGGTTTTTGTAATATGAAAATATAAAAACAGCAAGGTAACTAATGATAAAAGTGAGCACAAACGATATTGCAATGCGTTGAAACAAGGCCTAGGGTTCACACTTTCACTAGTGCAAGTTATCTCAATAATAATAACATAACTGGATCATATAACTATCCATCAACATGCAACAAAGACTCACTCCAAAGTCACTAATAGCGGAGAACAAACAAAGAGATTATTGTCGGGTACGAAACCACCTCAAAGTTATTCTTTTTGATAAATCTATTCAAGAGTCTGTAGTAAAATAACACGAAGCAATTCTTTCCATTCGATCTATCCTAGAGTTTGTACTAGTATAACACCTTAAGACACATATCAACCAAAACCCTCATGTCACCTAGATACTCCATTGTCACCTCAAGTATCCGTGGGCATGATTATACGATATGCATCACACAATCTCAGATTCATCTATTCAACCAACACGGAGGCCTTGGGACTCTTCTAGATGGATAATATAAAATAGCATACGAATGCATATAAAATAGCATATAAATGCACATAAAACACCCAAGATGGATAATATAATAACATGGAACAATAAAATTATAGATACGTTGGAGACGTATCAGGAGCTTGAGCTGAACTTTTTGGAAGAAAGGAGACGAACTGACGCCCCGACCGCGGCAAGCCAATGCTGCCGGGGGCAGCAGATTCGGATAAGTCCTTTCTCCCCC
>LR738714.1:219591154-219632760 GCA_902687465.1 Secale cereale
TTGTGTACTTTTCTATGAAGCTTCAACATATGAAACTTCACTCGATCCCATGCCAACGTGCCCCCTCCTTCTTATGGCCCAAACCCTTTCTTTTGGGCTGGAATTTGGTTGTAGTTGTGATCGAAGAGGGACAGGTGAAAGGCCTAATCCTGCTTTGCCCCTACCTCCGCTGAGAGCGTGAGCGTCGCTGGGGTACGAAGTGGGGAGACAGCAAGGCCTGTTGCCGGGTGATATTATTTTCTTGAAAAATCATGAGGACTCGCTCCTTGGTGTGAGCCTCGCTCACGCACAAAAGAACCCGACAAACACCCTTTTTCTTCATTAATACATTGATTAAACAAGTACAATTCATACAAAATATAAGCATGAGCAAGGGGCTACAAAGTTTAAGTTCGACAAGTGCCTGCGGGCTTAAGATCTAAAAAAAGATAAGATGCCCGTAATACCTTTCTTGTCCCTCTCCTCAGGAAGCAAGTCGAGATAGCAGGAGGGCAAAAAGAGTGCCTAGGCGAGGTGCCCGCGGCAGAAGATACCAAGAGAACATCCCGGCGGTCGTCCAGAAGAGGGCTGGTGATGACGGTGCTGGGAGAGAAGCCGAAAGATGAGGTAGCAGGCCGGCAATACGACACGAAGGCGTCAATGCCATCGTACTCCGACATGACGGCCCGCCACCCGCCTTCTTCGTCTTCTCCGACCTTCCAGCGCTGGCCGCCAGAAGCGAAAGCCCCGAGAAGTTCAAGGATCTAGCTTGAGGGGCCGTCGCCAAAAACTACCCCCGGCAAATTCCTCTACCGGGGAGAGGGCCAGGTGCAGATGGTGGTGCTGCCGACGTCGCCTAGTGACCAGCCCCCATTGTCCTCCCCATCGGTCTCCTCCTCGTCGCTATCGCTTGAGGAGGAGCTTTCATCGTTGATCGAGCTCTCCGCACATCACCCTAACCGGATTCCCGAGCACCCAAAGACCTTGACAGAAAGGAGTTCGGCCTCCACCAATTTGAAGCGGAGGACGTGCCCCTTCGTCAAGCAGTGAGTGCCTGCAAAGGTTTTCCAACCACGACAAAGAAGCATTACATGAGGGACGGGGAACTTCACGTTCGCCCACATAGCACCATTGCAACATCCCTTCATGTGAAGCCTCAACCTCGATGGCTGGTCAACCTCCAGCACCCTCGCGAATGGCTCGGGAAGACGAAGTCGGCTATTGGCGGTTCATGCAGCCGCAAGATAAACTCCAATGCCATGTCTCCGACATGGACGCTTGGCGAAGCGGGAGGAGACGGTGGCACCACAGGTGCCCCACTCCCACGTCCTCTTCCGCCTCGACCACCTCGCCGACCGCGACCCCGTCCAGCACCTCCACCTTCGGCGCTCGGCTCTTCCCCTTGCGTGCTTGGCTCTTCCTTGACGAGAGGAAGATCTAGTAGCCTTCGCTGAGGGTCGGCCGTGACCGCGCCCTCTCGGCATGGTGGTGGATCGAGAACGGAGAAGGAGAGAAGACGCAAGGGGATGCCCCTCCCTTCTACTCCCAATCCTCCTTTTATAGCCAAGCAGGAAGGACTGGGGGATGGCTCTATACCTTATCTGAAGGGCCCTTTCTCGTCCGGCTCATTAAATCCATTGGCAACGAGCAAGGTCATCGACCGTCCTCCCCGCGCCAATCAAAGGCGCATGGGTATCTGCCATGGTGCACCTCCCCATATCCCATGCATCCGCCACCTACCCCGCGACATGCATGTGGCGTACGTGCCGAAAAAGGCGGGTGTAGTGGGAAGCGTGAGACAACGATTACCATCTCATGAAACAAAGGCCATTCACGAGCCACTGCAAGCATGATAGACGAGAAGATTACAACAGTCGTTCTCTGCCACGTGTGCCCGCGCACCATTTGGGCTTGGCCCAACGACGCTTCGCACTTGTATTTTGCCCAGGCCCGGGGGCTCCTATCGGTGTAGTAAAATTTTGGGCCCTTTAGCACCCCATACTTGTGCATGGGCACTCGAGCCATGCCCGCGGCAAGGCCCGACGAGGGCAATCGAGGGCAAATGCCAGGTGAGGAGGAGGGACCAAGCTAGAGAGCAGAAGACGAGCTATCTTGCCGGGACGGCTCGCGAGACCCCGGTAAGATACTTGCCGGGACAACTTGTCGAGCACCAACAAAGCACCACCCTCGGGGTTGAGAGCTCTGACACCATTGACAATGTTAAGGCCAACACCTAGGGATATGCGCGTAGTGGCGTGCAGATATCTGTGAAAAGCCAGAAGACGAGGTACCTTACAAGATCCCTGCCGAAGGCGTCTGTGAGCCACCGGCGGACGTCATCAAGATCGCGGCAAGGCTGCACCACCTCGTCGCCGCTCCAGCACACTAGCCAGCCAGCCAGCCTAGCAGGCGCCTGCGTGGTGGCATGCAGATCTTCGCGAAGAGCCTGCCACCTCTCCAGCACAGTAGCTGCCTAGCCAACTTGGCGTTGCATGCCTCGTCGGCAGGGACGGGTGTCAAGACGGAGCGGGGTGGCGACGGACGGGACGGGTTCTACTCACGTCCCCTATAAAGCTAGAGGGCACGTAAGCAACGCATTCAATGTGTTTGTCCTAAGACGCCGATGATAAACATAGACAATGTAACTACTTTACACCTCTTTTATGCCACTGTGGCAGCCCCTTGGACATATAAAAGGAGGCCCACAACATACTAGAGGAGGGTTTGGATCTTTTGAACCTCTCAGCCCAGTTTGCATGCAGAGCAGTGAGCCGAAGCTCAAGAACATAGAATATACACTCTAGCAGGACTAGGGTTTTATGCTGCTCAGCGGCCCGAACCTGGGTGAAAATCTGTCGTGTTGATCGTTAGATACGCTCTTTGCTCTACCCCTCTTCGCTACCAAACAGTAGAAGGGATCCACGTGACCCCGTAGGTGTCGTTTTGCGCTGACACTTTTACTATTGTTTTGGACTCTAATTTGCATGATTTGCATGAAACTAACCCAGGCTGATGTTGTCATCAGCAGAACTACAATGGTGTTCTTTTTGTGGAGAAATAAAAGTTCTCGGAATTGGACGAAACTTTTTGGAGATTTATTTTGGAATAGATAAGAATTATTGGAACCAGGACCCACTGGAGGGGGTGCCCCAGCTGCCCACAAGGCACCAGGGTGCGCCACCTCCCCAAGCATGCCCTGGTGTCTTGTGGGGCCCACGAGGCTCCGCTGGCCCTAAATCCGACTCTATAAAATCTTATTTTTAGAGGGAAAAAATAGGAGAGGAAGTTTCATCGCGTCTTACGATACGGAGCCTCCGCCTCCTCCTATTCTTTATAGGGAGGCCAGATCTGGAGTCTGTTTTGGGCTCCGAAGAGGGGGATCTTTCGTATTCTTCATCATCAACCATCCTCCATCACCAATTGCATGATACTCACCGCCGGGAGTGAGTAATTCATTCGTAGGTTTGCTGGTCGGTGAGAGGTTGGATGAGATTCATCATGTAATCGAGTTAGTTTTGTTAGGGCTTGATCCCTAATATCCACTATGTTCTGAGATTGATGTTCTTATGACTTTGCTATGCTTAATGCTTGTCACTAGGGCCCGAGTGCCATGATTTCAGATCTGAACCGTTTATTTTATCACCATTATATGTATGTTCTTGATCCGATCTTGCAAGTCATATGCTCCTACTATGTGTTAGGATCCACATACCCCAAAGTGACAACAATTGGGATTCTTTCTGGTGTCGTAGTTTGAGGAGTTCATGTATTCACTATGTATTAACTCTTTGATCCGGTTCTCTATTAAAAGGAGGCATTAATATCCCTTAGTTTCCTTATGGACCCAGCTGCCACGAGAGGGTAGGACAAAAGATGTCATGCAAGTTCTTTTCCATAAGCACGTGTGACTATTTATGGAAGACATGCCTACATTATATCGACGAATTGGAGCTAGTTCTGTGTCGCCCTAGGTTATAACTTTTATATGATGAATATTATCCAACGATATCACCGAGCCGGTGCCTACGAGTTTCCACACATTGTTCTTGCTAAGTTACTACTGTTGCTGCTACTGTTATGATTACTACCAAACAGTTGCTACTACTGTTACCATTACTACTGCCATCAAAGCAATCATACTATTGTCCTACTGATCACTTTGCTGCAGATATTTAATCCCTAGGTGTGGTTTATTTGACTACTCAACTGCAAATACTTACAAATATTGTTTGACTCTCGTTGTGTCGAATCTATAAATTTGGGTTGCATACTCTACCCTCGAAATTTTTTGTGATCCCCTATACTTGTGGTTTGTGAAGAACTTTTTCTGGCACCGTTGCCAGGGAGCATAGCTATATTTATTGAGTCACTTGGGATTTATATCTGATTATCACTGTGAAGAATCCTAAGGATGATAGAACCAAGATCGTTCCCTCTAAGACGAGGCGAGGTAAGGAACTGTCATCTAGCTCTGCACTTGATTCACCCTCTATTTTGAGTAAGCTTGCAACACCACCACCTGCTATCAAATCTGATATGTCGCAAGTTATTGATCATGCTACTTCTACTATGAATGATGCTTATGATGATGTTAGTACCTTGCCTGATAATACTGTGCCACTAGGTGAATTTCTTGACGAACAACTTGATAGAGCTAAAGAAATTGAGACTACTGAAACTGATGAGAATGCTGAAACTGATATTGAAACTGGAAACATTGAAACACCTATTAGACCCAGCTCTCCTAGATATAAATTTCCTGATATACTTGAGGGTTCTGTTATGGAGGGCGAGGTAGCAGAGGACTTTCTTGCTTCTAAGGATAGAGATGATCTTACGAAATTGCTATGCAAGTTGAAAGTAAAATCTTTGAATGCTAGAATGAATTATGATCCCAAGTTTGCTACTTCACGAATCTTTGTTACTGATAAGGACTATGAATTTTCTGTTGTCCCAGGGTTAATGACTTTATCTGAATCTGATCCTTTCCATGGCTAAGAAACTAAAACTGTTGTGGCACATCTTACTAAACTAAATGATATAGCCACCCTATTTGCTCATGATGAGAAAATTCGCTACTACTATATTCTCAAGTTATTTCTATTCTCATTAAAGGGTTATGCTAAGACATGGTACAACACTCTTACTCCTAGTTCTGTGTGTAGTCCCCAGGATATGATTTACTACTTATCTAAAAAATATTTTCCTGCTCATAAGAAACAAGCTGCCTCACAGGAAATATCTAACTTCGTGAAAATTGAAGAGAGTCTCCCACAAGCTTGGGGGAGGTTTCTCCAATTAATTAATGCTTTGCCTAATCATCCTCTTAAGAAAAATGAAATACTTGATATCTTGTATAATGGACTAACCGATGCTTCTAGGAACTTCCTAGATAGTTGTGTTGGTTGTGTTTTCGGGGAACAAAATGTTGAACAAGATGAGGAACTACTAAATAATATATTGAAGAATTATGATGAATGGAAACTTCCTAAAACACTGCCTAAACCCACTCCAAAGAAGAGGGGCATTTTATTTCTCAGTCTCGAAGATATGGAAGAGGTAAAGAAATGCACAAAAGAAAAAGATATTGAAGCTGAAGATGTCGAATTTACCAGCTATTGAAGAAATACATGGTCTCGGCAAACAACCATAGGTGGTAGAGTTAAATTATCTTTTAAAGTTTGATGAAGATGATATCCCTTGTAATAAACCTCATAGCCAATGCTTGTATGAATTCGACAAATACATTGGCAAGCAAGATCATTGCAATGCCTATGTTATGACACAATTAAAGAAAAACTCTGATATGATTGCTCGCTTTAGTGACTTGTTATTTAGAATCACCAATAATGTAAGAGGAGTAGGAAAACATGCCTCTATGGTTCAAACTCAATTAGAACAAGTTGCTAAATCTCAAAGTGAGTTATTGATATGTCTCCAATGTATCTATAAATTTTTATCGTTCCATTATATTATCCATCTTGGATGTTTTATATGCATTATTATGCTATTTTATATCATTTTTTGGGACTAACCTATTAACCTAGTGCCTAGTGCCAGTTGCTGTTTTTCCTTGTTTTTGTATAGAAAATCAATACCAAAAGGAATCCAACTGGAATGAAACTTTTTGACGATTTTTCTTGGACAAGAAGACACCCTGGAAGCTTCGGGGGGGAGGCTAGAAGAGCTACGGATGGGCCACAAGCTCACAAGGCGCGCCATCGGGGGTACAACACGCCCCCGAGCTTGTGGGCCCACTATGGCAGCGCATCTCTAACCCTAATCTCTGCTCTATAAATACCCAAATATTCCCCGAGGACTAGGGGACACGCCAAAAAAACTTTTCCGCCACCACAAGCTTCTGTCCTCGTGAGATCCCATCTTGGGGCCTTTTCCAATCATCTACCAAAGGGGGAATCGATCATGGAGGGCATCTACATCAATTCTCTTGTTGCTCTGCTGATGATGTGTGAGTAGTTTACCATAGACCTATGGGTCCGTAGCTAGTAGCTAGATGGCTTCTTCTCTCCCTTTGATATTCAATACAATGTTCTGCTCGATGTTCTTGGAGATCTATTCGATGTAATCTTCTTTTGCGGTGTGTTTGTTGAGATACGATGAATTGTGAGTTTATGATTGGATTATCTATGAATATTACTTGAGTCTTATCTGAATTCTTATATGCATTATTAAGATAGCTTTGTATTTTTCTCCAATCTATTAATTTGGTTTGACCAACTAGATAGATTTTTCTTGCAATGGGAGAGGTGCTTTGTAATGGGTTCAATCTTGGGGTATCCTCACCCAGTGACAGAAGGGGTAGCGAGGCACGTATTCATATTGTTGCCATTAAGGATAAAAATATGGGGTTTATTTCATATTAATTGGATATATCCCTCTACATCATGTCATCTTGCTTAAGGCGTTACTCCGTTCTTGTTAACTTAATACACTGGATGCATGCTGGATAGCCATCGATGTGTGGAGTAATAGTAGTAGTTGCAGGCGGGAGTCTGTCTACTTGTCATAGACGTGATGCCTATATTCATGATCATTGCCTTAGATATCTTCATGATTATTCGCTTTTCTATCAATTGCTCAACAGTAATTTGTTCACCCACTTTATGTGTTCTTTCAAGAGACAAGCCTCCAGTGAAACTATGGCCCCCGGGTCTACTTTTATCATATTATTTTCAAATCCATAAAACCAAAAACACACAAATACCTGGCTGCAATTTATTACCTTTACTTTATTTTGCTCTTTTATTTATCTTTTATATCTATCTCTACCAGATCTCATCCTTGCAAGTTACCATGAAGGGATTGACAGCCCCTTTATCACATTGGGTGCAAGTATTTATTTGTGTGTGCAAGTGCTATCATTGGAGATTTGCTTGTACCTCCTACTGGATTGATACCTTGGTTCTTAAATGAGGGAAATACTTATCTCTACTTTCCTCCATCACCCTTTCCTCTTCAAGGTAAAAACAAATGCAACCTCAAGAAGTAGCAGTTACTCAATGAAATGAATAATAATATGAATGATCATGTTGATAGAGTAATGACTAGAGCAGGTAAAATGACTATCAGGAACCACTTTATCCTGAAGGCCACCCTAAAATAATTGAACAAGACTCTCAAAGAATTAATGTTGATGCACCTAGTCCTTATAAAAAAAAAAGAAAAAGGAAAATGATAGGACTATGCATACTTCTAGTGAACCTCAGGTAGAAAAACCTTCAGAGGATGATAATGATGTGTCTATCTCTGATGCTGAAACTCAATCTAGTAATGACCATTCACCTAGTGATAATGATACTGATAATGATGATGTTCATGTGGCTGCTCAACCAGATAATGATAAAGAACCAGACAATGATGTTGAGATAGAACCTGCTATTGACCTTGATAACCCACAACCTAAAAATAAATGTTATGATAAGAGAGACTTTGTTACTATAAAACATGGTAAAGAAAGAGAGCCCTGGGTTCAAAAACCCATGCCCTTTCCACCTAAACCATCTAAGAAAAAGGACGATGGAGAATTTGAATGCTTTTTAGAAACGCTTAGGCCAGTCTTTTTGCATACTCGTTTGACTAATATTTTAAAGATGACCCCTTATGCTAAATACATGGAATATATTGTCACTAATAAATGAAAAATACCTGAAGCTGAAATATCCACCATGCTTGCAAACTATTATTTTAAGGATGGATTACCAAAAAAATTAGGAGATCCTGGAATACCAACTATAAAGTGCTCCTTCAAAAGAAATTATGTGAAAACTACTTTATGTGATTTAGGAGCTGGTGTTAGTGTTATGACCTTCTCTTTATCCAAAAGACTTGATTTAAATAAACTCACACCCCCTGAAATATCGTTGCAAGTGGCCGACAAATCAACTGCCATGTGTATTGGTGTTTGTGAGGATGTGTATGTTGTGGTTGCAAATGTTACTATCTTCACAGACTTTGTTATACTTGATATGCCCGAGGACGTCAACATGTAGATTATCCTTGGTGGACCCTTTTTGAACATTGCAGCGACTGTAATTGATTGCAACAAAAGCAATGTAACTTTCCATATCAATGGTAATGAGCATACAGTTCATTTCCCGAAGAAGCAATTGCATGTAAATGGTATTAATGTTATTGGGAAGACTCCGGCAGTCACTATTGGAGGTTTTCAACTCCCTATACCTACTGCTAAAAGGAAATATGAAATACTAATTGTTGGTGATATGCACATCCCCATTGAGGTAACTTAGTGTTTTATGAAAATTCTTTGGGTTCATGCTAATCGAAAGTGGTTGTTAATAAGACTTGATCAACCTTATTAATGGGTCATTTTTTAGAGGCATGTAGTCGATGAATTTAGTAGACACAACTTTCTGTATCCACTTTATATTTTTTTCTGTTACTTTTAGTTAAATACAATAAAATGCCATGAATAACCTATTTTTTAAATTATATGTGCACTAAAAAGTGCCCAAAAATAAAATGATCTGAAAATTTCACATGATTTTTTTCTGAATATTTGAGAATTTATGGCACTAAAAACAATACAGGGGTTGTCTGAGGTGGCCATAAGCCACCACGGCGCGCCACCCCCTCCAAGCACGCCCTGGTGCGTAGTGGGCCCTATAGGACCCCTCTCACTGAAAACACCACATGGGGGTGTCCCAGATGGCCACAAGCCACTAGGGCGCGCCACCCTCACTAGGCGCGCCATGGTGGGCAGTCGGCCCCACGGAACCCCTCCCTCACTTATCCCACTAGCCCAGATCACCACCTACCTCTATAAAAAACACCATTGATCTCTCTCTCTCTCTCAATCTCTCTCTCTCTCTCGTGTTCTTGCTCTCAAAGCCGCGGATTTTTATCTCTTTGCTCGAAGCTCTGTTTTTGAAACTGTTTTGGGGGATTGTTCCTTGGTATGTGACTCCTCCATCCCTCCAATTAGTTTTTGTTCTAGTGGTTTATATTTTGAGTAATTAGCTACTCTTGGTTCTACAGGAAATGACCTTGCAAGTTGAATTCTTGGTGTTCCATGTAGTTTGAATGCTTGATATAGGCTCTAGACATCCATATGAGTAGTTGCTATCGATCTTGTGAAGTTTTGTTAAGTTTATTTCGTAACCCAAAAAAAATTTGGGCAATTGTTAGCACGATGATGAACCTCCTTAGGAGGAGTTATTTCAGGAGGAGGTCCTCGGAGGCATCATCTAGTGAGGGCTCGATACGACAGTCTTATGTTAAGCCTAGTGCAAGCTCGATGCGAGATGCTGATGTCTACTATGCAACTTTATTCTTGTAGACACGTATTGGGCCTCCAAGCGTAGAGTTTTGTAGGACACTAGCAATTTTCCTTCAAGTGGATGACCTAAGGTTTATTAGTCCGTAGGAGGCATAGGATGAAGATGGTCTCTCTCAAACAATCCTGCAACCAAATAATAAAAAGTCTCTTGTGTCCCCAACACACCAAATACAATGGGAAATTGTATAGGTGCACTAGTTCGGCGAAGAGATGGTGATACAAGTGTAATATGGATAGTAGATATGAGTTTTTGTAGTGCGAACAATAAAAAAACAGCAAGGTAGCAAGTAACAAAAGTGAGCACAAACGGTATTGAAATGATGGAAAACAAGGCCTAGGGTCCGTACTTTCGCTAGTGCAATCTCTCAACAATACTAATATAATTGGATCATATAACCATCCCTCAAAGTGCGATGAAGAATCACTCCAAAGTTCCTAGCTAACGGAGAACATAAGAAGAAATTATTGGTGGGGTACGAAACCACCTCAAAGGTATTCTTTCTGATCAATATTTCCAAGAGTTCTTACTAAAATAACACGAAGTTATTCTTTCCAATCGATCTATCCAAGAGTTGGTACTAAAATACTATAAGGTCATTCTTTCCGATTGATCTATCAAGAGTCCGTACTAACATAACACAAAGTTATCCTTTCCGATCGATCTATCAAGAGTTCATACAAAAATAACACCAAAACAAATTCAATTTTATAATACTCAATCCAACACAAAGAACCTCAAAGAGTGCCCCCAGATTTCTACTGGAGCAACAAAGATACGAACGTGCATCAACCTCTATGCATAGATTACCCCAATGTCACCTCGGGAATCCACAAGTTGAGTGCCCAAACATATATCAAGTGAATCAATACGATACCCCATTGTCACCACGAGTATGCAATTGCAAGACATATATCAAGTGTTCTCTAATCCATAAAAGTATTCAATCCAAGGAAATCTCAAAGGGAAAAACTCAATTCATCACAACAAGATAGAGAGGGGAAAACACCATATGATCCGACTATATTAACAAAGCCCGCGATACATCAAGATTGTGCATCTCAAGAACACGCAAGAGAGAGAGATTAAACACATAGCTACTGGTACAAACCCTCAGCCCCGATAGTGGACTACTCCCTCCTCGTCATGGTGGCTGCCGGGATGATGAAGATGGCCACCGGTGATGATTTCCCCCTCCGGCAGAGTGCTGGAAGAGTCTAGATTGGTTTCGGTGGCTACAGAGGCCTACGGCAGTGGAACTTCTGATCTAGGTCTACCCCGAGGGTTTTCATAATATTTGGGAATTTATAGGGTAAGGAGGGGGTGCGGGAGGCCACCAAGGTGGGCCCAACCCACCTGGGCGCGCCAGGGAGGCATGGCGCGCCCTGGTGGGTTGTGCCCCCCTCAGGGCACCCCCTAGGTGCAGCTCTGGCCCATCCTGGGTGTTCTGGCCCATAAAGAATCTCCAAAAAGTTTTGCCGTGTTTGGACTCCGTTTGATATTGATTTCCTGCGATGTAAAAAACATGCAGAAAAAAGCAACTGGCACTTGGCAGTATGTCAATAGGTTAGTACCAAAAAATGATATAAAATGACTATAAAATGATTGTAAAACATCCAAGAATGATAATATAACAACATGGGACAATCAAAAATTATAGATACGTTGGAGACGTATCAGGATCCCCAAGCTTAATTCCTGCTAGTCCTCGAGTAGGTAAATGATAAAAACTGAATTTTTGATGTGGAATGCTGCCTAACATGTCATATCATATTCTTTTCTTTATAGCATGGACATTTGGACTTTTATTTGGTTCAAAGCAATAGTCTATTTTTGACATGAGATTTAAATACTCAAACATATCAACAAGCAACCATGTCTTTCAAAATATCAATGTTAAAATAAGTTATCCCTAGCCCATCATGCTCAACCATTGATCCATTCATGAAACACATTCGTATATTAGTTACACCTAATGCTCAAGTACGATCATTGTGTTTCCTAGTTGGTGCTTTATATGAGACGATAGAGACTCAGATTCAAAAATAAAGATTGCTAAGTAAAAGAAAGGCCCTTCGCAGAGGGAAGTAGGGATTTGTAGAGGTGCCAGAGCTCAAAGCTTAAATTGAGAGATAAAATTATTTTGGGAGGTATACTTTTCCCACCAGCGAAAAACGACACAAGGTTCCCAACACTTCCCATGGTAGATATATCATAGGCGGTTCCCATATATAAAATAAAGTATATTCCTTTTCCACCAAACTTTCACAAACCATGGCTAGCCGAATCCACGGTTGCCTTCCATACGAACACTTTCCAAGGAATTTATTATTTGACAACATAATGTAAATTTGATTTTCATTTTGGAACTGGGCATCCCTAATACCTTTTCCTTACTCTCATGAAATGACAAGTGAATAAACACTCATCATGAGAATAACACATCTAGCATGGAAAATATTGGCCACCCCTCACTGCCTTGCGAGCGGTACAGGCACACAAAAGGGAAATTTATTTTCAAAATTAGAGATGGCACATGCAAATTTTCTTAGAGCGGCAAGGGAATACCGCATATAGGTAGGTGTGGTGGACTCATGTGGCAAAACTGGTTTAAAGGATTTTGGATGCACAAGTAGTGATCATACTTAGTGCAAAATGAAGGCTAGCAAAAGATTGGGAAGCGACCAACCAAGAAACGAATAATCTCATAAGCGAGCATTAAGCATAATTAACACCGAATAATGCACCATACGTAGGATGTAATTTCATTGCATGGCTATTGACTTTCGTACTTCCATAAGGAATCACAAACCATAACACCAATATTCTTACTAAAGCACAATTACTCATCAACATGACTCACATATCCCATCATCATATCTCAAAACTATTAGAAGAATCAAGTTTATTTTGTCCAATGATCTTCATGAAAGTTTTTATTATATACTTTTTGGATATCTATCACTTTAGGACTAATTTTCATGTGTTGCTTTTGATAAGCTCAAACAAATATAAGTGAAGAACATGAGCATAATATTTTCTTCTCTCAAATTAATTTAAGTGAAGAAAGATAGAATTTCTTCAAAAATACTAAAGCACATCGTGCTCAAAAAGATATAAGTGAAGCACTAGAGCAACGGCCCCAGAAAAGAGCTTCGTTGATGGGATGTGAATGCCGCTTACCAAGCCACCCTGGCAACTATTTGGGGGCTCTATTTTATTTAAAAACTTTTGGATCTAAGTATTTTATTAAAACAGCAAGCACACAAAATAAAATGACATTTCAATAATAGCACATTTCATGTGAAGAAGCAAAAACTTAGAATCAACTGTCGGGGAAACTGATCCACAAACACCTATGGGACCGGCGGACCGAGCCCCTTTCGGTTCGGCGGGGGGCGGAGATCGCGCGAAGAGAAGATCGAGGCGAAACACACGAGCAGTTTAACCAGGTTCGGGCCACACGGATGCATAAAACCCTACTCCTGCTTTGTGGTTTGTATTGAGTTCTTGCTCGGGAGCACTGGGTGCTACATTACACACCAGCAGCTAATGAGACCGAGCGTGAGTGTCCTTCTCCGTCCGAACCCCCCCTCTACATTGCGCATGGGCCTCCTTTTATATGCTCAAGGGGTCACCGATAGGTGGCAACGCAGACAAGGGTAAAAATGGAAAGGTGTTGTGGTTGGTACAACTACTTGTACAGTGTATCATACCTAACCCTGACGGCAGGGGACAAAGGCATTAAATGCCCGTCTGTGTCGCCGAAATAGTGCAAAAGGGACCGTCAGGGGCGCCACCGCTCGCCACGATGGCGATCTTGTCAGCGCCGCTTGCCACCGCGCACCGCTGGCTGCACAGCCTCCCGCCACGTACGCCTGGAAGGGTCCCAGAGTGACACGTTGGTGGGTGTGCTGGAGCGGAGGTACAGAGTGGTACCTTGCCGCGGCAAGCGCCTTGCCGCGGTCGTTGTCTTGTCGCGTCTGAGAGCTTGCCGCTCACCGGGTCCTGCCGGGGCGCGTGGCGTGTCACGGCAAGTTCCTAGAGATGCCTTGGTTGGCCTTCCCGGCAAGCTCCTCTTGCCGGGGTCTTGTCTCCTTGGCTTGAATACTTCGTTCTTGAATGGCTCCAAAGGAACCACGGAGGACCTTGGCGGTCACCCGGCAAGCCTTGCCGCGGGATGCTGCGACTGCCCGTGCACAAGTTCGGGATACTAGGGTACCCCTACTCTAGTAGACCGACAGGAGCCCCCGGGCCTGGGCCATACACGGTGCCGAGCGCTGTTGGGCCAGGCCCAAAACAGGGCACGGGCACGCGCGGCCTGGGTTACGCCGTATCTCACTCCGTATCCACCGCGCCCTCCCCGAACAGCACACGTTGATTGCGGCGTCGTGGGAGAGATCATGGGTGGTTTCTTTATTCGGAAAGGCGGAACGTCCGCCCCCTCCCTCCTTATAAGCAGGGGAAACAGGGGCAGTTCGCCCATCCGCTAGTTGCTACTCCAACCTTGAAAACCTCCGCCGCTCCCCTTCTTCCCAAGGCTGAAAGAGAGCAGCGCTCCGCCCTCCCATCGTCGCCAGCACCACCAACACCGTCGACCTCCCTCACCACTTCCGCCATGGCTCCGAAACCCGATAAGGGGAAGGCCGTGAAGTCGGCCGAGGCGCAGCGGCTCGCGGCGCTGCGGAAGGAGCGGGCAATCTCCCCCCCCCCCCAAGCTCGCCGCGAGGGAGCTGAGGGAGTACTACTACCTCTTCTGGTCGACGGAGACGCGGGCGCATCCGCGCACCAAGGTACTCCCAACCGTCGCTTGGAAAATGGCTCCGAATGGATACCCTTTCTTCGCCTTGTTCTTCTACTGCGGGCTCTGCCCGCCTTTCTCTGAGTTCTTCTGCGATATTATGAACACCTACAGGTTCCGCCTCCTTGACTTCACCCCCAATGCTGTTCTGACCATGGCAGTTTTCGCACATCTCTGCGAAAACTTTGTCGGAGTCTATCCAAATGTAGCTCTTTTTCGCCACTTCTTTATGCCCCGAGTCGAGAGAGGAGAGCCTTTATCCGGCGGAATCGCCTGGATCTCGAGGGCCGGCAAGAAGGACGCTTATCTGGAGGGAGAGCTCCGCAGCAAGTGGGAGGAATGGAGAACAGACTGGTGCTGGGTTGTCGAGGATAACCCGCAGCCGTTTACCGCCCGGCGCCAAACCCCAGTAGTGCGCGGCAGCGATTGGAGCAACATGGCCCCGGAAGACGACAGGCTGAAGATTGCCGTCACCTGGATCCAACGCCTCAGGCTTGCCGGGCTCACTGTAGGCGCAGTTGGCGCAGATTTCCTTCCCCGCCGCATCGCCCCCTGCAGGAGAGGAGGAGACCCGCCTGGGAGTTTGAGAATGCGACGAACATCATGAGGCTGCGCCCGGGCCTCAACTTCAACTTCACTGTTATGGAACTTGACGCAATGCTCCGGGAGCTGTTCAAGTACGACCCTCAACATCCCGAAGTGTTCAGGTTGCCGAATGGTGTCGTTCCGCTACGCAACAACTCCTCACTCAGCCGCATCCGCGCAATGATGCCGCTGTGCAACAACTCCTCGCTCAGCCGCATCCGCGCAATGATGCCGCTGTGCGACTCGCATGGAATTGACCCAACTTGGCAAGAGCCTGCAGACGACGCCATGCAGGAGTTCTTTGACGGTTTGGAAGAAGTGTCGATCCGCTCCGACGAAAAGAAGGGCCTCACTCGCGACACCACCGATGCGGAGATGAAGCGCATCGCCACTAGGCTGGAAGAGGCGGCGGCAGCCGCAGCCGCGGGTGAGTTTGGATTCACCGTGGAGGAGGTAGAGGCAGCAGAGGCGGCAAGCCTTACCGAGCGAGAGGGGCTTGCCGGCGAGGAGGAGCCTGCCGGGCATGACGTCGAGTCGAGCGAGCCCGCCGAGGAAACGAGCGGCTCGTTGGAGATCGACTCCTGTTCCTCCTCTTCCTCAGACAGCTCGCCGCAAGCAGAGCCCCCAGCTCCACCAAGAAGGCGTCTACGCAAGGCCGGGGACGTAGCGGAGCGGTAGACGAGTCAACAGCCGCTGCGCCGCGTGACATGCTCCACCGCGGCAAGCACGGTTGCCGCGGGAGCATCTCACGCCGCGGCGGCAGCCGGAGCGGGGTCCTCCAGGACCACAGTTTCTGCTCCTGCCGCTTCTCACGCCGCGACGGCAGCCGGAGCGGGGTCGTCACGGACCACCGCCACTGCTCCCGCCAAGCGGCCGAGGGATCCTACTCCTCCGCCTCCTCGCGCCGGAGGAGAGCCGGATTTCGACTTCTCCGCGCTCAGCTCCGACGAGGAAGAAGAAGAGTAAGACTCCTCGCTGTACTTATAGTTCTTCAACTCTTGCTGTTTTGTCTTGTATCTCATTTGCTTTACTCTGAACTTATTCCTTTTTAGGACTCTGGCCCAGAGAGCGGCGAAGAGAGCCAAGGTCCCGGCGAGGAGAGAGGAGGTGATCATCGTCGAGGACGAACCCACCGAGACCACCTTGCCTGACCCGGCAACTATTCTCCAGAGCAGCCCCCAGCGTAAGTATACAATTCGCCTCTGGCTGTTAGGCGCGCATGGATGCTCCTTCTTTGCTGACATCTGACTGTTGGTTTGTGTAGGAGCAGAGCAGCCCCACCAGGAGCGCCCGGAGACCGCCCCCGACATGCCATCTGCTTCAACTATGCCGCCAAGGGAGAGTTCTCCGGCAAGGGACTCTCCGGCAAGGGAGAGTTCTCCGCCAAGGGAGAGTTCTCCGGCAAGGGACAGCACCAGCGGCCCCCCGGCGGCGGAGACTACGACTGCAGAACCCGGAACAAGTATTCTTCTCGCTTCAGAACTTCCCTTGGGTTCTTCTTCTTTTGATCTTCTTTTTGGATATTTGCTTGACTTTTCTCCCTTTTCCGGCTGACAGACCCATCTGTTGCGGAGCCGATGGAGACCGAGGTTGCCGTCGAGGAGAACATCACCGAGGCCGCCAACGACACCGCTGCCACTAAAGAAGCAGCCGGCGCTGATGATCCCGCCGGCAACGAGGCCGCCAAAGCTGCCGCCGCAGCAGCTGGCGAGGGGTCTGGCGATCGCACTGACGGACCTAAGGCCGCAGGAGCGCCAGGCGCTACGCCGACCGCCGATCCCTCCGCCGCTGCCGCAGCGTCAGGCTCCGAAGAGCCCCAGCCAGGCGTCTACTTGAAGGACGGTGATGGCATCTTCATCAACTTCCCCTGGGCGTCACTCTCCAGGGCGCCGATCGAGGGAGAAAACTTCGATGGAGAGGTGCTCGCCTCCGCTGGGCTGACGCTGGTTGATGCGCCAAGCAGTAGCAGCGGCAAGCCTGAGGAGGAGCGGCTGCTGCGGAAGCTGGTGTCGCTCTACCGCGCTCGGCAGGCCAAGCTGGAATCCCGAGAGGCGCTTGTCGCGAAGGCGGGAGAGGACATCGAGAAGCGCACGGAGGAGCTCCGGGGCCTTAACCAGGAAGCTCTCAGAGGAGCGGGAGCAACTCGCCGAGGAGCAGAAGGCCTTGTTTCTCGAGAAGGCTGACATCGAAGAGCAGCAGCGGCTTGCTGCTGAGAAGCTGTCTGCGCAGGAGGGCAAGCTGGCGCAGCGGAAGATCAACCTTGACAGCCACGAGGAGGAGCTTGCCGCGCGGGAGCAATCATTCCGCGGAGCCCTCAAACAAGCAGAGGATGCTGCCGCAGCTGCCGAGGCCGCCAAGAAAGAGCTGGAGACGAAGGTGGTGCGGCTGGAGGCCGATCTCAAGGCGAGCGGTGAGGAGCTTGCCGCGCTCAAGCGTGAGCGGGAGAAGGACACCCACAGCAACTCAGAGCTGCAGGTCCGTCTCACTGAGAAGGGCAAGGAACTTAGCGCCGCCAAGGACTCCAACGCAGATCTTGAGTTGAAGCTGACCACTTTGACCAAGACGCTGGACGGCGCCAGGGAGCAGGAGGTGGCCTTGAAGGAGGAGACCAAGGCCGATAAGGCGCTGCTGGAGAGTGCTGCTGCCGCCCAGAATACTTTTAGGGAGAATGTGGAGCACTGGACGGAGGGTTTCGTGAATGTTGCCGCAGATATTGACAGGGAGCTGGCGCAGCTGGGGATGGAGGATCTCGGGTATCCCTCCGATGAGAACCTCCAACCCAGCGCCAAGCTCACCTTGTTCTTCAAAGGCGTGGCGACGGCCCTCCAGCGACTCCGGGAGACGACTCCAAAGCGGCTGGCCGACGAGTCACGCAAGATCTGCGCGAGAGCTCTTCAAAAGGTGTTGTTGAAGGTGGCCTTCCGCAACCCGGGCCTCAACCTCACCAACGTCCTCAAGACCTTGCCGCCGGATGCTAATCTGGAGGCACTCAAGGACCTTGTCGCACCCATTGTGGACAAGGTGAGCGGGATCAAGAGGATCGAGGGCGATCGCGCACACTAGGCCGCCCGTTTTCTTCTTTTCTTGTCGCTGCTGGCCATGTTATGAGAACAATCTATTAGAGCCGCGACAAGCTATCTTGTAATATAACTCTCTTTTGGGTAATGACTGCAATGTTATTTCCTTTACTTGATTCCTTCCTTTGTATGTTTTTGCCCTATGCTTTTAGGGAACTTGCCGGCGCAGGCACCTTTGCCACGAGCGCTGAGTGCGGGACGTCAGCAGCCTGCTGGCGGTGCCGCTACCGACAAGAAACCTTGTCGCAACTAGTCGCAGCTCACTTAAGTTGTTGAGCGGACTCGAAATAAAGGGCGCAACTAGCTACGAGTTGGTTCCTCCGTGCACAGGTTTTCCATAGAAAGCACGATCGTTCAAAGAAGATAACTTAAAAATTTTAAAAAAATTCTGATTGCTCAAGCTTTGGCAACAGAGCTTTTCTGTTGTTTGCTTCCCGGTAAGGCGAAATTTTCTTGAACGACGCCTGGTCCATACCATTACCTTCTCCTCCCCCCCCCCCCCGGCAAACTTGTGGGGGAGGGAACCTTCCTTTCCTTGAGAAAAAGAAAGAAGAGAAAATAAAGATATGGAGCCTTACGGCTCGTTATTGCTTACCGGAGGTAGGTGCTGCACAAAGTGTCAGATAACACATGCAAAAAATAGAAAGCATGAAATTGACAAGATGTGCGGAGCACATGAGCTTTACTTATGCACGGGGTCTGCGCCCGGCTTTGTACAAAGGATTACATGAACCAGCGGCAAGACTTGTACAAAAGGTGGTTGCCGGAACGGGTTCCGGCAACCGCGCCTTACAGGTAAAACTTACGAAGATGCTCAATGTTCCAGGAGTTGCTCACCGGAATGCCATCTTCGGTCTCAAGGCGGACAGCGCCAGGCCTTGTGACTCGTTTCACCCGGTAAGGGCCTTCCCACTTCGGCGTCAACTTGTTGGAATTCTTGGCGGACTGAACGCGCCGAAGAACAAGGTCGCCTTCCTCGAGACTTCTGCCGTTAACTTTGCGGCTGTGGTAGCGGCGCAAAGCTTGCTGGTAGCGAGCAGCTCGTACAGCAGCCTGAAGACGGTCTTCCTCAAGGAGTAGCGCGTCATCTTGTCGCGGCTGCTCTTGCTCGAGCTCATCATAAGCGAGCACTCGAGGTGACCCATATACGAGTTCCGTGGGGAGAACTGCCTCTGCTCCATAGACTAGAGCGAAAGGTGTCTGGCCAGTGGCTCGATTTGGCGTCATCCTGATCGACCAAAGAACCACCGGTAGCTCCTCAATCCAGTTTCTTCCGCACTTTTGCAGCCTGTCGAAAGTCCTGGTCTTGAGCCCACGCAGCACTTCAGCATTTGCCCTCTCCGCTTGACTGCTGCTTCTCGGGTGAGCAACAGAAGCGAAGCAGACCTTGGCGCCAAGATCTTGGACGTACTGCATGAAGGTGCGGCTCGTGAATTGCGTACCGTTGTCGGTGATAATCCTGTTAGGGATCCCGAAGCGACAAGCAATCGACCTGAAGAACTTGACTGCTGACTGTGCTGTCACCTTCCTCACTGCTTCCACTTCCGGCCACTTTGTGAACTTGTCGATTGCAACGTACAAGTACTCAAAGCCCCTGACTGCTCGGGGAAAGGGGCCGAGAATGTCGAGCCCCCAGACCAAAAATGGCCAGGATAAAGGGATCGTCTGGAGAGCTTGAGCTGGCTGGTGTATCTGCTTGGAATGGAACTGGCACGCTTCACACTTGGTTACTTGTGCAGTTGCATCCTGGAGGGCTGTCGGCCAAAAGAAACCTTGCCGGAATGCTTTGCCGGCAAGTGCTCTTGCGCCAATGTGGTGACCACATATGCCTCCATGTATCTCTGCCAACAGCTTTTGTCCGTCTTCCCGGTGAATACACTTCAATTTCACACCGTTGAGTCTTCTTCTGTACAGTGTGTTGTCAGCAAACTGGTACATACTTGATTGCCGGGCTACTCTTTCCGCTTCTTCTTGCTCTTCGGGAAGTTCTCCTGTCTGAAGGAAACGGACAATTTGCTGTGCCCATGCTGGAGCTTGTGGCCCGACAACAAGGACTAAAGGCACATCTCCTGCTGCAGGAACATCCGCTTCTACGGCGAGAACCTGCGGCTCAGCCGGAGCTTGACGTTCCCCGGCAAGCTTGCCGGAGCAAAACTTGTCGGGAGCGTCTGCTTCAATGGAACAAACCCTAGGGCTTGCCGGAGCAGACTGCTCCTCAGCATTCTTGGTGTTGATCTTGGGGACCTTCTTGGCGGCGGCTTCGGGAAGCTCTGCCGGAAAAAAGTCACCAGAAATCAACTTCTTCTTCTTGCTCTGTCCAGTTGATGGTGTTACAGACGGTTGAGTCAGCCTGAGCACAAAGATCCCTGGTTCCACAGGTAACTTAAGTGCGGCGCACTTCGACTGGCCATCTGCAATGTCGTTCTGAGCTCTTGGAACATGTTCCATCTGTAGGCCGTCAAAGTGCTCTTCTAGCTTTCTCACTTCATCAATGTAGGCTTCCATCAACGGACTCTGATAACTCTTGTTCACTTGGCGGACGACAAGCTGCGAGTCACCCCTGACAATGAGCTTCTTAATCCCAAGGTCTGCCGCGATCCTAAGACCGGCAAACAAACCTTCATACTCTACGGTATTGTTTGTTGCTTGCTCCTTGGGAAAGTGCATATGGACTACGTACTTGAGGTGCTCTCCGGTGGGTGCGACAAGCAGCACGCCAGCACCGACGCCTTGCAGCGAGAAGGCACCATCAAAGTACATCAGCCACTCTTTGCTTGCTTCTTTGACGGGGATGCTCGTTTCTGGAGTTTCTTCATCTGGTGTTGGCGTCCACTCTGCTATGAATTCTGCCAATGCTCTGCTTTGGATAGTTGAAGTGCTTTCAAACTTGAGGCCAAAGCTTGACAGTTCCAGTGCCCACTCAACAATCCTGCCTGTCGCTTCTGGATTCTGTAGTATCCTCTTCAGCGGAAAACGAGTGACAACTGTGATCTCATGTGCTTGGAAGTAATGGCGCAGCTTTCTCGAGGCCATGAGAAGGCCGAAAAGCAATTTCTGCACACCAGAGTACCTTGACCTAGCCCCCTACATAAGGGAACTGACAAAGTATACTGGGCGCTGCACCATTCGCTTCTGTATCTCCTCTTGTGCCTGTGCAGATCCATCTTTGTCGGGACCAAAGCTTGTCGGTGAAGCCCCCTGCTTGTCGCTGGATGCGCCTGCCGTGGTTGCTGGCTCATCATCTGCCTCCCTCTCCGCTACTAACGCAGCACTAACCACTTGATTGGTTGCCGCTATATACAGCAGCAACTTCTCTTGTGGCTTAGGTGCGACAAGTATTGGAGTGGAGGACAGGTATCTCTTCAAGTATTGCAGCGCAGCCTCCGCTTCCGGAGTCCATTTCATTGGACCTGCCTTTTTCAATATTTTGAAAAACGGCAGGGCGCGCTCAGCAGACTTAGAGATAAACCTGCTGAGAGCAGCCACGCAACCGGCAAGTCTTCGTACATCCTTGACGCGCTTTGGTGCTTCAATCTGCTCAATGGCCTTGATCATGTCGGGATTGGCTTCAATTCCCTGTTGAGACACGAAGAACCCGAGAAGCTTGCCGGAGGGGACTCCAAACACGCACTTCTTGGGGTTGAGCTTGAGGCTGATTTTGCGTAGGTTTGCAAAGGTCTCGTCTAAATCTTGAATCAGAGTTGCCTTGTCCTTGCTCTTGACCACTATATCATCCATGTAGGCTTCCACATTTCTGTGTATTTGTGGCTCAAAAGCGGCATGGACTACTCTTGCAAATGTTGAACCCGCATTCTTTAAACCGAAAGGCATCCGTATGAAACAGTACGTGCCACATGGAGTGATGAATGCGGTCTTCTCCTCATCCTCTTCTGCCATGAAGATCCGATGGTATCCTGAGTATGCGTCAAGAAATGAAAGCAAGTCACATCCGGCCGTGGAGTCAACAATCTAGTCAATGCGCGGCAAGGGAAATGGGTCTTTGGGACAAGCTTTGTTGACATCGGTAAAGTCGATACAAAGCCTCCATTTCCTGTTTGCCTTGCGCATGACTACAGGATTGGCCAACCACGTAGGATGGAGCACTCCTCTGACAAGGTCTGCTGCTTCCAACTTCTTGATCTCTTCTGCGATGAATTCTTGGCGCTCCACTGCTTGCTTCCTGACCTTCTGTTTGACGGGCCGCGCATGAGGACAGACGGCAAGATGGTGCTCAATTACATTCCTGGGAACACCGGGGATGTCAGACGGTTGCCACGCAAACACGTCGACGTTCGCCCGCAGGAAAGCAACGAGCGCGCTTTCCTATTTAGGGTCAAGAGTGGCACTGATGGTGAAGGTACCACCAGTGCCGTCCTCCTTGGCGGACACCTTCTTGGTCTCTGGCAGAGCTGCCATTGTCTTCTTACACTTGCCGGTGGAGCTCGATGGTGCGTCCTCGACGGTAGCACAGCACTCCGAAGAGGTGCGCTTGCCGGAGTGGGCATCAGAACTCTTGGCGGACTTGGTCTTCTTCTTCCCCCCGGGAGCTTCAACGGCAAGTGACTTGAGATCTGTTGCAGTTGCCGCTTCCCGGTAGATCTTGTCGGCGCAGATAAGAGCATCCTTCTTGTCGCCAGGAGAGATGACACTTATCGGGCCTGGCATCTTCAGCATGTTGTATGCGTAGTGAGAGGCTGCCATGAACTTGGCGAGTGCTGGACGGCCGAGTATCCCATTGTAAGGCAATGGAAAATCAGCAACGTCAGAAGTGACCCTCTCAGTCCTGAAGTTCAACTCGTTGCCAAATGTCACCGGCAACGTGATCTTCCCCTTCGGCTTGCTCCTTCCCGGGTTGATTCCTTGGAATGTGCCAGTCTCTTCGAGCTCGCTGTCAGGGACCTGGAGTTTCTGGAGTACAGCGGAGGAGATCAGGTTCAAGCCGTCCCCGCCGTCAACTAGCATCTTAGTGACCTTGAGGTTACGGATAGTTGGTGAAACCAACATCGACAAGCACCCGACCGCAATTGTGCGATCAGGGTGGTCCTCAATATCAAAGATGATAGGCGTGCTGGACCATTTCAGAAGTTTGCATGACTCGACAGGTGGTTCTGCCGAATTGACTTCCTGCACCCACTGCTTGAGTTGGCGGTGAGAAGTATGCAGAGAAGCACCGCCGTCAACGCACAAGACCTCTGTGGCTTTCTGGAACTCCTGCTCACTGGTCTCGACATCATCCATGTCTTCATCGTCATCATCATCTTCATCCTTGTCGCGGCCGCGGGGAGGTCTGTCTCCTTGCCGCTGCTTGGCCTTGCCGCGGCGTCCTCCCCGGCCCGGACGCTTCGTGTCGAATCCTCCAGCACCTCCTTGGGCCTTCTCCTTGTCGCGTCGCTCGTATTCAGCCTTTTGCTACTCGACAAGCTGCTCGACCCTCTTGCAGTTCTGGAGGTCATGACCCTTGGTGCGGTGGATCTTGCAGTACTGCTTGTCGGTGCCGTCCTGCTTGTCGGCGGCCGCCACAGCCTGGCAGTTGGTGCATGCGGAAATCTCCTTGCCGGAGCTACCAACTTTGGCTTTCTTGGCGCCACCTTCGTTGCCGGACTACTCAACGACTAGCACGTCTTTGCTTTTCTTCTTCCTGTTGTTCCGCCGCCGGTTTTTCTTTGCCGGGGCAGCATCCTCGCTGTCAAACCCTCCTGCTCCTGTATTCTCTCCAGGGAGTTTCCTCCCTTCCTCAGCACGTGCACACTTGTCGGCCAGGGCATATAGCTCACTGACGTCTCTGATCTTGCACATCGCCATCTCCTCCCGCATCCTGGGGTTACGCACGTTCTGATGGAACGCGCTGATGACCGCGGCAGGGTGGACATCTGGGATGTTGTGCTGTACACGGCTGAATCTCTGAATGTACTTGCGCAGGGGCTCTCCTTCCTTCTGGGCGAGCAGATGAAGGTCACTCTCTTGGCCATGAGGCTTGTGGCCGCCTGTAAAGGCGCCGACAAACTGATGGCATAGGTCTGCCCAGGAGGATATGGAGTTGTCCGGCAAGTGCATGAGCCAGGACCTGACGTTGGGCTTGAGCACCAGCGGGAAGTAGTTGGCAAGGATCTTGTCGTCCCGCCCCCCAGCAGCTTGCACCGCGATGGTGTAGATGTTGAGGAACTCTGACGGATGCGACTTGCCGTCGTACTTCTCTGGTACGTCTGGCTTGAAATTCTTCGTGCTGGGCCACTGGACTTGCCGCAGCTCACAAGTGAACGCAGGGCAACCTACCGCGTACGGCAAGTCGCCTGGTTCCCCTAGCGCATGCACGTCGACAGAGGGCCCAGCGCGCTGGTCCGATTGACGCCACGCTTCTCTTCGGCGCTCGATGCGAGTACGAGCGTCTTCTTGCTGTCATTCGTGAAGAACTTGGCGCTGATCGCGACGAGCTCGTTGATCTGATGACGCGGTGGAGTCGCTATTGAGGTGGATCCGGCGAGTCGCCGATCTTGGCCTTCGGGGCGGAGAGTGCACGGTGCTCGCACCCCCACCAGTCTTGTCGCCACCGGCTTGTGCCTGGCTGACTTGTCGCGGCTGCGATGTACTCGGCTGCCACGGAGTGTCGCCGTTGGCGAAGCCGATGAGACTCTGAATGGTGGCCCTCCAGTCGTCGATCTTGTCTGCCGTTGGAGGGTAGTCCAGGAGCAGTTGAGCTCGCGCCAAAGCTTCTGCTGGAGTGGCGGGTAGCGGTGGCGAACGGTGTGAGGAGCGGGATATGCTCGGACTTCTAACTATGTTAGAAGGAGCAGTCTCCCGTCCAGGCGACCGTGCCTCGCTCGTGCCAGCATGTTGGCGTGCATGCTGGTCTTGAGCATTCCGAGACCCACCAGCTCGATCTTGGTCCAGCAAACGTATGGTACCGTGAGTACCATGATGCTGCCGGTCCCGCGCCTCCTGAGATGGGCGCGATGCATGTACGGACGCCGAGGTCTTGGAATGCGCCCGGTCGTTGTGGGAGCCGGCTACGCCGCCGACGGGCAGCGCAGCCTTGTCCTTGGACCTGGCAGCACTGTGAGCTCCCTCGTCGATGCCCGTTCTTCCGCCGGCGTCTACCCCACAAGCCGTTAGCTCCGGTGGTGGTGGGTTCTGCGCGGACGGAGCAGCCGCCTCCGAAGCCTTCTTCTTCGGCGGCATGTCGATGAAGATGATGAAGATCTAGCTCGTGTGAACGCCGGATCAGGTTCACACAACCTCGACGCCCCCTACCTGGCGCGCCAAAGATGTCGGGGAAACTGATCCACGAACACCTATGGGACCGGCGGACCGAGCCTCTTTCGGTTCGGCGTGGGGCGGAGATCGCGCGAAGAGCAGATTGAGGCGAAACACACGAGCAGTTTACCTAGGTTCGGGCCGCACGGATGCGTAAAACCCTAATCCTGATTTGTGGTTTGTATTGAGTTCTTGCTCGGGAGCGCTGGGTGCTACAGTACACACCAGCAGCTAACGAGACCGAGCGTGAGTGTCCTTCTCTGTCCGAACCCCCCCCCTCTACGTTGCGCATGGGCCTCCTTTTATATGCTCAAGGGGTCACCGACAGGTGGCAACGCAGACATGGGTAAAAATGGAAAGGTGTTGTGGTTGGTACAACTACTTGTACAGTGTATCATACCTAACCCTGACGGTAGGGGACAAAGGCATTAAATGCCCGTCTGCGTCGCCCAAATAGTGCAAAAGGGACCGTCAGGGGCGCCACCGCTCGCCACGATGGCGATCTTGTCAGCGCCGCTTTCCACCGCGCACCGCTGGCTGCACAGCCTCCCGCCACGTATGCCTGGAAGGGTCCCAGAGTGACACGTTGGTGGGTGTGCTGGAGCGCAGTTACAGAGTGGTAGCTTGCCGCGGCAAGCGCCTTGCCGCGGTCGTTGTCTTGTCGCTTCCGAGAGCTTGCCGCTCACCGGGTCTTGCCGAGGCGCGTGGCGCATCGCGGCAAGTTCCTTGAGATGCCTTGGTTGGCCTTCCCGGCAAGCTCCTCTTGCCGGGGTCTTGTCTCCTTGGCTTGAATACTTTGTTCTTGAATGGCTCCAAAGGAACCACGGAGGACCTTGGCGGTCACCCGGCAAGCCTTGCCGCGGGATGCTGCGACTGCCCGTGCACAAGTTCGGGGTACTAGGGTACCCCTACTCTAATACACCGACACCGATACTAACCGATAATTGTTGATGAAGAAAGGTGGGATGCCTATTATCGGGGATGAACCGATCGACACCTATGGGATCACTGGAATCTTTTCTGGGGTTGACAGGCGCGGGGTTGTGCAAAGAGCGGGTCTAGGAGTCAGCACAAGGATCGTTTACCCAGGTTCGGGCCGCGAAGATGCGTAATACCCTAGTCCTGCTTTGATGTGTACTTGGGAGTGCTTAAGCTCTTGAACTAGCTATGGTGTGTGCCTAGTCTGAAAGATCCGAATCCTTCTCCAGTATGCCTCGGGCTTCCTTTTATAGTCAAAAGGGGTAGCCACAATGGCACACAGGAGGTGGAAAGGTATATAGTGTACAAGCTTATCTCCTGCCATTGTGGGACAAGACACATTAAATGCGCTACTTAGGTGTCCACTAGCTTTATCGGGGACGGCAATGAGGCCCGTCCCGTCCACCACCGCTCAGTTTGGTTGCGACGCGCGTCTAGGCCAACGAGGCGTGCATCGCCATGTAGGTTGGCAGGCAGCTGAGATGGCGTGGTGGTAGTGTCTTCACGAAGATCTGCATGCCACCACGTAGGTGCTTGACTAGCTGGTTCAGGAACCACATACTGCCACGTGGGTACTTGCCTGAGCTAGTGGGTCGGCCGCCGAGCTGGGGCGATGATGGGGTGGAAAGGGCTTCCCGCGGTCTTGCGTCTTTTCCCGGCAAGGGTCTTGCCGGGGCCTTTGTGAGCGCCCTCGGGAAGAGGCTTGTCGGGGCTTCGGGGGTTTCTTCGGCAAGGAGCCTTGCTGGGGCCTCGTGGGCATCCTCGGCAAGGAGCCTTGCGATCGTCTTGTCTTCTGGTTCTCATCTAGAATTCGTAGACCCTTTGTCTTCACAAAGATCTGCATGCCATCACGCAGGCGCTTCCCGAGCCTTGGTTCCAACGTTGTTGATGGTGTCGGAGCTCCTAGGCTCAAGGGTGGCTGCAATGGAGGCGTTGGGTGAGTTGCCCTGGCAAGGGATCTTGCCGGGGTCGTGCAGGACGCCCCAGCAAGGGTCTTGTCGGGGGAAGCCTATCTTGTTGCTTGGCCTTCTTGCGCCACTGTCTTGGCGCTTCTTTGGTAGTCTTATGCTTCGGTTTCCCTCCTCTGTCCTGTTAGGTGTGGCCGCAGGCGTGGCTCTGACTGCTAGTGCACAACGAAGGGGTACAAATGAGAGCCCCTACTTTTGTACACTAGCAGGAGCCCCTAGGCATGGGCCATACATAAGCGCGACGCGTTGTTGGGCTAGGCCTAGAACGGTGCACGGGCAGTTGGGGCCAGATTCTTTTTACTGCAGTAACTCCTCCAGTGGTTGCACTTCCCCACGACTCGTGTTGAGTGCGGGACACGGGGGTTGTGGGTGGGGTGACCGCAACATGTTTGCATCACCACGTGGTTCCAAATAGTAAATAGGCGGTCCGCGTCCTCCTCATAAAAAATAAAGGAAGTTGCGGGGGTGCGGCTCATTTACTAAGTGGACTTGGGTCGCCCCATGATCACAGGGCGCGAAACGGTCGTACCACGCGCCATCTGAATCCTGATCCGCCCGCCACATGCCCCTCATGCATCGGGTAAGGCAGGCGGCGAACGTAGAGGGTGCGGGCTTTAACGCTGAGGCGGGGGGGGGGAGGGCGCTGCTGATTGGAGCGGCAGGTCGGTCCTGTTTCCTTGCGTCTCCGGCGACTGGATTGGTCGATTCGAGCGGTCGCCTTCAGGCTTGCTTGGTCTCGCCCCCCTATAAAGAAGGGGAGAGGGACAGTGCTCCCCCTCCCACTCATCCTCTTCCAGCCCGATCCCTTTCCTTCCCAAGTCATGGCGAGAGGGCGTGGCCATGGCCGTGCCGCTGCGGAGGCGACCAGGTCTTCCTCTCGTCAGAAGGCGGCGGCGGTCAAAGAAGAGTCGGACACCCAAGATGAGGGCCATGCTAGAGCTAGAGACGCCGGCCGGGGTCGTGGTCGGCGAGGTGGTCAAGGTAGAGGCGGGCGAGGATGAGGGACACCCGCGTCGTCATCATCTCTGTCTCCATCTCCTCCGCCGTCTCCTCCTGCCTCACCATGCGGCCATGTTGGGGACACGTCGTTGGAGTTCATTCTGCAAATGCGCGAGCCGCTGTGCAGTCGCCTTCGTCTTCCTGAAGCGTTTGCGAGGGTGTTGGAGGTCGACCGGCCATCGAGGTTCAGGCTTCACATGAAGGGGTCTTGCAATGGCGCCATGTGGGCGAACACCAACTTCCCCACCCCTCATGTAATGCTTCTCCGCCGGGGGTGGAAGACCTTCGTGCGTGCCCACTACTTGATGAATGGGCACGTCCTTTGCTTCAAGTTAGCGGAGAGCGATTTTCTCTCTATCAAGGTCTTCGGGCGCTCGAGACACAGGCTAGGATGCTGTGCGGAGAGCTCGACCGATAAGGAATACTCCTCCTCAAGCAAAAGTGATGGGGAGGACAGCGATAGCGACGACGAGGGCAGCAGGCGGGAGGATGATGGGTCCCACTAGGCATCGGACACACCGTCCCTGGGCAATGCCGGCAGCACCATCATCTGCATCGTCAGCTCCTTGAGCTTCTTGGGGTCGTCTCCTTGGGCGGCTGGCGTTGGGAGACCGGATAAGATGAAGGAGGGGGGCGGCGGCCATCAAGTCAGAGTACGCAGGTATCAAATGCGTTCATTGTGTATTTGCCGGCCCGCGGCCTCACCCTTCGGCTCTTCTCCCGGCGCCATCATCACCAGCCCCCTTTGGGACGGCCACCGGGATGTTCTCTTGGTGCTTTCTGCTGCTCGTGCTTTGCCTAGGCACTCCCTTTGCCCTTTTGCCATCTTGTTCCATTTCCTGAGGAGAGGGACAAGAAAGGGATTACGGGCACCTTATCTCTTTTTAGTTTATAAGCCTACGGGCCTTTGTAAGATTTAAATCTTGTAACCCCCTTGCTCATGTATGCATTCCGTATGAATTGTACTTGTTTACAATGTATTAATGGAGACAAGGGTGTTTGCCGCGTTTCTTTTGTGCATGGGCAGGGGCCACACCAAGGAACCAATCCTTGTTATCTGAAGATAAACATCATACCCCAGCAACCAGCCTTGCCGTCCTCCTGCTCTATAGCTCGACCACATTCACACCCTTGGCGGAAATAGGAGCCGAGTAGGATTAGGCCCTTTGTCTGCTCCTTTCCCATCACACTACTACCGAGTTCCAGTCCAAAATAAAGTTTGTTGGACGCTGGAAAAAAAGGAGCATGATTGTATAAGAGTGGGCGAAGTCTCGTACGTTCAAGTTTCATACGGAAGTAAGGAGTGGGGAATGAAAGGCTTATCTGATTTGGTAGCCTCTGGCAACCTTGTCTTGCCGTGGTCGGATCCTTTGATCCGCAGCCCCCGGCAACCTTAGTTCACCGGGGTCGAAGCGTCGGCCCCTCCTCTTTCTTCTAAACAGCTCAGCAGAAATGTCCATGCATCATGTGAGGATCAAAAGGAACAGAGAGACGCACACTCGACCTCTATGTTAGGGGTTAGTTGCCGCCAAGCACTATCAACCCTAACAGAGAAAAGACTCAACCTAGCATGCATGCTAGAACTTAGGGCGCCGTCGCTTCATTTATTTATGCTCAGGGTCTGCGCCTGGCTTTGTACGAAGGGTTACATGCCTTGCCGGCAAGGCTTGTACAAAAGGGTGGTTTGCCGGGGAGCCCTGCAACCGCGCCTTACGGGTAAAACTTGCAAAGATGTTCGATGTTCCAGGAGTTTCTCACTGGAATACCATCTTCGGTCTCGAGGCGGACTGCTCTAGCCTGGTGACTCGTATTACTCGATAAGGGTCTTCCCACTTCGGCGTCAACTTGTTGGAATTCTTGGCCGACTAAACGCGCCGAAGAACAAGGTCGCCTTCCTCAAAGCTTCGGGCATGAACCTTGCGGCTATGGTAGCGGCGCAAGGCTTGCTGGTAGCGTGCTGCTCGCACAGCTTCCCAAAGATGATCTTCCTCGAGGAGTGTTGCATCATCTTGTCGTAGTTGCTCTTGCTCAAGCTCATCATAAGAGAGCACTCGGGGTGACCCGTATGTGAGTTCCGTGGGGAGGACTGCTTCCTCCCCATAAACAAGGGAGAAGGGTGTCTGGCCGGTGGCTCGATTTGGTGTCGTTCTAATTGACCAAAGAACCGCCAGCAATTCATCAATCCAGCACCTTCCACACTTGTGTAGCCTGTCAAAAGTCCTTGCCCGGAGGCCTGGCAGTACTTCAGCATTTGCCCTCTCTACCTGGCCGTTGCTTCGAGGATGCGCAACAGAAGAAAAACAGACCTTGTTGTCGAGGTCTTGAATGTACTGCATGAATGTGCAGCTTGTGAACTGCGTGCCGTTGTCGGTGAGGACTCTGTTTGGTACACCAAAATGGCAGACTAGGCCTTTAAAGAACTTGACGGTTGATTGTGCTATCACCTTTCTCACTGCTTCCACCTCTAGCCACTTTGTGAACTTGTCGATTGCAACGTACAATTACTCAAAGCCCCCGACAGCACGGGGAAAGTGGCCTAGTATGCCGAGCCCCCAGACCGAGAATGGCTAGGAAAGAGGGATTGTTTGGAGAGCTTGAGCTGGTTGATGAAGCTTCTTTGAATGGAACTGACACGCTTCACACTTGGTTACTAGTGTCGTTCCATCATGGAGGGCAGTGTGCCAGAAGAAACCTTGTCGGAACGCCTTGCTCACACGGGCCCTCGACCCTATGTGGGAGCCACATATGCCTCCGTGTATCTCTGCCAATAGCTCCAGTCCTTCCTCCCGGGGAATGAACTTCAATTTCACGTTGTTTAGCCTTTTTCTGTACAAGACGTCATCGACGAACTGATACATGGCAGACCGACGGGGTACTTTCTCCACTTCTTCCTGCTCCTCGGGAAGCTCCCCTGTTTGGGGAAATCGGACGGTATGTTGTGCCCTTTCCGGAGCTTGGGGCTCGATGGTAAGTACTAAAGGCATCTCCTCTGCAAGAGGAGCAGCTGTCTCCACGGCCAGGGCTTGACGCCCGGCCGGAGTCTGTTGCCCTACGGCAGGCTCAGCGTCCTCGGCAACATCTTTGCCGGCGGCCCCTGGGAGCTCAGCGGGAAAGTACTTGCCGGGGCCTGATTTCCTTCGCTTGTTCTGCTCTATCGATGGTTCAACGGATGGTTGAGGTAATCGAAGCACAAAAGTACCTCGTTCCATAGGTAGTTTGAGGGCGGCGCGCTTTGACAAATAGTGGGCGATGTCGTTCTCCACTCGAGGAACATGCTCTGCTTGTATACCGTCAAAACGCTCCTCCAGCTTCCTCACTTCATCTACGTAGGCCTCCATCAACGGGCTTTGGTAATCCTTGTTAACTTGCTCGACGACAAGCTGCGAATCACCCCAGGCAATGAGCTTCTTGGTTTCGAGGTCTGCCGCGATCCTGAGACCGGCAAACAGTCCCTTGTACTCGGCAGTGTTGTTTGTTGACATCTCCCTGGGGAAGTGCATCTGGACCACTTACTTGAGGTGCTCTCCAGTGGGTGCAACGAGCAGCACACCAGCACCGGCGCCTTGCAGCGAGAAAGCTCCGTCAAAGTACATAATCTAGTCGTGACTTGTTTCCTTGCCGGGGAGAGTGGTCTCCTGGATCTCTTCGTCGGGCGTTGAGGTCCATTCTGTAACGAACTCCGCCAAGACTCTACTCTGAATCATCGAAGTGCTCTCAAACTTCAAACCAAAGCTCGACAGTTCCAAGGCCCATTCCTCGATCCTCCCGGTCGCGTCCGGGTTATGCAATATCCGCTGCAACGGGAGGCGGGTGACGTCGGTAATTTCATGTGCTTGGAAGTAATGACGCAGCTTCCTCGAGGCCATAAGGAGGCCGAAGAGCAATTTCTTCACGCCGGAGTACCTTGACCTAGCCCCCTGCAAGAGGGAGCTGACAAAGTAAACCGGGTGCTGCATCATCTTGTTCTTTTGCACTAATTCATTCGGTTGCGTCGCCTCTGCCCCTGTGGCGTCAGGTTCTGTCGTTGCTATTACTTCCGCATTGACCTCTCTCTGGGCTACTAGAGCAGCACTGACCACTTTATTCGTCGCCGCTAGATATAGCAGCAACGACTCTTGGGGTTTAGGCACGACCAGTATTGGCATAGAGGAGAGGTATTTCTTCAAATCTTGTAGTGGTGCTTCGGCTTCTGGGGTCCACTCCATTGGGCCCGCCTTTTCAAGATTTTGAAAAAGGGAAGGGCGTGCTCGGTAGATTTGGAAATGAATTTGCTCATAGCGGCAACGCAGCCAACAAGCCAACGCACATACTTGATACGCCTGGGTGCCTCAATTTGCTCGATAGCCTTGATCTTGTCTGGATTCGCCTCGATCCCACGCTGTGACACGAAGAAACCGAGAAGCTTGCTGGACGGAACGCCGAAGACACACTTCTAAGGGTTCAGCTTGAGGTTGATCTTGCGCAAATTGACAAACTTCTCTTCTAAATTATGTATGAGCGTTGCCTTGTCCTTGGTTTTGACCACTATGTCATCCATATAGGCTTCCATATTTCTATGTAGCCGAGGCTCAAAACCAATTTGGACTGCTCTTGCGAATGTTGAGCCAGCAATCTTCAACCCGAAAGGCATTCGTATGAAACAATACATACCACATGGGGTGATGAATGATGTTTTCTCTTCATCCTCTCTCGTCATGAAGATTTGATGGTATCCTGAGTAAGCGTCAAGGAAGGATAACAGGTCACACCTGGCCATGGAGATTAAATCTGGTCAATACGCGGCAACAGGAAAGGGTCCTTTGGATAGGCCTTATCAATGTCTATGTAATCAATACACAGTCTCCACTTCCCATTTGCCTTGCGCACCACCACCAGATTGGCCAACCACGTTGGATGGAGTACTCCTATCACCAAGCCTGCTGCATCCAACTTCCTGATTTCCTCTATGATGAACTCTTACCATTACAGAGCTTGGTTCATGACACGGGCTGCGCGTGAGGGCAGACAGCAAGATGGTGCTCAATCACCTCCCTGGGAATGCTGGGGATGTCGGATGCTTGCCACGCAAACACGTCGACATTTGCCCATAGGAAGGTGAACAGGACGCCTTCCTATTTGCTGTCGAGGGTGGAGCTTATGGTGAAAGTCCCTCCCGTGCCATCCTCCTTGACGGATACCTTCTTGGTTTCTGGTGGTGCAGCTCTAGATTTCCTGCTCTTGCCGCTGGAGCTCTCTGGCACGTCCTCGACGGGAGCACTGTACTCCGAAGAGGTGCGCTTGCCGGAGTGGGTGTGAGAGGTCTTACTGGTCTTCCTCCCTCTCGGGGCTTCAGCGGCAGGAGCAAGTGCATTGGTGGCAGTCGCTGCAACTACCTCCCGGTAAAGTTGATCAGCGCATCCTTCTTGTCGGAGGGGACGGTGATGATGGTCATCGGCCCAGGCATCTTTAGTGTGTTGTAGGCGTAATGTGATGCTGCCATGAACTTGGCTAACGTTGGGCGGCCAAGGATCACGTTGTAAGGCAAGGGGATCTCGGCAACATAAAAAACAACCCTCTCTGTCCTATAGTTCAGCTCGCCTCCGAATGTCACGGGCAGCGTGACTTTACCCTTCGGCTGACTCCTTCCCGGGTTGACCCCTTGAAACGTGCCCGTCTCTTCGAGGTCTCCATCAGGAATCTGCAGCCTTTTGATTACAACGGGCGAGATCAAGTTCAGACCGGCCCCGCCATCAACCAGCATTTTCGTCACCTTGAGGTTGCGTATTGTTGGTGAAACAAACAATGGCAAACACCCAACTGAAGTTGTGCGATCAGGGTGATCCTCGGTGTCAAAAATGATAGGTGTGCTGGACCACTTCAGCGGCATCTGAGCATCGAACAATAGTTCTGCTGCTGTGATCTCACGCGCCCACTGCTTGAGCTGGCGGTGAGCGGTGTGCAGAGAGGCACCACCGTCGGTGCACATGGCCTCCGTAGCTTTCTGGAACTCTTGCTCGCTGGACTCATCGTCCCCATCAAGATCGTCGTCTTCTTGCTTCTTGTCGCGGCCTCGGGCGGGCCTTTCTTGTTGGTTATCCTTGCTGCGGCGGCCAGGCTGGCCGCCATGCTTCTTGTTAGATCCCTCAGCACCATCTTGGCCCTTCTCCTTGTCCTGCCTTTCATATTCGGCTGTCTGCTTCTCTACAAGCTGCTCGACTTGCCGGCAGTTCTGGAGGTCATGGCCCTTGGTGCGGTGGATCTTGCAGTACTTCTTGTTGGAGCCTCCTGGCTTGTCGGCGGCCACAAAAGTCCCGGCAAGCGACACACGCGGCAACTTCCTTGCCGGGGTCGTCTGCCTTAGTCTTCTTGGCAGCGCCGGCATCGTCGGATCCCTCGACGGCAAGCACGGCCTTGCCCTTGCGTTTCCTGTTGCGGCGTCGGCCCTTCTTCGCCGGGGCAACGGCATCTTCGTCCGAGGAATCGGTTTCCACACCGGCGTCTTCACCGGGGTACTTCCTTCCTTCTTCGGCCTGAGCGCATCTGTCGGCCAAAACATAGAGTTCGGCCACATCCTTGACCTTATTCGCCAGCTCTTCACGCATCTTGCGGTTATGCACATTCTGATGGAATGCGCTGATGACGGCGGCGGGATGAACATCTAGGATGTTGTACTGCACTCGGCTGAATCTCTGTATGTACTTGCGCAGGTTTTCACCTTCTTTCTAGGGGATGACATGCAAATTGCTTGCCTGGCCATGAGCCTGGTGGCCTCCCATAAAGGCGCCAACAAACTCATGGCACAGGTCCGACCAGGAAGAAATAGAATCTACTCGTAAGTGCATCAACCATGACATGACATTGGGTTTAAGCACCAACGGGAAGTAATTGGCAAGCACCTTGTCGTCACGTGCTCCGGCGGCCTGCATCACGATGGTGTAGATGTTGAGGAACTCTAATGGGTGAGTCTTGACATTGTACTTCTCGCTGACGTCAGGCTTGAATGTGCGGTGAGTGGGCCACTGGAACTGCCGCATCTCACGGGTAAAGGTTGGACAGCCTACCTCGTAAGGTAAGCCTCCAGGGCCTCCCGGTGCTGGGTGGTCCGTAGTGGGCCCTGCCAGCCTATCTAACTGATGGTGTGCTTCGCGCGGGCGCTCGATGGTAGTTCGAGTGTCTTTATGGGCTCGTTCCAGAAGAATTTGGCGCTGATCGCGGTGGGTCCGCGAGTCGGATGACACTATGGAAATGTTATCAGAAGCGTCGTCCCGACGGATCGGTGCCCGTGGTAACTGGTAAGGAGGACAAGAATGCATCGTGGCTGCAGCGCCTCTGGTCCTTCCACCACTGGCGTGCGGTGGCTCGACGGATCATCGCCCTGAGGGCCCCGCTGGCCGCGTCTCTTCTTTGTTGGCGATGCCGACGAGGCTCTGGATGGTGGCTCTCCACTCGTCGAGCTTCTCTGCAGCAGGAGGGAAGTCGGGGAGCAACTGCGCGCGCTAAGGCCTCTACCGATGTGGGCTGCGTGGACCATGATGTTCTCCGACTTCTAACCACGTTAGAAGGAGCTCCATCACGGCCCTGCGGTTGTACGCCATTTTCGCCAACACCTCGGTGAGCGTGTTGGTCTTCTATGTCCCGCGAATGATGTGCAGGGCTCTTCCTACGGCAGCGCCCGGGGTCACCAGCGTGGTGGCGCTGCTCATCGCGCATGACTTGGGAGGAGTGCGTTGTGGGCGCCGGCGTGGGCGTCTTGGAAGTTGCCGCGCCGCCCGTACGTGGCACAACGCCGCTCTTGGAGGGTCCCACGCCGCCTGCGGGGGGCCCGGCTCCACCTTTGGACTTGGCGGCGTGCGGCTCGTTGTCTTGTGTATGAACGACGCCCCTTGCCAAGCTTCGGCAGCTAGAGCGACGTGGGTGTTCGTGGGCCGCGCCTCGGCTTCCATCCGCTACTACCCCGTCACCCGCCCGCACCGGCACAGGCCCTTCGGCTCCAGATGAACCGATCGTCGTGATCGTCTTCTTCTTAGGAGCCATGGCGATTAAGAACTACTAAACTAACCGCTAGACCGGATTTTCACAACCACGTCCCCTACCTGGCACGCCAAAGGATGTCGAGGACGAACCAATCGAAACCTATGGGATCACTGGAATCCCTTCTACGGTTGACGGGCGCGGGGTTGTGCAAAGAGTGGGTCTAGGAGTCAGCACAAGGATCATTTACCCAGGTTCGGGCCGCGAAGATGCATAATACCCTAGTCCTGCTTTGATGTGTATTTGGGAGTTCTTGAGCTCTTGAACTAGCTACGGTGCGTGCCTAGTCCAAAAGATCTGAATCCTTCTCTAGTATGCCTCGGTCCTCCTTTTATAGTCAAAAGGGGTTGCCACAGTGGCACACAGGAGGTGGAAAGGTATACAGTGTACAAGCTTATCTCATGCCAATATGGTTCAAGACGCATTAAATGCGCTACTTAGGTGTCCACTCGCTTTATCGGGGACGGCAACGAGGCCCATCCCGTCCGCCGCCACTCTGTCTGGCTGCGATGAGCGTCTAGGCCAACGAGGCATGCAGCGCCATATAGGTTGGCAGGCAGCTGAGATGGCATGGTGGTAGGGTCTTCACGAAGATCTGCATGCCCCCACGCAGGTGCTTGACTAGCTGGATCAGGAACCAGGTACTACCACGTGGGTACTTGCCTGAGCTAGTGGGTCAGCCGTCGAGCTGCGGCGATGATGGGGCGGCAAGGGCTTGCCGCGGGCTTGCGTCTTTTCTTGGAAAGGGTCTTGTCCGGGCCTTTCTGAGCGCCCTCGGCAAGAGGCTTGCCGGGGCTTCGGGGGTACCTTCGGCAAGGAGCCTTGTTGGGGCCTCATGGGCATCCTCGGCAAGGAGCCTTGCGGTCATCTTGTCTTCTGGTTCTCATCTAGGATTCGTAGACCCTTTGTCTTCACAAAGATCTGCATGCCATCGCACAGGCGCTTCCCGAGCCTTGGTTCCAACGTTGTTGATGGTGTCGAAGCTCCTAGGCTCAAGGGTGGCTGCAATGGAGGTGTTGGGTGAGTTTCCCCGGCAAGGGTTCTTGTCGGGGCCGTGCAGTTTGCCCCGACAAGGGTCTTGTCGGGGGAAGCCTATCTCATTACTTGGCCTTCTTGCGCCACTGTCTTGGCACTGCTCTGGTAGTATTGTGCTTCGGTTTCCCTCCTCTGCCCTGTTAGGTGTGGCCGCAGGCGTGGCTCTGACTGCTAGTGCACAAGTAAGGGGTACAAAGGAGAGCCCCTACTTTTGTACACCGACACCTATTGTGGCATCCCCAAGCTTAGATGCTTGAGACTTCTTGAAATATTATCTTGGGGTGCCTTGAGCATCCCCAACCTTGAGCTTTTGTGTCTCCTTAATTCTTCTCATATCACGGTTTTCCTAAATCTCAAAAGCTTCATCCACACAAAACTCAACAAGAACTCATGAGATAAGTTTGTATAAATCAATGCAAAACCTTATCATTATCTACTGTAACAAATCACTAAAATTATTATTCAACATTGCATAATAAATGCCTCTGCATATTTAATACTCCTATCCTCAAATAGAATCATTAAACACGCAAACATATGCAAACAATGCAAACATAACAGCAATCTGTCAAAACAGTACAGTATGTAAAGAGTGCAATTTTCCTCATACTTCCCTAACTCAACAAACTCTGAAAAATTAACAATTTATAGAGAAATTATTAATGATCACTGTGTAAAAATTTCAATAGTTTACCACGTTCTTACTATCCATAAGAATTCAGACAATGATAGAAAACTTTCTGTTTTCAAACAACAACATATAGTCTTGCAAAATAAGCATGGTAAAGGCTATCCTTGAAACTTTTATTGAAATAAAAGATACAAAGAATTATTCTAAATACCAGCAAGAAAATCCTAATAAAATAAATTGACACTCCAAGCAAAACACATATCATGTGACGAATGAAAACATAGCTCCAAGTGAGGTTACCGATAATGTTGGAGACGAAACAGGGGATGCCCTCCGGGGCATCCCAAGCTTAGTTGCTTGGATATTCTAAATATTACCTTGGGGTGACTTGGGCATCCACAATCTTAGAGTATTGTCACTCCTTGTTCTCATCATATCGACATCTCACCCAAAACTTGAAAACTTCAATCACACAAAACTAAAGAAAACTACGTGAGATGGGTTAGTATGATAAAACAAATCATTCACCTTGGGTACTATCAAAAACAGATTCATAATTGTTCTCACACAATTCCTACTGTAGCATATCATTTCTACAATTTATATTGAGCAATATAAGCCATAGAAACAAGAAAACAAGCAAACTATGCATTGAATACAGAATCTGTCAAAAACAAAATAGTCTGTAATGATCTGAAAATTCACCATACTTCTGCAACTCTAAAAATCTTGAAACAAATATGAACATGTGAACATTTTGTATATTAATCTTCTGCAAAAAGAATCAAATCAAAATCACTCAAATGTTAAAAATTAGAATTTTTCACATGAGCGCAAAAGTTTCTGTTTTTCAGCAAGATCAAATCTAGTATCACTGAACATGATCCTCGGGCTTTGCTTGGCACTTTATTGAAACAAAATCTATAAAACATGATTACCACGGTAGCTTAACCATATGAACACACAAAAATAGTTGGTATAAGTGTTGGGTTGTCTCCCAACAAGCGCTTTTCTTTAATGCCTTTTAGCTACGCATGATGATTTCAATGATGCTCACATGAAAGATATGAATTGAAACTTAAAGAGAGCATCATGAAGCATATGACTAGCACATTTAAATCTAACCCACTTCCTATGTATAGGGATTTTGTGAGAAAACAATTTATGAGAACAAGAATCAACTAGCATAGGAAGGCAAAACAAGCAAAACTTCAAGATTTTCAACACATAGAGAGGAAACTTGATATTATTGCAATAGCTACAAGCATATGTTCCTCTCTCATAGTAATTTTCAGTAGCATCGTGAATGAATTCAACAATATAGCCATCACATAAATCATTCTTTTCATGATGCAAAAGCATAGGAATTTTGCTACTCTCCAAATAAGAAAATGTATTCTCATGAATAGTGGTGGGAGCAAACTCAACAAAATAACTATCATGAGATTGAGAATTAAAGTCATGATGACAAGTTTCATAGTTATCATTATTCAATATAGCATACATGTCATCACCATAATCATCATAGATAGCAACTTTGTTATCATAGTCAATTGAAACATCCTCCAAAGTAGTGGATTCATCACTAAATAAAGTCATGACCTCTCCAAATCCACTTTTATCAATATAATCATCATAAATAGGAGGCATGCTACCATTATAACAAATTTCCACATCAAATCTTGGGGGGCTAAAAATATCAACTTCATCAAACATAGCATCCCCAAGCTTATGGCTTTGCATATCATTAGCATCATGGATATTTAAAGAATTCATACTAACAACATTGCAATCATGCTCATCATTTATGCCAAACATTTTATAGCATTCTTCTTCTATCAATGGAGCACAATTTTCATTTCCACCATTTTTATGAAAGACATTATAAAGATGATCAATAATATGATGCAACCTCAATTCCATTTTTTTAGTTTTCTTATATAAACCAAACTAGTTATAAAATTAGAAACTAAAAGATTCGATTGCAAGATCTAAAGATCTACTTTCAAGCACTCACCTCCCTGGAAACGGCGCCAGAAAAGAGCTTGATGTCTACTACGTAACTTTATTCTTGTAGACACGTGTTGGGCCTCCAAGCGCAGAGTTTTGTAGGACAGTAGCAATTTTCCCTCAAGTGGATGACCTAAGGTTTATCAATCCGTAGGAGGTGTAGGATGAAGATGGTCTCTCTCAAACAACCCTGCAACCAAATAGTAAAAAGTCTCTTGTGTCCCCAACACACCAAATAAAATGGAAAATTGTACAGGTGCACTAGTTCGGCGAAGAGATGGTGATAAAAGTGTAATATGGATAGTAGATATGAGTTTTTGTAGTGCGAACAATAAAAAACAGCAAGGTAGCAAGTAACAAAACTGAGCACAAACGGTATTGTAATGATGGAAAACAAGGCTTAAGGTCCGTACTTTCGCTAGTGCAATCTCTCAACAATACTAATATAATTGCATCATATAACCATCCCTCAAAGTGCGATGAAGAATCACTCCAAAGTTCCTAGCTAGCGGAGAACATAAGAAGAAATTGTTTGTTGGGTACGAAACCACCTCAAAGTTATTATTTCTGATAATTTTTTCCCAGAGTTCGTACTAAAATAACACAAAATTATTCTTTCCGATCGATCTATCCAAGAGTTTGTACTAAAATAATACAAGGTTATTCTTTCCGATCGATCTATCAAAAGTTCGTACTAACATAACAGAAAGTTATCCTTTCCGATCGATCTATCAAGAGTTGGTACTAAAATAACACCAAAGCAAATTCAAATTTATAATACTCAATCCAACACAAAGAACCTCAAAGAGTGCCCCCAGATTTCTACCGGAGAAACAAAGACAAGAGCGTGCATCAACCCCTATGCATAGATTACCCCAATGCACCTCGGGAATCCGCAAGCTGAGTTCCAAAACATATATCAAGTGAATCAATCGATACCCCATTGTCACCATGAGTATTCCATTGCAAGACATATATCAAGTGTTCTCAAATCCATAAAAGTTTTCAATCCAAAGAAATCTCAAAGGGAAAAACTCAATTCATCGCAACAAGATAGAGAGGGGGAAACACCATATGATCCGACTATATTAACAATGCCCGCGATACATCAAGATTGTGCATCTCAAGAACACAAGAGAGAGAGAGAGAGAGATTAAACACATAGCTACTGGTACAAACCCTCAGCCCCAAGGGTGGACTACTCCATCCTCATCATGGTGGCCGCCGAGATGATGAAGATGGCCATCGGTGATGATTTCCCCCTCCGGTAGAGTGCCGAAAAGGGTCTAGATTGGTTTTTGGTGGCTACAGAGTCCTGCGGTGGCAGAACTTTTGATCTAGGTCTACCCCGAGGGTTTTCAGAATATTTGGGAATTTATAGAGTAAAGAGGGAGTGCGGGAGGACACCGAGGTGGACACAATCCACCCTGGCGCGCCCTGGTGGGTTGTGCCCCCCTCGCCCCCCCC
>LR738714.1:219632801-219666669 GCA_902687465.1 Secale cereale
CCCCCCCCCCCCCGAGGTGCAACTCTGGCCCATCCTGGGTGTTCTGGCCCATAAAAAATCTCCAAGAAGTTTCGCGGTGTTTGGACTCCGTTTGATATTGATTTCATGCAATGTAAAAAACATGCAGAAAACAGCAACTGACACTTGGCACTATGTCAATAGGTTAGTACCAAAAAATGACTATAAAATGACTGGAAAACATCCAAGGATAATATATCAGCATCGAACAATCAAAAATTATGGATACGTTGGAGACATATCATATGCCGATACCAAATTGTGCCTATGGCCATGTGATGAGTTCATGATAGGTGTAGGCATTAAGGAAGAATTTGACCAATATGTCCACAACACTGAGCTCGCATCCTTCATCACGGATAAGTGCACATAGTACTACAATCTTACTGAATGTTTCACTAAAAAGTTTAAGTATCATCCCCGTGCATTCAGAGTCTCATTCTGCCTTTATGATAAAAAAATAGTGTTCCCTTAGAAGAACTGTCTGATGCATGCAAAATTCCATACTAGGGCTCGCTAGATGAACCAACAAAAGCTTACTATGAAACGTGTTTGCGCAGCCTCTGTTGTGGTGAGGATATGGGGGTTACACAAGCTAGAATAAAGAGTATACAATTCCCCTCCATCCGTTACTTTGCACTCTTCACTGGTAAATGTGTTTTGGTGAACAAGACTGCATCACACTTTGTGCTCCAGATTTGAGCCTAATTCATACTGCTTAACTGGGCAGTAAGTGTTATAATCTTGGAGCCATTGTTGCATGAAGGCTGCAATATAATGCCGACGGTGGACATTTATATGAAGGAATTTATGTCCCACTTAGCTGCAAGGCTAAGAGTTTCTCCTTTGCCGAACGATCCTGTTTTGACTAACAGTTATTGAGACTTTGACGCAATGCAACGTCATGAGTACATTAAGCATAAGGCCACGAACTACAATTATAACCTGATGTTTAATAAAAAGCATAGCATACACGTTATTTTCCTGCTCCTGCTCTCTTTAATTTTCAGAATAAAGGAAGATATTATCTTTATGAGAGTGATGTGCATGAATACAACGCGGCAGTAGAGGCTGCTCGTGAGGCTGAAGACACCACACCGAGAGCCTCCATGAGCTATCACTCCAACTATTATCCAGGTCGCGGATGGTGATTACCAAGCTAGGCCAAAAGCCTAAGCTTGAGGCAGCACGTATTTCCCATCGACATTACATTCATGTTCACACACTTCATTCCATTTGTTAGAGTTCACACTTTTTATTGTATCATCCATGCTAGTTTTATTTTCTCACCTTCCTCTTGCGTGTTTGAAAAACTTTAAGAAGACCCGAAAATGTTTCTTGCTTCTTTTTGGCTTTTATTTCTAGTTTAATTTAGTTGCAGCACTAAAAGAAAACCCAAAAATATTTCTCTTTTACTCTTTTGCTTGTTGAGACCTTTCCCCTATAAATAGTTTTTCTCGTTTTCGTTTTTCTTCCTTTAACTTGCTTTCTTCAAGAAAAGACAAAATCTCAAAAAATATTTTACTGTGTTTCTCTTAACTTATTTGCTTTCCTTGAGTCAGTATGAGGAGTAGACCACGATGAAAATGTTGAGTGGCTCTCATATGCAATATTGTTGATCTAACAAAGAGCCCATATTATTTTGTCTTCTCCGCTGAATAAATGTTGCAGATTCCAGCTTAGTCCACGACATTCTTGCGTTATTATTATTCTCACATTGTTCGGTCGTGCAAGTGAAAGACAATAATAACTATATTTGATGAAGTGACTGTGGCAAGGAAAAGCAGGCATGAAATCAACTTGTTTTTGTTTTTGTAAATATGTTTAACTCAGTATCCTTGATTCAGCATATTATGATTAAACATGTTTGCAATGACAATTAGATATTATAGGTGTTCATGCCATGCTTAAGTTGCTAGGAGTGGATAATGATTTATCTTGGGTGTTAACATGAATTAAAATAGTTGTGACGTAGTATGATGATATGGTATCCTCCTCTAAATGTTTCGAGTGGCTTGACTTGGCACATGTCCACGCATGTAGTTGATTCAAAACCAACATAGCCTCCATGATACATATGTTCAAGGTGTCTATATCCTACTCATGCTAGTATTCGTTGGTAATTATTCTCAATGCATGATTATCACCATTTTCACTCTCTAGTTGGTCACTTCTCAACCTAATTGCTAGCCATCGCCTATACTAAGCGAGAATACTGCTTGTGCATCAAAATTCCTACACCAAAGTTGTTCCATATGAAGCCACCATATCTACCTATATGCGGTTTTACTCTGCCCTCCCAAGTAAATTTGCATGTGCCACCTCTAAAATATTCAAATGAACATCTATTTTGTGTGCATGTACCGCTGATCGAGCGACATGGCATGATCAGTATCTTCCATGCTAAGCAAGTTATTTTCATGATGAGTGTTTATTAACTCGTCCTTGCATGAGAGGGGCTGGTAATCGGGATGCCCAGTCCCATGAAAAATAACAATAATAATTAAACCAAACTCCCCCGAACTGTTGTTGGTATGGAGGGCACCCGAGGATTTGGCTAGCCATGGCTTGTGTTTGTTGGTGAAGGGGGATTAAACTTTCCTTTTACCGCTTAGGAACCATCGCTAATTTGTTTAGCATTGAAGATATTGAAAAATCTTCGTCGTAACGTTGACGGGAAAGGTACACCTCCCAAAATTATATTATCTCTGATATAAAATTTCGAGCTCAGGCACCTCTGCAAATCCCTGCTTCCCTCTGCAAAGGGACTATCTATTTATTTTTTATGTTGTGTCATCCTCCTCTCAAATAAGCACCATACCTCAGAGCACTATTGATATTCTTATGCATTGAGTATAGTTAATGTTGAGTGCTAGCATGACTGGATCTCTTCTACCATGAATTACAATGTCTAGTCGTTGCTTGAACTTTGGAAGGTGCTCTGCATTTATGTTTTGCGGTCTCAGAAAAGGCTAGCGAGATATTACTATTGTCATATTATATCATGATTGTTTTGACAAAGTGTTGGCATTTGAGATATCTTATTATTGCTCGCTAGTTAATTATGCCATTGATATGAATGAATATAATTTCTAAGAGTTATCATTCGCATGGTTAGTTATTATCTTTGCTGAAGACTTGGGTATTATTTAAGCATATATACAGAAACAAGAACAAAAGAGTTCGTCAAAGTTTTTCTTTTTCACTTTTAGTTTGTCAACTGAATTGCTTGAGGACAAGCAATGGGTTAAGCTTGGGGAGTTGAGACGTATCCGTCGTATCTACTTTTCCTAACGGTTTTGCTCTTGTTTTGGACTCTAATTTGCATGATTTGAATGAAACTAACTTGGACTGACATTGTTTTCAGCAGAACTACCATGGTGTTGTTTTTTGTGCAGAAATAAAAATTCTCGGAATTGGACGAAACTTTTTGGAGATTTATTTTGGAATAAATAAGTATCATTTGAACCAGGACCCACTGGAGGGGGTGCCCCAGCTGCCTACAAGGCAACAGGGCGCGCCGCCCCCCTAGGTGTGCCCTAGTGTCTTGTGGGGCCCATGAGGCTCCGCTGACCCTAACTCTGACTATAAAATCTTATTTTTGGAGAAAAAACAAGATAGGAAGTTTCATCACATTTTACGATATGGAGCCACTGCCACCTCCTGTTCTTCGTCGGCAGGCCGGATCTGGTGTACGTTTAGGGCTCCGGGAAGGGGGATCTTCCGTCTTCATCATCATCAACCATCCACCATCACCAATTCCATGATGCTCATCGCCGAGAGTGAGTAATTCCTTCGTAGGATTACTGGTCGGTGAGAGGTTGGATCAAATTTCATCATATAATCAAGTTAGTTTTGTTAGGGCTTGATCCCTAGTGTCCACTATTTTCTGAGGTGGATGTTGCTATGACTTTGTTATGCTTAATGGTTTTCACTATGGCCCGAGAGCCATGATTTCATATCTGACCCGTTTATGTTATCACCATTGTATCTATTTGTCGGTGTACTAAGGTAGGGGTACCTCAGTACCCCAACTTGTGCACGGGCGGTTGCAGCTTCCCGCGGCAGGCTTTACCACGTGCTCGCCGGAGACCTTCCTGCTCCGTGTCAAACCATTCAAAAAACAAAGTATACAAGACAGAAGATCGAGACCCCGGCAAGCGGAGCTTGCCGGGAAGGCCGTTCCAGGCTCAAGGTTACATCACTCACGCAAGGCCCTGGCAAGAGGAGCTTGCCAGGATGACTAGAAGATTATATCATGGAAGACACGCCTCGGCGCTATATGCGTCCCGGCGAGGGCCCGGGGAGCGACAAGCTTCAGAGCCCGGCAAGCTCCCGGGCCCGGCAAGGTCAAGACCCCGGCAAGGTGCTTGCCGGGAGAGTTGCGCTGTGTGCCCGCGCTCCAGCTCATCGGCCCACGCGTCACCCTGGGGCCAATCCAGGGACGCGTGGCGGATGGCTGTGCAGCCTGGGGGACACGGTGGCACTTCACGGTGGTGAAGCCATCGCCGTGGCGAACGGAGACGCAAGGGCGGGAGCTTTTGGGGTCGACGGCGACGGGCATTAAATGCCCTTGTCCCCCACTGTCAAAGTAGGTAGCGACCACTGTTCGCGCACTGTAGCTCCACTATTCCAGCACTGTTACAACTACCACCTCTTTTACGTTTTTACCCCTTTCTCCTACGTTAACACCTGTCGGTGACCCCTTGCACTATAAAAGGAGGCCCATGCACAACGTGGAGGGGGTTCGGAACCTAGATCGCTCATACGCTCGGTGTAGCTAGTTCTTCAAGCGCCCGAGCTCTCCAACTCAATACAGAACTAAGCAGGAGTAGGGTTTTACGCGTCCATCTCGGCCCGAACCTGGGTAAACTGCCCGCGTGCTCGCTACGATCTGCTCTTCGTGCTCCCTCCGCCCTCGTACCGCACAGACAAGGGGCTCCGGTCCCATAGGTGTTGGTGGCGGACAGTTTCCCCCGACATCTTTGGCGCGCCAGGTAGGGGGCGTCGAGGTTGTGCGAATCTGATCCGGCGTTCGCGCGGGCGCATCCTTCATCAACCTCTCCAGTTCATTCAGCAACTTCGTCAGCAACAGCACCATGGCCCCGAAGAAGAAAGCTTCGGAGGTCGGAGGCCCGTCCGCGTCTCATCCACCGCCACCAGAGCCAACGGTGGGCGGGGGAGGCGCCGTCGGAAGGGTGGTCGCCGGCGAGGACACTCGCGGCGCCACCAGATCCAAGGACAAGACGGACGACCGAGCCTCGGTCTCCGTGGACGCGCCGCGTCCGTCTCAGCACACGACAACCCAGCAGCGCCGCCATACCACAGGAGGTGGTATCCGCTTGCTGGGGCAAGGACAAACCGGAGGCTCGCGGGACGCCCCGGACCACCGTCCGGGCACAAGCAAAGCGAAGGCGCCGGCGCGGGACCCTGCTCCTTCTAACGTTGTTAGGAGTCCGAGCATATCCCGCTCCTCGCGCCACTCGCCCCCGTTCCCGTCCACTCCAGCAGAAGCGCTCGCAAGGGCACAACTGCTCCTCGACTTCCCTCCAGCGGCAGACAAGGCCGAAGACTGGAGGGCCACCATCCAGAGCCTGATCGCCTTCGCCAACAACGACTCTCCACAGCAGCCGGCGACCTCGCGGCCGCGGCAAGCTGAGAAGACGAAGGCCGACGGCGACAAGACCGCCGGGGGTGCGACAACCGTGCACTCCCCGCCGCAGAAGCAGAAGATGCCGCCCCGCCGGAACAACGCCGACGACGGCTCCACGGCGTCGTCGGATCCGCGGGCTCGTCGGGACCAGCGCCAGGTCCTTGACGACCGGCGACAAGAAGACGCCCGGACAACAATCGAGCGCCGCCGGGAAGCTCGGCGACAATCAGACCAGAGGGCCGGGGACGCTGTCGACGCGCGCGCGCCCGGTGAACCAGGCGACTTGCCGTACGCGGCAGGTTGCCCTGCGTTCACCCGCGAGCTGCGGCGCGTCTAGTGGCCCAGCATGAAGAATTTCAAGCCCGACGTACCGGAGAAGTACGACGGCAAGACGCACCCCTCGGAATTCCTCAGCGTCTACACCATCGCGGTGCAGGCTGCCGGGGGGCGCGACGAGAAGATCTTGGCAAACTACTTCCCGCTCGTGCTTAAGCCGAACGTTCGTTCGTGGCTTATGCACTTGCCGGAAGGCTCTATTTCTTCTTGGGCAGATCTTTGCCATCAGTTTGTTGGCGCCTTCACCGGAGGCCACAAACCCCACGGCCAGGAGAGCGATCTCCACATTCTGGCCCAGAAGGAAGGAGAATCCCTGCGCAAGTACATCCAACGCTTCAGCCGTGTACAGCACAACATCCCCGACGTCCACCCTGCCGCGGTTATCAGCGCGTTCCACCAGAACGTGTGTAACCGCCGCATGCGTGAAGAAATGGCGATGACCAAGATTCGGGATGTCAGTGAGCTCTATGCCCTGGCTGATAAGTGCGCACGCGTAGAAGAGGGGAGGAGACTCCCCGGGGAGGATGCTGGCGCAGGAGGAAGCGACAGCGACGACGCCGCCCCGGCAAAGAAGAGCCGGCGGCGGAATAACAGAAAGAAGAACAAGAAGGAAGTGCTTGCCGTCGAGAAGTCCGACAAGGAGGATCCCGCCAAGCAAACACAGGCTGGCGGCTCCGGCAAGGAGCCTGCCCCTGTAGCGGCAGCCGACAAGCAGGACGGCTCCGACAAGCAATACTGCAAGATCCACCGCACCAAAGGCCACGATCTCTCCAACTGCAAACGCGTCGAATACCTCGTCGAGCAGCAGAAAGCTGAGTACGAGAGGCGCGACAAGGAGAAGGCCCAAGGTGGCGGGGGAGAGCCAAGCAAGAAGCGGCCGTTTAATGGCCGGGGAGGACGCCGCGGCAAGGCCAAGCAGCGGCAAGGTGATCGACCTCCCCGGGGCCGCGACAAGGATGAAGAGGACGAAGACGAAGACATGGAGGACGAGGATAACAGCGAGCAGGAGTTCCAGAAGACCACGGAGGTCCTGTGCGTCGACGGTGGCGCCTCTCTGCACACCTCCCACCGCCAACTTAAGCAGTGGGTGCGTGAGGTGAATGCAGCAGAGCCGCCCGTGGAGTCGCGCAGGCTCCTAAAATGGTCCAGCACGCCCATCATTTTTGATCTTGAGGATCACCCTGACCGCACCACTGCGGTCGGGTGCTTGCCGATGCTGGTCTCACCCACCATCCGCAACCTCAAGGTCACCAAAATGTTGGTTGACGGCGGGGCCGGCCTGAACTTGATCTCCTCTGCTGTGATCAAGAAACTCCAAATTCCAGATGGCGAGCTCGAAGAGACCGGTTCTTTCCAAGGAATCAACCCGGGAAGGAGCAAGCCCAAGGGGAAGATCACTCTGTCGATGACCTTTGGCGGGGAGCTCAACTTCAGAACTGAGCGCATCACTTTCGACGTTGCTGATATTCCATTGCCATACAATGGAATACTCGGCCGTCCCGCCCTCGCCAAGTTCATGGCGGCTTCCCACCATGCTTACAACGTACTCAAGATGCCGGGGCCGATAAGCGTCATCACTATCCATGGCGACAAGAAAGATGCGCTTGTCAGCGCCGACAAGATCTACCGGGATGCAGCAGCTGCGGCCGAGAAGGACACACTTGCCGCTGAAGCTCCCGGGGGGAAGAAGACGAAGACCAAGTCCGGCAAGTGCTCTGGGGCCCACTCCGGCAACCGCACCTCTTCGGAGTGCTGCGCTGCCGTCGAGGACGTCCCATCGAGCTCCACCGGCAAGTGTAAGAAAGGAATGGCCGCTCCTCCGGCAACCAAGAAGGTGTCCGCCAAGGAGGACGGCACTGGTGGTACCTTCACCATCAGTGCCGCGCTTGACAGCAAATAGGAAAGCGCGCTCGTTGCCTTCCTGCGGGCGAATGTCGATGTGTTTGCCTGGCAACCATCTGACATCCCCGGAGTTCCCAGGAAGGTAATTGAGCACAAGCTTGCTGTTTGTCCTCATGCGCGGCCCATCAAGCAGAAAGTGAGGAAGCAAGCCGTGGAGCGCCAAGAATTCATCAACGAAGAGATCAAGAAACTAGAGGCAGCAGGCCTAGTTAGAGGTGTGATCCATCCGACGTGGTTGGCAAACCCAGTCGTCGTGCGCAAGGCCAACGGGAAGTGGAGACTGTGTATAGACTTCACCGATGTGAATAAAGCATGTCCCAAGGATCCATTCCCTTTGCCGCGCATTGACCAGATTGTTGACTCCACTGCCGGATGTGAGCTACTCTGTTTTCTTGATGCATATTCAGGCTACCATCAGATCTTTATGGCCAAAGAGGATGAAGAGAAGACTGCATTTATCACTCCATGTGGCACTTATTGCTTCATACGCATGCCATTTGGACTGAAGAATGGAGGGTCAACATTCGCAAGGGTAGTGCACACTGCTTTCGAGCCACAGATCCACAGAAACGTAGAGGCATACATGGACGACATCGTGGTGAAGAGCAAGAGCAAGGAAACCCTGATCCAAGATTTGGAAGAGACATTTCAGAACCTGCGCAGAATACAGCTCAAGTTGAACCCCGAGAAGTGCGTCTTTGGAGTCCCTTCCGGCAAGCTTCTCGGGTTCTTTGTATCGCAGAGGGGGATTGAAGCCAACCCCGACAAGATTAAAGCCATTGAGCAGATTGAGGCCCCGAAGCGCGTCAAGGATGTCAGAAGGCTTGCAGGTTGTGTGGCTGCCCTCAGTAGGTTCATTTCGAAGTCTGCAGAACGCGCCCTACCTTTCTTCAAAATCTTGAAGAAGGCAGGTCCCATGAAGTGGACTCCGGAAGCGGAGGCAGCGCTGCAAGATTTGAAACGGTACCTATCCTCCACTCCAATACTTGTCGCACCTAGACCACAGGAAAAGTTGTTGCTGTACCTAGCGGCAACCAACCAGGTGGTTAGTGCTGCGTTGCTAGCGGAGAGGGAGTCCAACGAGGAGTCTACACCACCGGCAAGCGAATCCAGCGACAAGCAGGGGGCTGTTCCGGCAAGCTCTGGCCCCGACAAGGACAACTCTGCGCAGGAACAGGATGAAGCGCGGAAGAAGATGGTGCAGCGCCCAGTGTATTTTGTAAGTTCCCTTCTCCAGGGGGGCTAGATCAAGATACTCTGGTGTGCAAAAGTTGCTTTTCGGCCTCCTCATGGCCTCGAGAAAGCTGCGCCATTACTTCCAAGCACATGAGATAACAGTGGTCACTCGCTTTCCGCTGAAGAGGATATTGCACAACCCGGAAGCAACAGGCAGGATCGTGGAGTGGGCACTGGAACTGTCGAGCTTTGGGCTCAAGTTTGAGAGTACTTAAACTATACAGAGCCGAGCTTTGGCAGAATTCATAGCTGAGTGGACCCCAACGCCCGATGAGGAAGTCCAAGAAACAAGTGCACCCGTGCAAGAAGCGACAAGTGAATGGGTAATGTATTTTGATGGTGCCTTCTCGCTGCAAGGCGCCGGTGCCGGTGTGGTACTCATCGCGGCCACCGGAGAACACCTCAAGTATGTTATCCAGATGCACTACCCAAGAGAGCAAGCGACAAACAACACTGCTGAATATGAAGGCTTGCTTGCCGGCCTCAGGATTGCGGCCGAACTTGGGATCAGGAAGCTGATTGTGCGGGGAGATTCTCAGTTGGTGGTCCGGCAAGTTAACAAGAGCTATCAAAGCCCTTTGATGGAAGCTTATGTAGATGAAGTGAGGAAGCTTGAGGAGCACTTCGAAGGTCTACAAATGGAGCACGTCCCGAGAGCTCAGAATGAAATTGCAGATGGCCTTTCAAAGTGTGCTTCGATGAAGTTACCTGTGGAACCAGGGACCTTTTTGCTCAAGCTGACTCAGCCATCCGTTACACCATCAATTGGGCAGTCTAAGAAGAGAAAGTTGGTCTCCGGCGACTACTTGCCGGCGGATCTCCCTGAAACCGCCGCCAAGGTCCCCAAGATCAACAATCAGAACGCTGAGGAACGGTTTGCTCCTGCAGATCCTCGGGTCTGTGCAGTTGAAGCAAGCGTTCCCGACAAGCCTCGCCCCGGCGAGCTTGCCGGGGGACCTTCAGCTCCGGCAGAGCCAGAGGTTCTTGCCGTAGAAGCTGAGGTTCCCGCAGCGGCCCTCATGCCTTTAGTCCTTGCCGTTGAGCCTCAAGCTCCGGCATGGGCGCAGCAGATCGTCCGTTTTCTGCAAACTGGAGAACTTCCCGACGACCCAGAAGAAATAGAGAAGATAACCAGACAGTCAAGTATGTACCAGTTCGTGGATAACGAGCTGTACAGAAGAAGACTCAATGGTGTCAGATTGAAGTGCATCTCCAGGGAAGATGGACAGAAGCTATTGACAGAAATACACGGAGGCATATGCGGCCACCACATTGGCGCAAGGGCGCTTGCCGGGAAAGCTTTCCGGCAAGGGTTCTTTTGGCAAGAAGCCCTCCAAGATGCAACTGCACTAGTAACCAAGTGTGAAGCGTGCCAGTTCCATACAAAGCAGATTCATCAGCCAGCTCAAGCTCTCCAAACAATTCCTTTGTCCTGGCCCTTCTCGGTCTGGGGGCTCGATATCCTCGGCCCCTTCCCCCGAGCTGTCGGGGGCTTTGAGTACTTGTACGTTGCAATCGACAAGTTCACAAAGTGGCCAGAAGTGGAACCAGTGAGAAAGGTGACAGCACAGTCAGCGGTCAGGTTCTTCAGGTCAATTGTTTGCCGTCTCGGAATCCCTAACAGGATCATCACCGACAACGGTACGCAGTTCACTAGTCGCACCTTCATGCAGTACGTCCAAGACCTTGGCGCCAAGGTCTGCTTCGCTTCTGTTGCTCACCCGAGGAGCAACGGTCAAGCGGAGAGGGCAAATGCTGAAGTGCTGCGCGGACTCAAGACAAGGACCTTTGACAGGCTGCGCAGGTGCGGAAGAAATTGGATAGAGGAGCTACCGGCGGCTCTTTGGTCAATCAGAACGACACCAAGTCGAGCCACCGGACAGACACCCTTTGCTCTAGTCTATGGAGCAGAGGCAGTTCTCCCCACGGAACTCGTATACGGATCTCCTCGAGTGCTCGCTTATGATGAGCTCGAGCAAGAGCAACTGCGACAAGATGATGCCTTGCTCCTCGAGGAGGGACGTCTCCAGGCTGCTGTACGAGCTGCTCGATACCAGCAAGCCTTGCGTCGCTACCATAGCCGCAAGGTCAAGGCCAGGAGTCTCGAGGAAGGCGACCTTGTTCTTCGGCGTGTTCAGTCCGCCAAGAATTCCAACAAGTTGACGCCGAAGTGGGAAGGCCCTTATCGGGTGAGACAAGTCACAAGGCCCGGCGCTGTCCGCCTTGAGACCGAAGAAGGCTTACCGGTGAGCAACTCCTGGAACATAGAGCATCTTCGCAAGTTTCACCCATAAGGCGCGGTTGCCGCGATCCGCTCCGGCAACCACCTTTTGTACAAGCTTTGCCGCTATTGCATGTAACCCTTTGTACAAAGCCGGGCGCAGACCCCGTGCATCAGTAAAGTTCTCGTGTTTTGCGCTATTTGCCTTTTGCATGTTTTTCTTCGCTATATGCATGTGTTATTCGGCATCTTGTGCAAAACACCCATCCGGTAAGCATTAGCGCGCCGAGAGGCCATGTACTTGTTTCCCTCTTCTTTTCCTTTGCCTCTTAAGCAGAAGGAACGTTCCTCGCGCACAAGTTTGCCGGGGGGGAGGAGATGGAAGAGGAACCAAGTGCTGTTCAAGAAGGAGAAGCCTTACCAAGAAGCAAGCAACATATGAAAGCTAAGTTATTGGAATTTGACCAGTTCAAATTTTTAAATTTTAGTTGTCTTCCTTGAACAATCACACTTTGTATGGAAAACCTGTGCGCGGAGGAACCTACCCGTAGCTAGCCGCACCCTTGTCTTGTTTCCGAGTACGCTCAGCGATCTAAGCGAGCTGCGACAAGTGTCGCGCCCTTACTTCGTTTTCGAGTTCGCTCAGCAAGCTAAGTGCGTTGCGACTAGCTGCGGCAAGGTTGCTTGCCGGTGAGACCTTGGCCAGCAGGCTGCTCAGAGTCCAGCACTCAGCGCTCGCGACAAAGGCCCCTTGCCGGCAAGCTCCCCGGGAGCGTAGGGTGAAAAGCATACAAAGTAAATGACCAAGACAAGGAAGATAACATTGCACTGATTGATCAAAATGAGATAAACATCTTACAAAGGATAACTTGTCGCAATGATTAATGAGTTCACAAACATCCTATGCAGCAACAAAAAGAAATAAAGAAAATGGAGGCCTAATCTACGCGGTCGCCCTCGATCCTGGAGAGCTTGCTCACTTTGGCGATGATGTGGGCGACCTGCTCCTTCAACGCCTCCATGTTTGCGTCGGCCGGCAAGCTGCGGAGAACGTTGGTGAGGTTTATGCCGGGATTGCGGTATACAATCTTCGTCAGCACACGCTCCAAGGTCCCCGTGCAGAGCAGACGTGACTCCTCGGCCAGTTGCGCGGGAATCTTATTCCGATGATTTGCAAGGGCCGGCGCGATTCCCCTGAAGAAGAGGCTGAGTTTGGCGCTGTGAGGGAGGTTCGGATCCGGGGAGTAGATGAGATGCTCGACTTTCAGCGCCAGCAGCTCCTGGTCGATGTTGGACGCAGAAGATACCAAGTCCTCGGTCCATACCTCAATGGTACGGCGGAAGTTCTCGGCCGCCTTGTTGGCGCTGTCCACCAAGGCTCGCTCCTTACGGAGCTCCTCCTTCAACTTGGTCTCCCGATCCCGGGCGGCGTCAAGCGAGTTCTTCAGTGTGGAGACCTTCAGCTCCAGATCCTCGATGGAGTCCTTGGCGGCCTTCAACTCGTCGCCCCTCTCAGAAAGACGCACCTGGAGTTCTGAGTTAGTGTGGGCGTCCTTCTCGCGCTCTATATTGAGCGCGGCGACCTTCTCCACGCTCGCCTTCAGCGACTCCTCCAGCTGCGCGACCTTGGCGGCAAGCTCCTCCTTGGCGGTCTCCGCGGTAGCCGCGGCAGCTCTCGCCTCCTTCAGCTTCCCGCCAAGGGCCTGCTCCCGAGCGGCAAGTTCTTCCTCGTGGGCGTCGAGGTTGACCTTCCGCTGGGCGAGTTCTCCTTCTCGCCGGGACAGCTCCACCCCGGCGAGCCGCTGCTGCTCTTCGGCCTCGGCCTTCTCCAGCACCCACTCTTGATACTCCCCGGCGAGTCGCTCGCGCTCCTCCGCCACCTCGCGGAGGGCAGCCTGGTTGGCGGCGCTCAGCTCCGCCGCGCGCTTCTCCATCTCCGCGGCGGCCTTGGCGGCGAGGGCCTCCCGAGAAGCAAGCTTCGCCTGCCTGGCCCGGTAAAGGGCCAGGAGCTGGTGGAGCAGCTTCTCCTCCTCGGGCCCGTCGCTTCCGCCGGGCGCCTCGACGATCTTCAAGCCCGCGGAGGCGAGGATCTCCCCATCAAAGGCCTCGCCCTCCGCGGGAGCTCGCGACGAAGAACCCCACGGCACCTGGATGAAGACGTCGTTGGGGGCTTCAAGGTAGTAGCCGGCCTGCTCCTTTCCGGCGGAGGGGTCGGCGGCCGGCGCAGCACTTGATGCTCCCGCCGCCTCCGGGCCGGCGGTGTGGTCGCCGTCCCCCTCCCCGGCCGCTGCGTCCGCAGCCGGAGCGGTCTCCTGCGCGGCCGGTTCGGCGGCTTCAGCCATGTCCTCGGCGACAGGGGCGTCGCCGCCGCCGCCCTGTGCGCCCTCCTCCTCAATGATGATGACCTCCGTCTCCATCTGCTCGGGGGGAGGAGGATCTAGAAGAAGAAGAAGAAGCAAAACAAAGTTCAAGCAAATATCCAAAAAGAGACGACTCCAAGAAGACGAAGTTGCAAGACCTACCTTGGCGGACGTCGTCAGCGGCGGGCTCCCTCGCCGGGGAGCTCTGCCTTGGCGGAGTAGCCACCCTCGCCGGGCTGCTCGCCCTTGGCGGGGTACTCGCCCTTGGCGGAGTACCCGCCCTTGGCGGAGCGCTCTCCCTTGCCGGGGAGGCCGGCCTTGGCGGGGACGGCGGGGCCTGCGGCTCCTCGGGGGCGGCCTCCGGACGCTCCTGCGGCTGTGGCTCCACCTCTGCACAAGTCAAGACAAAATTATCAAGATATTGGAACAAGACAAAATCTCCAAGCGCGCCCGGCGAGCGAAAGTACAGAATCCAGACTTACGCTGGGGGCTGCGCTGGGGGCTGCTCCTCGGAGCAGCGCTCGGGTCCGGCAGACTTGGCTCCGGCGCGTCCCCAGTTGCCGCGGTGGGCGAGTCATCCGCGACCTCGACCACGGGCACCTTGGCTTTCTTCGCCGCGCGCTGGGCCAAGGTCCTGAAATCAAAGCAAAAAAACAAGATCAGCATCAACAATAATCAAGACGAAGTTTGAGAAGATAAAGATCTCGAATGCTTACTCCTGTTCCTCCTCATCGTCGTCGCTCAAGGCGGAGAAGTCAAACTCCACCTGGGGCGCGTCTGCGCGAGGAGCAGGAGGCGAAGATTCCCTCGGGCGCTTGGCGGTCCCTGGGGCTGGGGGCTGCGAAGACCCAGCCCCTATGGTAGCCGAGGCCCGGGGAGCGGGCGGAGCCGCCGCTCCGCCCCGTGAAGACTCCTGTCGGCTCGGCGCCGGCCTGCGAGGCGCCTCTGTTGTGGCCTGCTTGCGGGGCGCCTCCGTCGTGGCCTGCGCGCGGGCCGCCTCCGCTGTAGCTGGTGCGCCGGTCGCCCCCGGCGCAGCTTGGCTCCCCCGGGGAGCTCGCGCTGCCGGGCGAGCTGGTTGTTGCCGGGGCGCCTGCGCCCCCTCCCCCGTCGCCGTCTTGCGGAGACGCTTCAGTGGAGACCGCCTAGGGCTTGCCCGGGGCGGGGAGGTATCCGACGAGGAGAGGTCGTCGGCGTAGAGCTCCGTAGACCCGCCGGAGTCCTCGGCGGCCTCGGCGTCCTCCTCCTCCTCCTCCCCGGCTGGCTTGCTGGGCCCAGCGCCCTGCGCTGCGGCCTCCTTCCCTCCGGCGCCTCCGCTCCCTCCGGCGCCTCCGCTCCCTGCGGCGCCCCTGTTCCCTCCGGCGGCGTGGCCTCTCGCCGCGGCCTCCGTCTGGATCCCGATGATCCCGGAGTGCCTCAAGGATGGGACCCCGGCGAGCTCGTCGGGAGGCAGCTTCAGTAGCCTGCGGATCTCCGCCTCCTCCGCTTGGCAGGACGCTTCCGTAGCATCTGCCTCGTCGGGCGTGTAGCCGAACTCTCCTGCCGCTGCGGCTACGGCGGCCTCTTCAACCCGAGACGCGATGTACGCTATCTCCTGGTCGGTGGTGTCCCGCGTCAGCTCCCGGGTCTCGTTCTTGTTCTTCGCCACCTCCACAAGGTTGTCGAAGAAGCTGAGAATGTCTGATGGCTTGGGCGGAATCCATGTGCGGTCCACGCCGTGCGAATCACACGCGGGCATCATGGCGCGAAGAGGATCACAAGCAGTGCTGTTGCAAAGGGGCACCACTCCCCGGGGCCCCCTGAACCATTCCGGGTGGGCCGGGTCGTGCTTAAACAGCTCCCGGACCATCCCCTTCAGCTCCAGCGACGTGAAGTTATAGTTGAGCCCGGGGCGCAACCTCATGATATCCGCCGAGTTGCCGTACTCCCAGGCCGGCCTTTTCCTGTCTTGGAGAGGGGCGATGCGGCGGCGGAGGAAGTCTGTGCCTACTTCTGCGACGGACAGCCTAGCTGTCCGGAGACGGAGAATCCTAATGAGGGCGACGTTGAGCTTGCCGTCGTCCGAATCCAGCTCGCTCCAGTCCCTGCTGCGCACGATGGGCGTTGTGCGCGGCGCGGTGAAGGGCTGCGGCTGGTCCTCGACGATCCAACACCAGTCAGCACGCCACTCCTCCCACTTGCCGCGGAGCTCTCCCGGCAAGTAGGACTCCTTCTTGTTCAGACGGAAAACCCAAGAAATTCCTCCGGAGAGGGGGGCACCGGCCTCTGCTCTAGGGGTGAAGAAATGCCTAAACAGCGCTACATTTGGGTGTATTCCTATATAGTTTTCGCACATGTGTGCGAAAACCGCCATTGTGAGGATGGCGTTGGGGGTGAAGTCAAGAAGGTGGAGGCCGTAGGTGTGCATTATGTCACAGAAGAACTCAGAAAAAGGAGGGCAAAGACCACAGTGGAAGAAGGCTGCGAAGAAATAGTACCCGCCGGGGTAGTTGTCCTTGGCGGCGGCCGGATAAGCTCGAGTGCGGGGGTGCGCCTCGGTTCCCTTGGACCAGAACAAGCAATACTTGTTCCAGAGTTCCCGCGCGCTGAGCTTCGGCGGGAAGACGAGGTTCCGCTTCCGATACGCGGCGAGCTTCGCCGCTTGCTCCGACTTCTCCTTCTTGGCTTTCTCCGCCTTCGCCTTCTCGGTCTTCGGGGCCATGGCGGAGGCGGCGGAGGAAGAGGGACGAAGAACCCGGCGGCGGCGGAGGTGCAGAGGCGGAGCGCAAAGGGGATCTCTGGAGGAAGAAGAGGATGCAATAAAAGCGTAAGGAGGGGAACCGCTCCTGCTTCCTCTGCTTTTATGGGGAAGTGGGGGGCATTTCGCTCTTTCCATTGAAGGAACGTGGGCACGTCCCATCCCACGACGCCGCAATCGACGCGTGCCGTTACGGGGGGACGCGGCGGATGCGGAAGTGGATTCGGCGCGCCGTGGGCCGCGTGTGCCCGTGCACTGTTTTGGGCCTGGCCCAACAGCGCTCGGCCCCGTGTGTGGCCCAGGCCCGGGGGCTCCTGTCGGTGTACTAAGGTAGGGGTACCTCAGTACCCCAACTTGTGCACGGGCGGTTGCAGCTTCCCGCGGCAGGGTTTACCACGTGCTCGCCGGAGATCTTCCTGCTCCGTGTCAAACCATTCAAAAAACAAAGTATACAAGACAGAAGATCGAGACCCCGGCAAGCGGAGCTTGCCGGGAAGGCCGTTCCAGGCTCAAGGTTACATCACTCACGCAAGGCCCTGGCAAGAGGAGCTTGCCAGGATGACTAGAAGATTATATCATGGAAGACACGCCTCGGCGCTATATGCGTCCCGGCGAGGGCCCGGGGAGCGACAAGCTTCAGAGCCCGGCAAGCTCCCGGGCCCGGCAAGGTCAAGACCCCGGCAAGGTGCTTGCCGGGAGAGTTGCGCTGTGTGCCCGCGCTCCAGCTCATCGGCCCACGCGTCGCCCTGGGGCCAATCCAGGGACGCGTGGCGGATGGCTGTGCAGCCTGGGGGACACGGTGGCACTTCACGGTGGTGAAGCCATCGCCATGGCGAACGGAGACGCAAAGGCGGGAGCTTTTGGGGTCGACGGCGACGGGCATTAAATGCCCTTGTCCCCCACTGTCAAAGTAGGTAGCGACCACTGTTCGCGCACTATAGCTCCACTATTCCAGCACTGTTACAACTACCACCTCCTTTACGTTTTTACCCCTTTCTCCTACGTTGACACCTGTCGGTGACCCCTTGCACTATAAAAGGAGGCCCATGCACAACGTGGAGGGGGTTCGGAACCTAGATCGCTCATACGCTCGGTGTAGCTAGTTCTTCAAGCGCCCGAGCTCTCCAACTCAATACAGAACTAAGCAGGAGTAGGGTTTTACGCGTCCATCGCGGCCCGAACCTGGGTAAACTGCCCGCGTGCTCGCTACGATCTGCTCTTCGTGCTCCCTCCGCCCTCGTACCGCACAGACAAGGGGCTCCGGTCCCATAGGTGTTGGTGGCGGACAGTTTCCCCCGACACTATGTTCTTGATCCAATTTTGCAAGTCATATGCACCTACTATGTATTAGGATCTGCGTACCCCCAATGTGACAACAATTGAGATTCTTTCCGGTGATTACTGTAGTTTGAGGAGTTCATGTATTCACTATATGTTAATGCTTTGATCCGGTTCTCTATTAAAAGGAGGACTTAATATACCTTAGTTTCCTTATGGACCCCGCTGCCACGAGAGTTCTTTTCCATAAGCACGTATGACTATTTACGGAATACATGCCTACATTATGTAATAGTCATACGTGCTTATGGAAAAGAACTTGCATGCCATCAACAACTATCATACTATTGTCCTACCGATCACTCTGCTGCAGATATTTTCTCCAGGTGTGGTTGAATTGACAACTCAACTGCTAATACTTACAAATATTCTTTGGCTGCCCTTGTGTTGAATCTATAAATTTGGGTTGAATACTCTACCCTCAAAAACCGTTGTGATCCCCTATACTTGTTGATTATCAGCCGCCAGTGACTGCCCTTCGTGCCCGCACCTCCAGCCGCCCGCGACTTCTGCCTCTCGCGCCCCTATAGCAGCATGGCCTCCAGCCACCGACAACTCCTGCCTGTCATGCATGCTTTAGCGGCCCAGCTGGCAGCGCCTGTGACTCCTGCCTGTCGCGCATGTTGTGCGACTCCAGAGCTTGTTGTGCGACTCCTGCACCGGTGACTCCAGCGCCTCAGCCTCCCAACGCCGGAGCTCGGGACCCAGCCAGTTGACCTCGTCGACAAGAATCCAGGTCGCATAGTTGCGCCTCTCTTCCTCCTTGGTTCTCCAGCTCTCGCTTCATCCAGATTGTGACTAGCTGACCAAGAAAATCGAGCAAAAACAACAATAGGGGTTCTCCTATTTGGAGCAAGAACAACAACAGAGATCTGTTTGGAGGAAGAACAACAACACGGACCAACCAAATTGTTAATTGCTACCTGTAATAGGGGCCTACTTGTGAACAGCAATAGGCACCAACATGGGTCTGTGTTTGGATTGATCGATTGCTTGGATAGATAAGTAGTGTTGCAGCAACGGGGGTCCTCCCAGTGTGTTACTCCATTTGATCAGAATTGCTTGGATTGACCATTGTCCATCTGTCGACCAATAAAAACAAAAGTAAGATTGACAAATCAGCAGAAAATTGACAAAGAAAGATCAACATTAGGTTAGCTACTCCATTTTTAATCCAAGTACTCATGATGATTAATAGCAAGGAGTACATTCTTGGGAAACTAACTATATTATTATCCTGATACTAGGCTCATAATTCAATTTTTGTCTGGATTGTTTAAAAGGAAACTATACATGCTCACCAATTATTTGTGTTGTCATTCAACATTGGCAACTCTCTCGTGTAAATTAACATAATGAGAAGATCAAACTAACTGGATTATTATCCTAGAGTACCTTTTTTAACTTTGTATCTTCTAGCATTGTCTATGTGAGCTGTGATGCAGCAATTAGTAGTGTAGAACAGTGGTGTACTAGTGTGAGTACACCCATCTTCCTTTCCTTTGAGGAGATCCAGAGAAACACCACTGTCCTCTTCTATAGTACTCAGTACTCACTTGCATTATCCCACAAATCCCACAATGGAAGGAGCTCTGCCAACTGGTAATCACTGGTTGCTTTAGCTAGCAACTGAAGCCAAACCAGAAAACAAGCATATGAACATCTCAACATCTCCTCAACATAGACTGGAAACAAATGAACAAAAACCACTTGTTGTTATTGTTGTCAGTTAAGTGCTTCTGAAAGCACTTCGCTAAATTTTAATGCACATAGGTGCATAAAAATTCAGTTTAAGTGATTTCAAAAGCACTTTGTTGAATTTTTAATGCACCTATGTGCATACTAATTCAGTTAATATGAATTATCTGGAAAAGTATTTAGTTAACTCCTGAACTACTCCTACACTAAATCGGGAGTACTCCTACACTAATACTCCTACTCCTACACTAAATCTGGAGTACTCCTACCCTAATACTCCTAGAATAATTCAAGAAGATCTTGAGACTTTTGTGTTTTTCCATTAATTCAGTTAACACTACTGAAGAAGATCTTGAGAAACTACAGCGGCAATAGTACAGTTAACACTGATTATACATATTTTCATTTAATTTTTTTGACATTAATTCAGTTTACATTGTTTTAGTATTAACACAAATATTGTTAACACAAATATGACAACTACAAATACTCCTATGGAATATTCATAGTAAAACTGAACACTAAACACTGAACATTGGAGTACTGGATATGGAGTAATGTTCAGAGCAAGGTGGACTAATCCAAGAAAATTAACTGAAAATTTGCATTTAGTGTGCTCAGACATGAAAATCACTACTCCAAAACAATCTGCACTACTAAGCAAGAAATACAGAGCCACATTTAATTAATCTCTATAGCTAATTAATTTGTACTCCACTCCACTAACAGGGAAAGGAGTACTCCAGTTTAGGTTAGCAAATGGCTAACCAAAATGCACTACTGAGTACCCCCATAAAAATCTCATCTATTCTGCTGATTAACTTACGGTTGACATCATAGCTGCCAGCGTTGCCCCTAATCTAAAAGCACTTCCTCACCAGCGAGCCCTTGCCCTTGATATCCGTGCCCCACTTGGTATTTGCCTTGTTGGTGGCGCTGGGCTTGGAGTCATCGTTCGCTTGTAGTTGAAGTTGTCGATGTTGGGGGAGGTGAGCTCCACCTCCCACTTGAGCGCCTGGCTCCCACCGTTCAGCTTCTCCTCGGCCCTCCACTTCACCTTGCTCCCCCTCCTGGGGAGACAGCGGTGTAGGTGTACCTGCGGCGGGCCGGCTACGGCCCCGACCCGGTGACACGGGCGAAGAGGGTTGTGAGCTTGAGCACAGCAATGCGGTCGGTGAGCTCGCACATGAGTTTGGTGTGGAGGTGGGGTGGGTGGGGGATCATGGCCCTGGCCCGGCGAAGACAACAAGCTGAGGGAGACTGTGAGCGAGTGAACTAGTGGTGCGAGCCAGCGAGGGTAAAATTGGAAACTAAAAATTTCCTATAACGTGATAGGATTTGAACTAATTTTGCCCAAAGACAATCAATATGGTACAGAGGAAGTATCATGTGGGCGATGGTAACATTATTGGGAAGGATGTTATTAAGGAATTCTTTGATTGCATGGGAGTTATGCCTATAAGTAAATGATCCATTGTTGATAATACAAATTGCTATGCGGATGCTACTTCCATGCTTGTTAGTAAATTAGACAGGGAATTTCTACATATCCATCCAGCTTAACAAAAGATGTTTTACGAACTCCCTAGCATACATGATCCTAAAGTTAAAAAAATTGCCACTATCATCCTTCTGCGTGAATTCGATTACATAGTCCGAGAGGCTAGAGAAATCTTTGTTTAGTATAATATAAATTTTGAGCATCCTCCAATAGAATAAATTCTATGATAAATAAACTATACGTAGTTTGGAATCTAAGGATTACTTTGCTTTTAGTAACAATTTAAGGAGGAGAGTCCCTTACACTAAAGTTATCCAAGCTTTATACCTTGATGCTTATGGTAAATTTGATTGGGTCACTGAGGGAATTGACGAAGTTTTTAATAATGAGTGGATTTGAGAGATGTCTAGGGAACCTATTAAAGAGGAGATACATATTTATATGAAGATATTTATGGTGATTATCCTGATTATGAAATTATGAATGTTAAAGTCACTAATCGAAGTCCTTTCCATAAATTAACCTCTCCCACTAGAAAGGAAAAAACATGAGAAAAGAGATTTGCTAAGAAAGGTTTTTGAAGATTTGATTAGGAAGGAATTAAATACCAAAGATGACAATAACTAGACCTATGCAATATGCCTAGCTTGGGGCGTAAAACGGTAGCGCTTGTTGGGAGGCAACCCAATATTTTTTTGTTTTTCTTGTTTTTTCTTCTGTTTTCGAATAAATATACCATCATGCTTCTGTTATGATGGTGTTCTTGTGTTTAATTTAGTGTTTGTGCCAAGTAAGACCTTTGGAATGATTTGGGAGATAGTTGATTTGATTCTGTGAAAAAACCAAAACTTTTGTGTCCAGTAGCAGAATTCTCTGCGATTGCTGGAGCATGAACAATTTCTGAAATGTTTACACATAATTGATATACAAATTTCCCATGTGTTCATAAGTTTTCAGAATTTTCAGAGTTACGTAAATATGACTATAAATTGCGTCTTTAGAGACTGTTCTGTTTTTTGACAAATTTTGTTTTCATTGTGTTTGACACTTGTTTTGATGAATCTATGGACTATATCGGGGGGTATATGCCATGGTGAAGTTAGAATACAATAGATATAATACAAATATAAAATTGGAATGATTTTACAACAACACCTAAAAGTAAAGATTGATTTTGTTATACCAATGGATCTCACGAGTTTTCTGTTGAGTTTTGTGTTGTGAAGTTTTCAAGTATTGAGTGAAGTTTCGATGGGCAAAGGAATAAGGAGTGGCAAGAGCCTAATATGGGGGATTCCCAAGGCACCCCAAGGTAATATTCAAGGACAACCAAGCATCTAATCTTGGGGATGCCCCGGATGAAATCCCCTCTTTCGTCTACAATCCATCGGTAAATTACTTGAGGCTATATTTTTATTCACCACATGATATGTGTTTTGCTTGGAGCGTCATGTATTATACGCGTCTTTTCTTTATTTGCTTTTTAGTTTGCCACAATCATCCTTGCTGCACACACCTTTTTGAGAGGGACATCGTGAATTCATTATAATACTCTTTTAGCTTCACTTATATATTTTGAGCTAGGCAGTTGCTCTAGTGCTTCACTTATATCTTTTAGAGCACGGCGGTGGTTATATTTTAAAGAAACTGATGAACTCTCATGAATCACTTACATTATTTTGAGAGCCTTATAAATAGTATGGCAATTTTCTTGGGTTATGAATTTAGTCCTAATATGAGGGGTATTCAAGAGGGATATAATAAAAACTTTCATGAAGATCATTGAATATATGAGAAGTTTCATTGCTTGTAATGGTTTTGAGATACAACAATGGTGATATTAGAGTCGAGCTAGTAGTATTGTGGGTTAGCAATAATATTTGTGTTAAGGTTTGTGATTCCCGTAGCATGCACGTATGGTATTCCTGTTATGTGATAAAGTTGGAGCACAATTTATCCTTGATTGTCTTCCTTTGCGTGAAAGTCGAGAGCATGCGTAGTAGTACTTTTCTTGAAGGGATAATAAAATTTTCCAATAAGTATGTGAGTTCTTTATGACTAATGTTAAGTTCATGGATTATACGCACTCTCACCCTTCCACTTTTGCTAGCCACTCTAGTACCGCGCAACTTTCGCCGGTACATAAACCCCCCCCCCCCTTATACCTTTCATCAAAACAACCACTATACCTACCTATTATGGCATTTCCGTAGCCATTACGAGATATATTGCCATGCAACTTCCACCGTTCTGTTTGAGTTATAAGTAAATAAAAGTGTGATGATCATCATAATTAGAGCATAGTCCCATGTGAGATATAAAAAAGGCCAAATGGGCCCAAGAAAAAAGAGGCCAAAGTGCCCAACAGAAAAAGAGATAAAAAGAGAGAAGGAATAATGTTACTATCCTTTTGCACACTTGTGCTTCAAAGTAGCACCATGTTCTTCATGATAGAGAGTCTCCTATTTTGTCACTTTCATATATTACTAGTTGGAATTTTTCATTATAGAACATGGCTTGTATATTCCAATGATGGGATTCCTCACATGCCCGGGGTCTTCATGAGCAAGCAAGTTGGATGCACGCGCACTTAGTTTTATTTTGAGCTTTCATGCGCGTATAGCTCTAATGCATTCGTTGCATGGCAATCCCTACTCACTCACATTGATATCAGTTGATGGGCATCTGCATAGCCAATTGATTTGCCTAGTTGATGTGAGACTTTATCCTTTCTTTTTTGTCTACTACCACCTTCTATTCCACCTCTAGTGCTATATCCATTGCTCACGCTCATGTATTGCGTGAAGAGTTGAAACGGCTGAAGCGTGTTAAAAAGTATGAACCAATAGGATGGCTTACACCGGGGTAGTACATGATTTGTATTTTGTGTTGAGAAAAGGGATCATAACAAGACTATATGATTTTATAGGGATAACTTTCTATAGCCAAGACAACTTGAATAGACATGATTGATTTTTAGTATGCTTGAAGTATTATTATTTTTATGTCAATATTAAACTTTTGTTTTGAATCTTATGGATCTGAATATTCATGCCACAAACATAAAGATTACATGATAAGCATGTTACGTAGCATTGCACATCAAAACAATTGTTTTTATCATTTACCTACTCGAGGACGAGCCGGAATGAAGCTTGTGGATGCTTGATACGTCTCTGACCTATCTATAATTTTTTACTGTTCCATGTTATTATATTATCAATCTCACTGTTCAAAAAATCTTCGGATTCAGTGATTTATCGTCCGATTTATCGCTACTCTTGAGGTGACTGATAAGATTATGCCTTATCTTCATCATTTATCATTTGGGCCGATTTATCGCTATGACAAGCGATTTATCGGGAATCTACCGATAAACCGGTCCTATTCATAGCACTATGTTTGCAAGAACTATGTTTATTTGTATTTGGTGGACCTTTTTATGCAATATGTAATTTTTTTTCTATTTTGTTTGTCATTATATCAGGATTGAAAGGCTAGGATTCAAGGTAACACTTCTGTCCAATTTTGTTTGGGTGTTGAATATAGCATATTTTAGTGTTGGGAACCAGAGATTAGGAAAAAATGACCGATTAATAGTCGACCGATAAAATCGATTAATCGGCCGATTTCAGATTAATCTCTAATCCCCAGCTGACCGAGACGATGACGATAATCAATCTTGGATGTCTTATATGCATGTTTATGGTATTTTATATCATTTTTTGCGACTAACCTATTAACCTAGTACCCATTGCTAGTTGTTGTTTTTCCTTGTTTTTGTCTTTCCAGAAAATCAATACCAAATGGTGTCCAAATGCCACGGAACTTTTTGATGATTTTTCTTAGACTAGAAGACACCCTAGAAGCTTCGGGAGGAGGCCAAAAGAGCCATGAGGCAACGACAAGCTCAGGGGGCACACCCCACAAACTTGTGGGGCCCTCACGACCCTTCCAACCATAATTCTTCTTCTGTAAATATCCAAATATTGCCCGAAGACCAGAGAGCAACCCAAAATACTTTTCCCGCCGCCGCAAGTTTCTGTCTTTGAGAGACCCCCATTTGGGGATCTTTTCTGGAACTCCGCCGAAGGGGGGTTCGATCACGGAGGGTTTCTTCATCAACCTTACTACCTTGCCGATGATGTGTGAGTAGTTTACCACAGACCTACGGGTCCATGGCTAGTAACTAGATGGCTTCTTCTATCTCTTTTATCTTCAATACAATGTTCTCCTCGATGTTCTTGGAGATCTATGTGATGTAATCCTCTTTTGCGGTGTTTTAGTTGAGATCCGATGAATTGTGGGTTTATGATCAGATTGTCTATGAACATTATTTGAGTCTTCTCTAAACTCTATTATGCATGATAGTTATAGCTTTGTATTTCTCTCTGATCTATTCATTTGGTTTGGCCAACTAAATTATTATTTTTTGCAATGGGAGAGGTACTTTGTGATGGGTTCAATCTTGATGTCCTCAATCCCACTGACAGAAAGGGACATGACCCCTATTTGTATTGTTGCCATTAAGGATAAAAAGATTGGGTTTATTCATATTTATTAGATCTATCCCTCTACATCATGTCATCTTGCTTAAGCCATTACTCTGTTCTTGTTAACTTAATACAGTTGATGCATGCTGGATAGCTGCCGATGGGTGGAGTAATAGTAGTAGATGCAGGCAGGAGTCGGTCTACTTGTCTCGGACGTGATGCCTATATACATGATCATTGCCTTGGATATCATCATAAATATGCGATTTTCTATCAATTGATCAACAGTAATTTGTGTGACACCCCGAGTCCGATGCGCCAGGTGTCAGCCAGTTATTCGCTTCCATTGCCATGTCATATGCTTGTGTGTTGCATTTTGCCATGTCATCATGTGCATGTCATCATCATGTTTTCAAAACTTGCATCCGTCTGAGTCCGCCCGTCCTTTCCGTTGTCCGATCTCAGCCCAGACACACTCGCATGCGCCCGCGGCACCTCTGAATATTTATTTATGAGTGGCCGAAAAATGTTCTCGGAATGAGGTGAAACTTGGCGTGCGGTCTTATTATAGTGTAGACAGACCGCCTGCCAAGTTTCGTCGCATTCGGAGCTCGTTTGATAGCCCAACTGTTAAACCTATAGCGACACCGTTGCCGGATAATTCGTCGGACGTTTCTGTCTCCGAAACAGTCGTCGGGCCTCTCTTCTCTCCTCTTGTCTCAGCCCACACCCCCTCTACACAGCCCACTAGGCCCAGCCTAACCCTTCCCTCCGCTCCGGACCGCGCGATCACGATCGGATGGTCCAAAGACCCCTCCAAACCCCCCCAAACCCAGCCCTCCTACCTGTAAATGGACAGCCCCATGTCCATTTTGGCCATCCCCTAGCCTCCACCTACCTCTAGCCTTCCTCCTCCTCAATTTCCATGCGGAACTGCTACCCCGCCGCCACTTGTCACCGACCCAAAGGCCAGATGCCGCCAGCGCCGCCGCTCCCCTCCACTCTCCACGTGCCACGTCGCCTCCACGCCGCCAGGTTCCCACCTCCACCGCGCTAGGCCCGTGGGGCCCATCCACGGCCCACCCCAGGGCTGGAGCGAGCCCGAGCCGTCGCCGCAGCCCGCAGCCTCACGCGCGCGCCTGAGCCGCTCGCGACCCGCGCCTCCCCTGCCAGCCCCGCCTTCGTCGACCCTCCGCCGCCGCTCTGGAGCCGCCCCGCCGGCGACCTGCTCCTCCCCAGGTCGCACCCACCTCGCCCTGCTCGCTGCCATGCAGCACCCCGCCGCCTCCAGTGCATGTCGCCGCCCCACCCGGCTCCACGCCTCGCAGCCGCCGCCGAGGTTTCCTCGCGCCCCGCTGATACGTCTCCAACGTATCTATAATTTTTGATTATTCCATGCTACTATTCATGATGTTTTGGATGTTTAATGGGCTTTGTCATACACTTTTATATTATTTTTGGGACTAACCTATTAACCCAAAGGCCCAGTCCAGATTGCTAGTTTTTGACTACTTCAGGGTTATACAGAAAAGGAATATCAAACGAAGTCCAAACGGAATGAAACTTTGGGAGAGATATTTTTGGAGCAAAATACGCACGGGAGACTTGAGAACCACGGAATAGGGTACACATGGCGTCCACAAGGGTGGGGGCACACCCCCCCCCCCCTACAGGGCATGCCCCCCTGTCTCGTGGGCCCCATGTTTGGCCCCGGTGCCCTCCTTCTTCCTATATATATCTACGTACCCCAAAACCATCGGAAGAACAGAGAAAACCCTAGTTCCACCTCCGCAACCTTCTGTTCCCATGAGATCCCATCTTGGGGCCTGTTCCGGAGCTCCGCCGGAGGGGGGATCTTCCACGGAGTGCTTCTACATCATCATCATCATCGCCTCACCATGAGTTGTGAGTAGTTCACCACAGACCTTCCGGTCCATAGCTAGTATCTAGATGGCTTCTTCTCTCTCTTTTGATCTCAATACCAAGTTCTCCTCGGTCTTCGAGGAGATCAATTCAATGTAATCTCGTTTTGTGGTGTGTTTGTCGAGATCCGATGAATTGTGGGTTTATGATCAAGATTATCTATGAGAAATATTTGGTTCCTTTCTGAACTCTTTATGTATGATTATAATATCCTTGCAAGTCTCTTTGAATTATTGGTTTGGTTTGGCCTACTAGATCTATAGTTCTTGCAATGGGAGAAGTGCTTCGCTTTCGGTTCAATCTTGTGGTGTCCTTTCCCAGTGACAGTAGGGGCAGCAAGGAACGTATTGTATTGTTGCCATCGAGGATAAAAAGATGGGGTTTATATCACTATGTTTGAGTTTATCCCTCTACATCATGCCATCTTGCTTAAGGCGTTACTCTGTTCTTATGAACTTAATACTCTAGATGCATGCTGGATAGCGGTCAATGTGTGAAGTAATAGTAGTAGATGCAGAATTGTTTCGGTCTACTTGTCTTGGACGTGATGCCTATATATAATGATCATGCCTAGATAGTCTCATAATTATTCGCTTTTCTATCAATTGCTCGATAGTAATTTGTTTACCCGCCGTAGAATATCGCTATCATGAGAGAAGCCACTAGAGAAAACTATGGCCCCGGGTCTATTCTCAACATATCAATCTACAATCTACTTTACTTTTCCGCTTTTACTTTGTGTTCTTATATCCAAAAATACCAAAATACCAAACTATCATCTCTATCAAATCTCACTTTCGTAAGTGACCGTAAAGGGATTGACAACCCCTTATCGCGTTGGCTGCGAAGTTCTTATTTGTTTGTGCAGGTACGAGGGACTTGCGCGTGGTCTCCTACTGGATTGATACCTTGGTTCTCAAAAACTGAGGGAAATACTTACGCTACTGTGCTGCATCACCCTTTCCTTTTCGAGGGAATACAATGCAAGCTCGAGAAGTAGCAAGAAGAATTTCTGGCGCCATTGCCGGGGAGGCTTACGCAAAAGTCATATACCAAGTACCTATCACAAACCCTTATCCTTCGCATTACATTTATTTGCCTCTCGTTTTCCTCTCCTCTCCCCCACTTCACCCTTGCCATTTTATTTGCCCTTCTACCGTGTGTTTATTGTTTGCCTACCCTCATGTCTGAGATGGGGGAAGATTTTATCGAGAAGGGTAGTAATGTTGAGGGCAACGTCTATGTTGACCCTCCGGATTAAACTACCACTTTACATATTAAGAAGTTCCGGGTTGGTAGTGGAAATATCATTGGAAAAGGAGTTCTTCAAGACTTCTTTACTTGTGCCGGTGCTTTGCCCACTATGGGTGGCTCTATTCTTCATGGAACTAGTAGCCTTGCGGATGTTGTATCTATGCTCGTAGTTGAAATTGAAAGGCAATTTATCCATATGCATCCCTGTATTCAGATAATCTTTCTGGAATTTTCCAATATTGAGCATTCTTCTGTTAAGCGTGCAGCTACTATATTTTTGGCTCATGAATTTAGATTCATCATGAAAGAGGCCAAAGAAATCTTTGCTCGTTACGGGGTAGATGTTGGCCGACCTCCCATAGAGGCTATCTTATTTAATCAAGTAATGCGGTTGCGATCTCCTAATCATGTTGCTTTTAATGAAAACCTTAGAAAAAAGGTTCCTACTGATGTCTTGGTTGATAGAATTTCTGAGTTGAATGATGATTTTGCTATTCAAAACAATGGGTTGGGCTTCTCCCTTGAGCGAAGGCTCATGACCTTCTGCCAAAAGAATGTCTATAATGATGAATTGGTTGTACACTATAAAGGGCCAAAAGAGGAACCTATTCCTCCTGAGCTTGATATGGGGGACTTTTGTCCCATTAAATTTAGCCCTTTTGATTACTTTTGCTTGCCACAAAGGAAACTTCCTTCTGAACGTAGGGAATATGAGATGAGTTTTCGCGATATATCGTATCATTATGGCATTCCCTAGATATATCCATGTATCGTGCCTAGCTAGGGGCGTAAAACGATAGCGCTTGTTGGGAGGAAACCCAATTTTATATTTTTTTTGTTTTTGCTTCTGTTTAGGAATAAATATTGCATCTAGCTTCTGTTTAGATGTGGTTTAGTGTTTTAATTAGTGTTTGTGCCAAGTAGAACCTTTGGGAAGACTTGTGTGAAGTTTATATGATCTTGCTGTCAAAAACAGAATCGTTAGTGCTCGCTAGAATGGTCACCAGATTTTACTGGAGTGTGCTATCTAGTTGATTCTTTTTTCAGATGATTAATAGACAAATTCCTCACGTTTATCAATTTATTTCAATATTTTTGGAGTTACACAAGTATGTGAAAGTTACAGATTACTACAGACTGTTCTGTTTTTGACAGATTCTGTTTTTCGTGTCTTGTTTGCTTATTTCGATGCATCTATGAGTAGTATTGGGAATTATGAATCATAGAGGAGTTGGAATACATTAGGTTTAACACCAATATAAACAAAGAATGAATTCATTACAGTACCTTTGAGTAGTGGTTTGTTTTCTTATACTAACGGAGCTCGTGAGGTTTTTGTCTAGGTTTTGTGTTGTGAAGTTTTCAAGTTTTGAGTATTGCTTCGATGGACTATGGAACAAAGAGTGGCAAGCACCTAAGCTTGGGGATGCACAAGGTACCCCAAGGTAAAATTCAAGGACAACCAAGATCCTAAGCTTGGGGATGCCCCGGGAAGGCATCCCCTCTTTCGTCTTCATCTATCGGTAACTATACTCGGAGCTATATTTTTATTCACCACATGATATGTGTTTTACTTGGAGCGTCATATGTAATTTGAGTGTTTGCTTGTTAGTTTGCCACAATTATCCTTGCTGGACACACCTTTTTGAGAGAGATAAATATGGCCTAGGAATTGATAGAACACTCTATGCGCTTCACTTATATCTTTTGAGTTGAATAGTTTTTGCTCTAGTGCTTCACTTATATCTTTTAGAGCACGGTGGTAATTATATTTTGTTGAAATTGTTGATCTATCATGCTTCACTTATATTCTTTTGAGAGTCTATTAAAACAGCATGGTAATGTGCTTTGGCTATAAAACTAGCCTTCACATGATAGACATCCAAGATCTATGTAGTAAAAACTTTCACACTAAGTGCATTGAATATGATGAGAAGTTGGATGCTTGATAATTGTTTTGAGATATGAGGATAGTGATATTAGAGTCATGCTAGTGGTGTTATTATGAAATTGAGAAATGATTGTGTTAAAGTTAGTGATTCCCATAGCATGCACGTATGGTGAACCGCTATGTGACGAAGTTAGAGCATGAGGTATTTGTAGAGTGTCATCCTTTGTGTGGAGGTCGGGGGCGCGCGGTGGTTAACTCCTACCAATCTCCCCCTAGGAGCATGCATTGATTGCTTTGTTTTGATCACTCGTAAATTTTTGCAATAAGTATATGAGTTCTTATGACTAATGTTGAGTCCATGGATTATACACACTCTCACCCTTCCACCATTGCTAGCCTTTCTTGTACCGCGCAACTTTCGCCGGTACCATACACCCACCATATATCCTTCCTCAAAACAGCCACTATATATCCTCCTAAAAAAAGCCATCATACCTACCTATCATGGCATTTCCATAGCCATTCTGAGAGATATTTCCATGCAACTTTCCACCGTTCCATTCATATGACACGCTTCATATTGTCATATTGCCATGCATGATCATGTAGTTGACATCGTATTTGTGGCTAGGCCACCATGCATAATTTTTCATACATGTCACTCTTGATTCATTGCACATCCCGGTAAACCGTCGGAGGCATTCATATAGGGTCATACTTTGTTCTAGTATCGAGTTGTAATATCGAGTTGTAATTCAATGAAAATGTGATGATCATCATTATTAGAGCATTGTCCCATGTGAGGAAAGGCTAAATAAAGAAAGCCCCTCCAAAAAAAAGAAGGAAAGGCCAAAGAAAAAAAAGAAAGGCCCAAAAAAGGAAAAGGAAATAAAAGAAAAGAAAAAGGGACAATTGCTACTATCTTTTTCCACACTTGTGCTTCAAAGTAGCACCATGTTCTTCATGATAGAGAGTCTCATGTTTAGTTACTTTCATATACTAGTGGGATTTTTCATTATAGAACTTGGCTTGTATATTCCAACGATGGGCTTCCTCAAATGCCCTAGGTCTTCATGAGCAAGCAAGTTAGATGCACACCCACTTAGTTTCTTTTGTTGAGCTTTCATACATTTTTAGCTCTAGTGCATCCGTTGCATGGCAATCCCTACTCACTCACATTGATATCTATTGATGGGCATCTCCATAGCCTGTTGATACGCCTAGTCAATGTGAGACTATCTCCCTCCTTTTTGTATTCTCCACAACCACCACTCTATTCCACATAGTGCTATATCCATGGCTCACGCTCATGTATTGCGTGAAAGTTGAAAGGTTTGAAAGAATAGAGTTTGAAAACAAGTGCTTGGCTGAAACCGGGGTTGTGCATGATTTTAATATTTTGTGTGATGAAGAGGGAGCATAGCCAGACTATATGATTTTGTAGGGATAACTTTATTTAGCCATAGTATTTTGAGAAGACATGATTGCTTTGTTAGTATGCTTGAAGTATTATTATTTCTTATGTCAATATAGACTTTTGTCTTGAATCTCTCATATCTGAACATTCATGCCACAATTAAGAGAATTACATTGAAAACTATGTTGGTTAGCATTCCACATCAAAAAAATTATCATTTACCTACTCGAGGACGAGCAGGAATTAAGCTTGGGGATGCTTGATACATCTCCAATGTATCTATAATTTTTGATTGTTCCATGCTATTATTTATGATGTTTTGGATGTTTAATGGGCTTTGTTATATACCTTTATATTATTTTTGGGACTAACCTATTAACCCAAAGGCCCAGTCTAGATTGCTGTTTTTTTTGCCTATTTCAGGGTTTTACAGAAAAGGAATATCAAACACAGTCCAAACGGAATGAAACTTCGGGAGAGATATTTTTGGAGCAAAATACACATGGGGGAATTGAGAACCACGGAATAGGGCACATGTGGCATCCACAAGGGTGCCCCCCCTATAGGGCGCGCCCCCTGCCTCATGGGCCCCACGTTTTCCCCCGGTGCCCTCCTTCTTCCTATATATATCTACGTACCCTGAAACCATCAGAAGAACAGAGAAAACCCTAGTTCCACCGCCGCAACCTTCTGTTCCCATGAGATCCCATCTTGGGGCCTGTTCCGGAGCTCTGCCGGAGGGGGGATCTTCCATTGAGTGCTTCTACTTAATCATCATCGCCTCACCATGAGTTGTGAGTAGTTTACCACAGACCTTCGGGTCCATAGCTAGTATCTAGATGGCTTCTTCTCTCTCTTTGGATCTCAATACCAAGTTCTCCTCGATCTTCGAGGAGATCTATTCGATGTAATCTCTTTTCGCGGTGTGTTTGTCGAGATCCGATGAATTGTGGGTTTATGATCAAGATTATCTATGAGAAATATTTGGTTCTTTTCTGAACTCTTTATGTGTGATTATAATATCCTTTCAAGTCTCTTTGAATTATTGGTTTGGTTTGGCCTACTAAATCTATAGTTCTTGCAATGGGAGAATTTCTTGGCTTTGGGTTCAATCTTGCGGTGTCCTTTCCCAGTGACAGTAGGGGCAGCAAGGCACGTATTGTATTGTTGCCATCGAGGATAAAAAGATGGGGTTTATATCACTATGTTTAAGTTTATCCCTCTACATCATGTCATCTTGCTTAAGGCGTTACTCTGTTCTTATGAACTTAATACTCTAGATGCATGCTGGATAGCGGTCGATGTGTGGAGTAATAGTAGTAGATGCAGAATCGTTTCGGTCTACATGTCTTGGATGTGATGCCTATATATAATGATCATGCCTAGATAGTCTCATAATTATTCGCTTTTCTATCAATTGCTCGACAGTAATTTGTTTACCCGCCGTAGAATATCGCTATCATGCGAGAAGCCACTAGAGAAAACTATGGCCCCCGGGTCTATTCTCAACATATCAATGTACAATCTACTTTACTTTTCTGCTTTTACTTTTTGTTCTTATATCCAAAAATACCAAAAATATCAAACTATCATCTCTATCTGATCTCACTTTCGTAAGTGACCGTAAAGGGATTGACAACCCCTTATCGCGTTGGCTGCGAAGTTCTTATTTGTTTGTGCAGGTGCGAGGGACTTGCGCGTGGTCTCCTACTGGATTGATACCTTGGTTCTCAAAAACTAAGGGAAATACTTACGCTACTATGCTGCATCACCCTTTCCTCTTCAAGGGAATGCAACGCAAGCTCGAGAAGTAGCACCCGCCTCGAATCCCGTCGCCGTCGCATCCTCCGGCCAGATCCAGCTACGGGACGGCCGGATCCGCCAAGTCTCTCG
>LR738714.1:219666748-219693664 GCA_902687465.1 Secale cereale
CCCCCGGCTACCTGCTCCGCCGGAGCCCGCCGCTGCTCGCCGGAGACCCGTGCTGCCGGTCTCGTTCCGTCAGGTGATCGACGAACCCCAGCCCTGCTCTCGTCCACGTGTGGGCCAGCCTGTACGCGTGGCCCAGGTCGGCACCAGCGGCCTCGTGGGCCATGCAAGGCCCAGCAGCAGCTCAGGCCCGTCTGCTTCCCGGGCCTGCTTCCTCCTCCTCGATATGGGCTTGGCCCATGGTGAGCACCCCCCCCCTCTAACCCTCGCCTGGGCGCTGGATAGTAATTTTGCGCTCACTCTGTTCTGAAACGGCTAAGTCTTTTCTGAAATCAGCATTATGTGTGCATGTTTAACCTGTGATAACTTTGTGCACGTAGATCCAAATAGAGCATATAATATATAAAAATGTGCGTCTCCCTATGATCTACATGTTAGTTGCATTTTCATGCATGTTACTATTCATCGTGTTGTCTTAATCTTCATTGCAAAACTGCTATGTGATGTTATTGTTAAGTCCTTGTTGTCTGTCAACAATATGTTAACATGTTTGTGAGGTTGTATCTTTGTGCATGTTGGTCCAAATGGAGTGTATGATATGTCAAAATGTTCATTGTGAAGTGCTCTACATGATGGTGGATTTTACATTCATGTTAGGTGCCATATTCCAATGTTTAACTCTGTTGCAAAAGTGCATGTGGCTGTTAATTGCTGAAACTTGTTATAAGATGCTGATTTGTCTTTTTCATATCTTTATGTGTGATTTTTGTTTGAGCAACATGTCAATATGTTTTATAAGCACAATCCTGTCATCTTTGCTGTGGTGCAATCCACTTTTGATGATATGCCTTGTGGTGAGTGGAACAAGCTTGTAAAGTGGCCTACTCGTTGTTGTTGATTTCTATGACTTGTTAAAAACTGCTAAGTCTGAAACTATTATAACCTGGTGCCATGTTTGCTTGATGCCCCAGTCATATCCATGCACATTTGGAGATGCCCAATGACCATGTCTTGATGTACATGTTATGCTCTATACATCCATGCCCTTGTTTGAATTTATGACATGTGTAGCTTGTTGTTTTCATGCTCTCAAGTTACTATAAAATGTTTCTGTCAGCCTGTTCACAGTAAGTTCAGTTTTGCCATGTGAATAGCTAGTGTTCTATGCATCCTGTGACCATGTTCTTGCCATGAGTAGCTGCATAAACATGTCTTATTTCTGTTGGTTATATTCACATGCCATGATATGCTCTGAGATGAGTTGCACAAGCTTGTAAACATGCCTACTTGTCGTTGTAGCTTCCATGTTTAGTTTATTTCACTAAGTCTGTGAATCTGTTATCTTTTGCAATCTTGCCATGATGTTTTGAGCATGTTCTAGTGGTGTTTGGTAGTAGCTCAGTGATCATGCTTATATTGCTTGACATGTACATGCTTGTCATGCCATTTGTTGCCATGAAGTGTTATTGTATCATGTTGTTTTGATGTCAACTATATGCCTACTTGCTGTTTTGGGCTGATTGTGTTTCAAACTTGCTTCGTGTGTATGTGATGAACCGTTGCTCCGTTTTGAGAATTTCCTATATGAAACTTGTGTGATTTTGCATGTAGATGCATAATAACATGTTGTATACCTGTTTGGAGTGTGTTTGCTTGATGTTTCGATGCGTTTTGCATCAATGACATGCTTAACTTGTTTTGCTCATATCTTCTAGGCCGTATCTCCGAATTAAATGAACATTATATGTAACTTGACTAGAATTTCGAGTATATCATCATGGTGCATGTTAACTTGTTGTTTAACAACTTGAACTTAAGGTTTGTTCTTATCTAGACCAATTTCGAAATGTGCATATGAGGACTTACCGGAATTGTTATAGGTTGTTTCCGGCCTCATTTAAACTTGTTGGGTTTTGTAGTTCTTGTATGCATCATCCCTTGGCATGTTTTGCATCATATAGACTTGTCTTGCATCATACTTGTTTGAGCATCATGTCATGTTCTTGAGTGGTGTGTGTACTGTGTTGCTTGCTTCTTCTCGTTAGTGTTTGTTTCATCGCGATCGTGAGGATTCGTTCGTCTACACTTGGTTCGTCTTCGTGGCTTCTTCTTCGTCTACTTCATGGACTCGTTCTTCTTCCTTGCGGGATCTCAGGCAAGATGTTCGTCACCTTGGATACCTTTACTACCATTACTATGCTAGTTGTCTCAATGCTATCGCTATATGTCGGGCTACCTATCTATTTGTTGTCAGCCTCTCCTTGTTGCCATGAAACCTCTAACCTTTGACACCATCCTAGCAAACCGTTGTTTGGCTATGTTACCGCTCGCTCAGCCCCTCTTATAGCGTTGTTAGTTGCAGGTGAAGATGAATATTACTCCATGTTGGAACTTGTTTTTGGGAATATCACAATATATCTTACTATAATTAATGCACCTATATACTTGGCAATGGGTGGAAGGCTTGGCCTTTTGCTGGATGTTTTGTTCCACTCATGCCGCCTTAAGAACCGATAAACCGGTGTTATTTTCCTTGATTTTGCGTTCCTAACGCGGTTGGGTATATGGGGACCCCTTGATAGTTCGTCTTTGAATAAAACTCCTCCAGCAAGGCCCAACTTTGGTTTTAATTTGCAACATAATAAACTTAATTAATTAATTAAATTGCATAGGGAGTTAGCGCTACCCCGGGATTCTTCTACATACAGGGAGGGGCCAGTGCTGATGGTGTTGGTCCCAAACGGGCAGACTGCGGGGCCGCCTCGGGGAAACTCGAGGTATCTGGTATTACCCGTAGAATGTCCCATCCGGTCGTGGCCTGAGACGAGATACACACGGCTACTATCAGGGTGTCGACACGTCGGGAGGTCTTGCTGGACTTGTTTTACCATTGTCGAAATGTCTTGTGCACCGAGATTCCGAGTCAGATCGGGTTGTCCTGCTGATCGTGAGAGCTTGTGATGGGCTAAGTTGGGACACCCCTGTAGGGTTATGATCTTTCGAAAGCTGTGCCCGTGGTATGTGGCAGATTGGAATTTGTTAATGTCCAGTTGTAGACAACTTGACAGAGGATCCGTAATAAAATACACAAAACCATGTGAGTAACCGTGACCGTCTCTTTTCATTTTGAGAAGAGAACACAGTGGGGTTATGTTTGACTCGTAGGTAGTTCAGGATCTCTTAGCGACCATTACTAGTTTGCGACCATTTGCGTAGATGCTCATCTTATTCTTATACTCGTAAGTTAGCCACCATACATATGCTTAGCCGCTGCTGCAACCTCACCACTTAACCTGTCCATACCCCTTTAAGCTTTGCTAGTCTTGATACCCATGGTTATGGGATTGCTGAGTCCTCGTGGCTCACAGATACTACAACAATAGTTGCAGGTGCAGGTTTTTGATGACTTGACGCGAGAGCGATGTTCTTTGTGTTGGGGTTCTTCTTCTTCCTCGTCAGTCTTGGGTTAGGTTCCTGGTCGGCAGCCTGGGATAGCAGGATGGATGTCGTTGTGCTTTTCATGTTTGCATCCATAGTCGGATGCATTGTATTGATGTTGTTGTATTCAGGTGACTTGTATGAATTGTTGTATCCCCATGTATTTATGTAATGGTACGATGTAATGATATCCATCTTGCTAAGCGCCCGAAATGTGGTTGTGCCCCAATCACGAGTGTATCACGTGATCGGGAAAGAATCGCATCTTGGGCGTGACAATTTGTTTACCCACCGTATGCTTTCTTTCAAGAGAAAAGCCTCTAGTGAAAATTATGGCCCCGGGTCTATCTTTTATCATATTGCTTTCGATAGATAAAATCGAAAGCACAAAAATACCTTGCTGCAACTTATTTACTTTTATTTTATTTTGCACTTTTACTTGTCGTTTACACCTATCACTATCAGATCTCATCCTTGCAAGTAACCATGAAGAGATTGATAACCCCATTATCGCATTCGTGCAAGTACTTGTTTGTTTGTGCAGGTACAACTATTAGAGACATATGTGTTCCTCCTACTCGGTTGATACCTTGGTTCTTAACGAAGGTAAATACTTATCTCTACTTTGTTGCATCACCCTTTCCTCATCAAGGGAAAAACCAACGCAAGCTTAAGAAATAGAACCAACGCATTAGAGTTTGGTAACTGCATCATTGTCTCCCTGAGGGAATTGGTTTTGTCTATCATGCAAGCCTTACTATCGTCGATCTTCAGTGCAGGCACTATCCCCTGATCATTGCCTCTCCTTTACCGATCTTTGTTGCCCTGGGGACTAGATAGTCTTGGGACTAAGGTAGAGATAAGCGACAAATACTTGCACAAATATATAAATTAAACCCATACAATTAATCCCAACTTGCACACACACAAGGCTGCAAGGGAACACTCCACCTTAGCCCGAGGGGATTGCTCACACATCATGATCAAATCACAAGTAGAAGACATTGTATAAAGCTTTACTTGAAGAGGAATGCTTGATACCCTTACAATGTCACTGATCACGATGGAACCTCGATTGCAAGTAATTAAATCTAATGGAGATGACTATGGTTGTGTATATATGAGGTGAGATTGATGACCACTGCGTGACACATGGCAATGGATGGATGTGTCTTGGTCGGAGAAAGCCTTCCTGGGGTTCTTCTTCTCCTTTGTAAAGTGTAGACAGGAGGGTATATATGGTTTCAACGTCCCTCTGATAAAAATTGAACTAGGGACCCTTTACAAAAGATATTTGGATGATTTCTGGGGTGGTATGATTGCTCGTACGAGCAATCGTGCTCATACCACATGTCCTCTTCTCTTATGTTTACTCTTGTGTGCCCCACTTCACATGGAAATGATCCTCTCCTTGTGTGCATCCTATATATGCCTCGATTTCAACCTAAAAACATCCATGTTTAAAAGGAATAGAATAAACAAGGAGCTTTGCACATTGTTGCATTTATTATTGATTAGCAGAAAAGTTAATGGGATAAACACATAAAATATCAGACAATCCAGTACAAATGAGGGTAAAATGAGGATAATACCCACTCATCAGAATCCCCAATCTTAAACCGTGATTGTCCTTGAGAAAGAACAAGAACTATAAGGAGATGATGTTTTTTGATAATTCCACTATTAGAAACTTTTGTCCAGGATGTTATGATTATTTTGTTTTTGTTCCCTCAAGAAGTTCTTTTGGGGATCTTTTGACTTTATGGAATTGGGCTATCTTTTCTCGTAATTGAGTTATGCAAGAAATGTTTGAATTTGCGGATTTTTTTAGTTCCATGGTTTTACAACACTTGTGACCAACCAGCAAAGTCTGACTTCGTCAATTGTTTGAGGGCTTTACCCATTCAGCACGCTGTTAATTGGCTTATAGTGGGAGATTTTAACTTCTATCGACCAGTCTAAAATAGAAATAACCATGGGGCTAACATGAGAGTGATACGTCTCCAACGTAGCTATAATTTTTTATTGTTCCATGCTATTATATTATCAATTTTGGATATTTTATATTACTTTTTGTGCTATTCCATATCATTTTTGGGGACTATCCTATTAACTAGTGCCTAGTTCCAGTTGTTGTTTTTTTTGCTTGTTTTTTGGTCTCTCGAAAAATCAGTAGCAAACGGAGGGCAGACGCTACAAAACTTTTTGATGTTTTTTTGGACTAGAGAGACCCTAGAAGCTTTGGGAAGAGACCAGGCGGCAACCGAGGAAATGGCAAGGCAGCAGGGCGTGTCCAGGGGGTAGGCACGCCATGTTACCTTATGGGGCCCACGGGGCTCCGTCTGACCTAATTCCATCTCTATAAATTCTCAAATATTGGGAAACCACCTAAGAGCCACCTGAAACACTTTTTCCACCTAACATGTCGGTGATCCCATCTGGAGGCCTTTTCCAGTACTCTGTCGGAGGGGGAAGCGATCACTAAGGGCTTCTACATCATCATTATTGTTGTTCGATGATGTGTGAGTAGTTCACCACATACCTACGAGGCCATAGCTAGTAGCTAGATGGCTTCTTCTCTCTCTTTGATCTTCAATACAATGTTCTCCTCGATGTTCTTGGAGTTATATCTGATGTAATCTTCTTTTGCGGTGTGTTTGTTGGGATCCGATGAATTGCGGGTTTATGATCCCAATATTCATGAGAAGTAATTGAGTATTTTCCGAACTTTATTATGCATGATTTCTGTAGCTTTGTATTTGTCTTCGATCTATCCATCTAATTTGGCCAACTAGATTGATTTATCTTCAGTGGGAGAGATGCTTTGCAATGGGTTCAATCTTGCGGTGCTCTATATCCCAGTGAAAGAAGGGGACAAGGCACATATTTGTATTGTTGCCATTAAGGGTAAAATGACGGGGTTTCTTCATGCTGATTGGGTCAACTTTGTCTACACCATGGCATCTTGATTAGGGTGTTATTCTGTTTTTCATGAAATTAATACCATAGATGCATGCTGGATAGCGGTTGATTAGTGGAGTAATAGTTGTAGATGCAGGTAGGAGTCAGTCTACTTGTCTCGAACGTGATGCCTATATACATGATCATTGCCTTAGATATCATCATAACTATGTGCTTTTCTATCAATTGCCCAACACAAATTGGTTCACCCACCGTATGTTATGTGCTCGAGAGAAAAGCATCTAGTGAAAACTATGGCCCCCAGGTCTACTTTTATCATATTACAAAAACCTAAATTCCTTTTATGTAATTTTATTTCTTTTATTTTGTTTTGCAATTTACTTTTCTATCTATCACTATCAAAATTAATACTTGAAAGTAACAAGTTCAAGGGGATTGACAACCCTCCTGCCCATGTTGGGTGCAAGTATTTGCTTTTGTGTGTGTAGGTGTTATTCATGAGGCTTTGTGTGATTCTCCTACTAGATTGAATCCTTGGTTCTCACTGAGGGAAATACTTATCTCTACTATGTTGCATCTCCTCTCCTCTTCGGGGAAATCCCAACGCAGCTCACAAGTAGCATGAAGAATTTATGGCACCGTTGTCGAGGAGACATCATCAAAACCTATGAAGTACCTACACACAAACTATCATATACTTGCTCTACTTTTTTGTCGGGACCCCGATCCTAAGTCACACAGGTCTAGCCTGTAACACACCATATCACTTTGCGGCCGCACGCACGGTATTCCACGGGTGCCACCTTACCTGGCCCGGGACCGTTTGCGCATTTTGGCACACGTATATGATAGTGTCGCTAGCATCCATATGACAGAGAACCCGGGCCGACATGACCAGTTATAAACCAAAAGTGGCACTAAATTACAGAGACAGGCATACATGACCCAGCAACGAACGTGTCGGTCATCAACGTATGAACCCAAGTCGTAGCAAGCTACAAGGACTTAAAGGAACAACGCGTGACATTTCCCCTAAGGGACAGACACAGGAACGAAGAATGACACATGCCGGCCAGCCTAAGTGTTCCGGAGCAGTAGCAAGCTACCAAGGCTCAGTGGAAGCACTAGGAGACATTTCCCTGTAAGATAGGCTACCAAAGGTAAACAACTAGGTGTCGGATCCCACACATAGCAATACACATTACACGTACGCATAACATGCAAGTATGTGATGTACAACATGGCATCACAACATAACTCAACAACTCATATAGATAAAGGCCCAGAAGAGCCATCATAGCATTTATTACAATCAGAGGTCACAAGACCCAACATACAGAGCATACAGGCAACGGAAGCATAACATGTCTGAGTACAGACAACTACAAATGAAAAAGGCTGAGAAGCCTGACTATCTACGAGACCCTACAAGGGTTCAAGATCGTAGCTGAGGTAACAAGCTAAACGTCGAAGTCCACGCGGAACCACTAGCGAGACTGAAGTCTCTCTGCAAAACATAAATTAAGCAAACGTGAGTACAAAGGAACTCAGCAAGACTTACATCAGATCTATCTACATATGCATGAGTATCAATAAAGGGGTGGTGGAGTTTGACTGCAGCAAGCCAGCTTTGACTCGGTGGCTATCCTAAACTACGACTGAAAGTAACTCTTTTGAGGTGGCGCACACGAGTCCACATATTCACCAATCAATACACCACTATGGATCCGCTCCCGTCTCCCTACGAGAAGGCCATCCATAGCACTCACGCTTATCTTGCGCGTTTTAGAGTATCCACTTTCACTTGTCTATGAACTGTAATAGGCAACCCAGAAGTCCATTACCGCGGACACGGCTATTCGAATAGATTATATTTAACCCTGCAGGGGTGTACTTCTTCACACACGCTCTCACCACTTACCGCCGTTTACACGACATGTACTCGGCAACCTTCAAGCGGAGGCCCAGCGAGGGTGTCGGCCACGACCTGACTAACCACACAAGTCTCTCGTCCAGGTTTATCGCCTATTTGGGTTCCATCCGTGGGGAGATCTGGCAGGGGTGTCGCTCACGGCCCCAAACGATGTGTACAGGGTTCCCGCATCACCAAACGGGCAATCGGTACACCGTGCCACGTACCTGCCGCGTCACAGCCCACCCCGAGGGTCAGCGCTGCGCACGACCTCCAGTAAACTACAAACACCAGAAACTAGTTGCAACTCCTGGACAGAGATCATGTTGATTAATAAGTCGAGAGAGTCAATTAAGGATCCCAATGTGTGGTAGTATTTGTTTCATGGACCAACCAACACAGACCTCAGTTCCTAAGGACGGCTGCAATGAGACAACCCACCATGTACTCCTACATGGCCTCTCATCGCTACCTTTACCAAATCGTGTTCACACACTTAGCTCTCAACAGTAGGACATGTTCACCACATTCCAATTCATCCCCGATGAATCAGACCTGACACAACTCTAAACAATAGCAGGCATAACCAGAAAGCATGAATGAGTAGGCACAACATGGCTCAAACAACTCCTACTCATACTAGTGGGTTTCAACTATTTACTATGGCTATGACGGGTCATGCAGTGGAAAGGGGTTCAACTACCGCAGCAAGTAACAGATTGAAGCGTTGTTGTCCTAATGCAGTAAAAGAGAGCAAGAGCGAGAGAGTGGGATTGTATCGGAATGCTCAAAGGGGTTTTGCTTGCCTGGCACTTCTGAAGATAACAATGAGTCTTCATCGGTGTCATCGAACTCATCGTCGGAACACGTCTACTGAAAGGGGACAAGCACCGGCAAACAAGAGAGAACACAATCAATGCAATGCAACAATATGATGCATGAACATGACATGGCAATATGCTGTTGATTGAGCTAATGCAACTAGCAACCATGTTAAATGAAGTTGGTTTGAACCAAAGGTTCAAATTCAAACTCCATATGTGATTATTTAAATGCCATTTATTCAAATTGTCCTAAACAGTAACCATAAGTTGTTCTAACATGCATGAAAATGCCATAAACAGATTCCTTGGATTTTTCTGATTAATTTTCATATATAAATTATTTTCATCTGAGCTACGGTTGATTTTATATGATTTTTAGAAGTTTTGGCTATTTTCTGAAATAAATAAATCATTTCTGATTTATTTTAAATTACAGAAAATAGTTACTGCGTCAGCACTACGTCATCATGACGTCAGCAAGTCAACAGGGCTGGTCCAGGTCAAACCTGACCAGTGGGGCCCACTGGTCAGTGACACAACTAACTAAACTAACTTATTTAATACTAACCTAGTTTAATTAGCCGGGCGAGGCCCACATGTCAGTGAGTCACAGAGTTAACTAATTACAAATTAGCACTAATCTAAAATTAGCAGGGCACTGGGCCCACCTGTTAGTGTCTACTTAAACTAATGACAGAAATTAAACTTAGCTAAAACCTTAAGCTAAACTAGTCAGGGCTGGCCCCACAAGTCAGTGACCCAGGAGTGGTCAACGTCGCCGGTCAAAGTGGTCATCCCGCCGGCGTTTAGCCGCCGGCGAGGCTGGACGCGGCGGAACGCGTCGGGTTTCACCTATGGGGGTTCTTTTGGCGCGCAGGGAGCAGCTATGGGAAGAGGACGGAGTGGCGCATCCAACGGTGGCGTTGGCGGAGGCTGGGGTGGCCGGAGTTATCGCCGGCGACGAGGTCCGCGGCGGCTGAAACTTTGGTGGCGACGGGTCCATCGAAATGGTGCTCGGGAGGAGCTGAGGTTTGCGCCTACGGCCTCTATGAGTGCTCGCGAACTCGTTGGACTAGGTGGTGTGACCAAAAGGTCACCGGAGTGGCGCCGGCGACCAGCCCGAGCGGCGGCGAGCTTCGGCTTCAGTCGAAGCAGTGGCTACGGTAGTCAGGAGGCAAGGGGAGGAGGGGCAAACGACGGAGGAGCTCACGGTGGGTGCAGAGGCGTCGACGTGGGCTCGGGGGAAGCTCGGAGCAGAGCAGGGCATCGAGGAGGATCTCCGGCGGCCGGAGCTTCAAGACGAGGTCGGGGAAGACGCCCAGAGGCTCCCGAGCTCGCGTGCGTGGGCGTGCAGATTCACGGGTCCGTGGCGGAGCTCGTAGACATGTCGAGGGGACGAGGGGGAGGCGATGGCTGCGGCTACGACGAACGGCGGCGACGAGCTCCGCTCGGACGCGGGAGGGAGAGAGAGTAGAGGAGGGGGGAGGCACCGAAGAGAGTGGGAGAAGTCCAGGGGGTGCCAGGGGTGTCGTGGCGCCTCCAGGGGGGTCGGGGAGGAAGCAGGCAGGCTGGAGGTGGCCGGCGCGTGGCTGCGGGCGCCGGGCACACGCCCTCGTCCTCCTGGCGGGAGGAGGAGGATGACTAGCATTGGGCCAGCACAGTGCTGGGCCGGCCAGTGGGCCGCAGGTAAGGCCAGGTAAACCTTCTCCTTTTTCTAATTATGTTTCTGTTTTCTATTTTTTTATTTTGTTCTGGGCTTTATTAAAAATACTTAGGCACTTTCAAAAATCACCAAACTGCTCATGCCCACTGTTTAGCATATAAATAACATGGAACATTTCAGTTTGGGGTTATTTGAGCATTTAAACTAATATATAAAATTTAAATGCCCAAATGCAAATAAGATATGATTTAATTCAAAAATCCAGAATGGTCCTAGAAATATGAGCAACATTTTTGGCAGAGGTTTTTAATCAATCCAAAAATGATGAACTTTTCCAAAGAGCATTTTGGGTTCATTGAGAAAGATTTGAATTTGAACCTAGTTGGTTTCATCTGGTGCTAGGGTTTAGTCATCCCCATTTCAAGTTTCCTTTGAAAATAAACATGATGCACACATGAGGCTAGCCTAGAGCATTACCAAAGCTAGGGATGTGACAACTCACCCCTACTAAACAAGAATCTCGTCCCGAGATTCAGGACGTGAGATAAGATATCAGAGGGGACACTAACTAACACAAACTTCATGATCCAAGTGTCCTCTATATAAGTGTTGATTGCTTGCCTCAGGTTGATCCTGGCTTCCTTGCTTTCGGAATCTTTGTCCAAACGGTGACGATGAGAGAAACTCTACAAAATTGATCTTCCGAAAGATCGAGCAATTCAAGATCAGCTTATGGAGTGAGACGTTGAAACATCTCTTGAGCTGAGACACGGAGTACACCTCCAGGGGGATGGAATGAAACAAACGATGAAGGTTCACCTAGTGGCAATAATTCCACACCTAAGAAAATGGTGATCGATGTCACCAGGAGGGGTACCTTAGTGAAGGTGACTCGTAGAGTTACTCCCTTAAGTGGCAAAAAGAATTACTTTTGATATAGAGATCATTGAGATTCCCTATACCAGCCTAAGGCAAACACAATCAATCGTTTGACGTAGTCCGAAGGAATGACATTCTCGGCCAGAATGGATGATGTGGACTACCTTGTAAAGGACAAAGCCAAGGTTGATTTTTTTCTTATCACCGGAAATGGATGGAACCTATGGTAGGACCACTTTTGAAGATAATCCTGAACAGCAGTGATTGAGAATGGTAACCCATGGAGAATTGGCACATTGGCGGTGCAAGTTGGGAACAAAATGCAAATGCTGGGAATGATTCTGGCAACTGGGAAGAATCCCAACAGTAGAGAGTAAATCTACTCTTGAGGGGTTAAAGCATAACCAAGAGCACTGGGAGCAATCCCGGTGAGTGCCGGTGATAACACCTAGTGTTTGTGCGTGCTCTCAAGAACTTGAGCATTCCCATATTCATCAAGGTTTTACCAGTATCCGTGCCAAGGATCCTGGCAACACCACATACTACCATGATGAATAACGATGGACGATGCAGATGCAAAGGAAGATAACACTTTCCTAGATTTCACCTTAGCGGAGCCAAGGGGCAAAATCTGGATGATCGACCGAGAGACATTTAGCACTCCGTTTCTAATGTTCTCCTTGATGTATTAGCGTAAACCATTCATAGATATGTGTGGTATCTTGAACATCAAGTAAAGGTCGGATTTCGGGAGCACAAGAATCCATAAGGAACAACTAGGGAGTAATTCCTACGAAGTCCTTATGGGGAGGTGGTCAACTTCTTCAATCAAGATACTACAACAATAGGTCTTCCGGCTAGGTGGGTTGGCCACGACATCCATTTTACCGGTAATCAAGAGACCAATATTATAGTTCTTGGGAAAAGCACCAACCATCATATCTGCCTGAGGTTCAGTTCTGGTTGGTGTCAGGATATTCCAGACTCATCGAGTCTAGAAGGAAAATTGAAAGTTTGCAACACAATTCGACGAGACGACGTTGCGAGATTCTCGGGAATGAACTACGATAGCAAGCTCCAAAACATGAGCTAGTTCTGCTACAAACCTGTGAACACGTTGTCCAAGACAAACATGACCACATGGTAGTCTTACAATGAAACACTAACAAGTTCGGGTTGGGGAACCATCATCGAGGATATCGAGGTCCTTGATTAAGCCCGGGTTAGCCCTTAAGAAGGAATTCCTTCTCCTTAAACAAATCAACCAGTGCCTCGGTGTGCTAGGGATACATATAGAGTGAAGGTTGCAAAGCTCCAAACCACAGAATACTTCGCATGTATGCATGACTGACTTGGGATGATTCCACAGGAGGCAAATTAAACTTTCTCAAACTCACGGTGGCAACTTACATCAACTACACATGAATTAGGGGAAGTTTCTTCTCTCATCCAACATATACCTCATGAACGGGACACGAAGACAATGCTTACAAAGTTTCCAACACTAGCTTAATGTCCTACAAAATCATGGAGAAGATAGCAGTGTTGCTGATGGGCTCAACAACAATTCATCCAGGTTTCCATGGAGATGGAATTCCATAATTATGTGGACAAGTGATAGTATTGGTCAGACCAATAGATGTAATGGTGTATGCTCGAGGGATCAACCACGAGTAAGACAACATTAAGAACATCGTTGGTTCTGATTTGATTTGAGGATAGCCCACACTCAAATCAAGATTTTAGTAACACAATAGATCCAACAATTGATCACGAGGATCAATCGATCAAGATATCATCTTTCTTCAACACACACACAAAAGATATCCCTTGGAAGGAACTAAGTCAGGCAAGCTTTTATCTTCCAACTCTCCAAGTTGTTGCTTAGCTTAACCAACTAATTCGGGGGTATCCAACACAGATTCTTGGAGAAGTGGTGGTTTATAAGAAACCAACTTGATCACAAACTCAACATAACAGTCAAGAGACAATCTGGTAATACTTCCGAGAAGATATTCAGAAAATCACGAACCACCGATATGTTACTAAGCTCGAGAACAATCTTGCTTTTCAAGGCAAGACGATATGATCAAATGAGCGAGGACTTAACAAAATCCTAACTCATCAATCAAGGAGTGCACCAAGAAAGTGGACTAGGTAGCACGATCAATCTTAGGATGATGATTCGGTAACCATCATGCTAAGAATGAGATTATCGCCCATTAACTACCAAGCAACAAAGTTGCTAGGAGTATTGATTTCACACATCACAATTCACTTGTCGGTATTCCGGTTATAACAACGCGGAGACCGAGGAATGGACGACGATGGTGAGAAGTATTACTGTATCAAGAGTTCATAGGATGATGTGAAATTCCCAGGATATTCTTGACATAAAGATGGTAATACTCCAGGATAGAACAGTTTAGAAGCTGCATTAGCATTCTTCATCTGCGAAGTACAACTTCTTTGACCAAATCCGGGATATGGATAGGGTAATGGAGTTTGTTTCTCCTAGTCATTCCGGAATAGAATGGATTGACAGACCACAAGAGTAAAAGGCATCGATGAACACGAGTGCACAACTACTCCTGACTATCAACTGATAGATGAGGGTCGTAATACAACTAGAAAGGGGCAACTCAGAGGAACATATAACTTCTGAGTTGTGGATGCATAGATTAACATGTCGAACTAGTTCAACATATTTCTTCCGGATAACCCATGCGGAAAGTAGAATTGGCAGAGTCATAGTATGAATGGAGTACTACTCAAGAGCACTCGGGTTGTGATCTTTTGGTTCAGAAGAACTTCTGCCATGATGGTTCATGGTATTTGGAAGAAGGATATACCACGGACCTCGAGGACTATCACAGGGTTACTAATATCCTAAAGGGACGAGCAAATACTATCAACATGAAGTAAGTAGGGTGAAGCTCGGGTTCAAGAACCCAGGAGTAGATTGCCTACCAACTAAATGGCATCACGGGATGCTTTTCGAGAACAATGGCCAGAATCATCACACTGAGAATATAAAGCATTGCTAGATTACTGGTTGATCCTCTAGGATACTTAGGGTCATAATAATAACTCCAACATATGTGTCGAGGTAACAAAGTACCTTAACACACTGACTAGTGTGATTAATCTGGCCTAAAAGGACATCGGAAACAGGGTGGAAAGGTTTGCAAATGCATCAGACTATTTAGAAACCTGGGATGACTCGGACAGCATAACTGCTGCAAATGCTCGAAAATACTTTTGAGATCCAAGCAAAAGGGTAGCATATCCACTTAACATCATAATGTCATGGTTCTGTGACCAACAGTTGAACAAACAGAAGTAGTAGAAACTGAACTGAGGGTTGAATGCACAATAACGTGATCCTGATAAATAGAATGAGAATCCTAGTTCTTAATCCCCGTAGGAAAGGAGAAGATGACTCAGATCAGAAGGTCATGGGGTAAAAGGAGTAAAAGAGCCTTACGTTCCCTTCCACAATCAATTCCCTTACATAACTAAAGAATTTCTAGACACGACTTCGACCAGTTTGGCTTGCTAATCCTACAGGCAGTCAGGCTCTGATACCAAAGCTGTCGGGACCCCGATCCTAAGTCACACAGGTCTAGCCTGTAACACACCATATCACTTTGCGGCCTCACGCACGGTATTCCACGGGTGCCACCTTACCTGGCCCGGGACCGTTTGCGCATTTTGGCACACGTATATGATAGTGTCGCTAGCATCCATATGACAGAGAACCCGGGCCGACATGACCAGTTATAAACCAAAAGTGGCACTAAATTACAGAGACAGGCATACATGACCCAGCAACGAACGTGTCGGTCATCAACGTATGAACCCAAGTCGTAGCAAGCTACAAGGACTTAAAGGAACAACGCGTGACATTTCCCCTAAGGGACAGACACAAGAACGAAGAAGGACACATGCCGGCCAGCCTAAGTGTTCCGGAGTAGTAGCAAGCTACCAAGGCTCAGTGGAAGCACTAGGAGACATTTCCCTGTAAGATAGGCTACCAAAGGTAAACAACTAGGTGTCGGATCCCACACATAGCAATACACATTACACGTACGCATAACATGCAAGTATGTGCTGTACAACATGGCATCACAACATAACTCAACAACTCATATAGATAAAGGCCCAGAAGAGCCATCATAGCATTTATTACAATCAGAGGTCACAAGACCCAACATACAGAGCATACAGGCAACGGAAGCATAACATGTCTGAGTACAGACAACTACAAATGAAAAAGGCTGAGAAGCCTGACTATCTACCAAACCCTACAAGGGTTCAAGATCGTAGCTGAGGTAACAAGCTAAACGTCGAAGTCCACGGGGAACCACTAGCGAGACTGAAGTCTCTCTGCAAAACATAAATTAAGCAAACGTGAGTACAAAGGTACTCAGCAAGACTTACATCAGATCTATCTACATATGCATCAGTATCAATAAAGGGGTGGTGGAGTTTGACTGCAGCAAGCCAGCTTTGACTCGGTGGCTATCCTAAACTACGACTGAAAGTAACTCTTTTGAGGTGGCGCACACGAGTCCACATATTCACCAATCAATACACCACTATGGATCCGCTCCCGTCTCCCTACGAGAAGGCCATCCATAGCACTCACGCTTATCTTGCGCATTTTAGAGTATCCACTTTCACTTGTCTATGAACTGTAATAGGCAACCCAGAAGTCCATTACCGCGGACACGGCTATTCGAATAGATTATATTTAACCCTGCAGGGGTGTACTTCTTCACACACGCTCTCACCACTTACCGCCGTTTACACGACATGTACTCGGCAACCTTCAAGCGGAGGCCCAGCGAGGGTGTCGGCCACGACCTGACTAACCACACGAGTCTCTCGTCCAGGTTTATCGCCTATTTGGGTTCCATCCGTGGGGAGATCCGGCCTGGGTGTCGCTCACGGCCCCAAACGATGTGTACAGGGTTCCCGCATCACCAAACGGGCAATCGGTACACCGTGCCACGTACCTGCCGCGTCACAGCCCACCCCGAGGGTCAGCGCTGCGCACGACCTCTAGTAAACTACAAACACCAGAAACTAGTTGCAACTCCTGGACAGAGATCATGTTGATTAATAAGTCGAGAGAGTCAATTAAGGATCCCAATGTGTGGTAGTAGCTGTTTCATGGACCAACCAACACAGAACTCAGTTCCTGAGGACGGCTGCAATGAGACAACCCACCATGTACTCCTACATGGCCTCTCATCGCTACCTTTACCAAATCGTGTTCACACACTTAGCTCTCAACAGTAGGACATGTTCACCACATTCCAATTCATCCCCGATGAATCAGACCTGACACAACTCTAAGCAATAGCAGGCATAACCAGAAAGCATGAATGAGTAGGCACAACATGGCTCAAACAACTCCTACTCATACTAGTGGGTTTCAACTATTTACTGTGGCAATGACGGGTCATGCAGTGGAAACGGGTTCAACTACCGCAGCAAGTAACAGTTTGAAGCGTTGTTGTCCTAATGCAGTAAAAGAGAGCAAGAGCGAGAGAGTGGGATTGTATCGGAATGCTCAAAGGGGTTTTGCTTGCCTGGCACTTCTGAAGATAACAATGAGTCTTCATCGGTGTCATCGAACTCATCGTCGGAACACGTCTACTGAAAGGGGACAAGCACCGGCAAACAAGAGAGAACACAATCAATGCAATGCAACAATATGATGCATGAACATGACATGGCAATATGCTGTTGATTGAGCTAATGCAACTAGCAACCATGTTAAATGAAGTTGGTTTGAACCAAAGGTTCAAATTCAAACTCCATATGTGATTATTTAAATGCCATTTATTCAAATTGTCCTAAACAGCAACCATAAGTTGTTCTAACATGCATGAAAATGCCATAAACAGATTCCTTGGATTTTTCTGATTAATTTTCGTATATAAATTATTTTCATCTGAGCTACGGTTGATTTTATATGATTTTTAGAAGTTTTGGCTATTTTCTGAAATAAATAAATTATTTCTGATTTATTTTAAATTACAGAAAATAGTTACTGCGTCAGCACTGCGTCATCATGACGTCAGCAAGTCAACAGGGCTGGTCCAGGTCAAACCTAACCAGTGGGGCCCACTTGTCAGTGACACAACTAACTAAACTAACTTATTTAATACTAACCTAGTTTAATTAGCCGGGCGAGGCCCACATGTCAGTGAGTCACAGAGTTAACTAATTACAAATTAGCACTAATCTAAAATTAGCAGGGCACTGGGCCCACCTGTCAGTGTCTACTTAAACTAATGACAGAAATTAAACTTAGCTAAAACCTTAAGCTAAACTAGTCAGGGCTGGCCCCACAAGTCAGTGACCCAGGAGTGGTCAACCTCGCCGGTCAAAGTGGTCATCCCGCCGGCGTTTAGCCGCCGGCGAGGCTGGACGCGGCGGAACGCGTCGTGTTTCACCTATGGGGGTTCTTTTGGCGCGCAGGGAGCAGCTATGGGAAGAGGACGGAGTGGCGCATCCAACGGTGGCGTTGGCGGAGGCTGGGGTGGCTGGAGTTATCGCCGGCGACGAGGTCCGCGGCGGCTGAAACTCTGGTGGCGACGGGTCCATCGAAACGGTGCTCGGGAGGAGCTGAGGTTTGCGCCTACGGCCTCTACGAGTGCTCGCGAACTCGTTGGACTAGGTGGTGTGACCAAAAGGTCACCGGAGTGGCGCCGGCGACCAGCCCGAGCGGCGGCGAGCTTCGGCTTCAGTCGAAGCAGTGGCTACGGTAGTCAGGAGGCGAGGGGGGAGGGGCAAACGACGGAGGAGCTCACGGTGGGTGCAGAGGCGTCGACGTGGGCTCGGGGGAAGCTCGGAGCAGAGCAGGGCGTCGAGGAGGATCTCCGGCGGCCGGAGCTTCAAGACGAGGTCGGGGAAGACGCCCAGAGGCTCCCGAGCTCGCGTGCGTGGGCTGCAGATTCACGGGTCCGTGGCGGAGCTCGTAGACATGTCGAGGGGACGAGGGGGAGGCGATGGCTGCGGCTACGACGAACGGCGGCGACGAGCTCCGCTCGGACGCGGGAGGGAGAGAGAGTAGAGGAGGGGGGAGGCACCGAAGAGAGTGGGAGAAGTCCAGGGGGTGCCAGGGGTGTCGTGGCGCCTCTAGGGGGGTCGGGGAGGAAGCAGGCAGGCTGGAGGTGGCCGGCGCGTGGCTGCGGGCGCCGGGCACACGCCCTCGTCCTCCTGGCGGGAGGAGGAGGATGACTGGCACTGGGCCAGCACAGTGCTGGGCCGGCCAGTGGGCCGCAGGTAAGGCCAGGTAAACCTTCTCCTTTTTCTAATTATGTTTCTGTTTTCTATTTTGTTATTTTGTTCTGGGCTTTATTAAAAATACTTAGGCACTTTCAAAAATCACCAAACTGCTCATGCCCACTGTTTAGCATATAAATAACATGGAACATTTCAGTTTGGGGTTATTTGAGCATTTAAAATAATATATAAAATTTAAATGCCCAAATGCAAATAAGATATGATTTAATTCAAAAATCCAGAATGGTCCTAGAAATATGAGCAACATTTTTGGCAGAGGTTTTTAATCAATCCAAAAATGATGAACTTTTCCAAAGAGCATTTTGGGTTCATTGAGAAAGATTTGAATTTGAACCTAGTTGGTTTCATCTGGTGCTAGGGTTTAGTCATCCCCATTTCAAGTTTCCTTTGAAAATAAACATGATGCACACATGAGGCTAGCCTAGAGCATTACCAAAGCTAGGGATGTGACATTTTTATTTGCTTTTGCGTCTCGTTTTCATCTCTCACACTTCTCATAAAAAATTACAAAAACACAAAAGTATTTGCTTTGTTAGTTTTCTCGTTGCTTGCTTGCTAGTATGGCTAGTTCCTCGCTTGTCACTTGTACCCCCAAGAATGAAGTGCTTAATTTTAAAAAAGGGGTGGAGAAAGTTTCAAATATGCTTGGTATAGGATTTGTGATGCTCAAAATAGATCAACCCGTAAGAAATCCGCTATCGTTCTTATTCACAATTTTTATGTGGGTGTTACTAGTTGGTATAGATTTGTGCTTGACACTGTTACCGGAGGAAATATCTTGAGCAGTCACCCAATTGACGCTTTCAATGCTATGGGAAATTTAATGGGATCACCACCTATCATTATTAATGAAACGATGTTGACTTTGGAACAAGTTATGCAAAGATTCGAAGCTATTGAAAACAAAATGCCTGCCTTAGAACATATTGAAAATTTAGATAAGAAGATCCTTAATCAAGTAACTCAATTTGGCTCAAAGGTAGGAACTACATTTATAATGTTAAAATAGAAGTAACCGATAATTAATGAAAGAGTAGAACAAAGTCCTTCTAGAATCGATAAGTCGGAAGAAATTATTAATAATGTAGGTTATGCCCTCATGTCTGCTAGAACTACATGGGTATTTCCCCAAGGAGGAAGGGATGATGCAGTATAGCAGCGGTAGGTATTTCCCTCAGTGATGAGACCAAGGTTATCGAACCAGTAGGAGAACCAAGCACCACAACGTAAACAGCACCTGCACACAAATAACAAATACTCGAAACCCAACGTGTAAAAGGGGTTGTTAATCCCTTTTGGGTAATGGACATGATAGAGTTGTAAATATTGATAGATCGAACTCCAAATAAGATAAATTGCAGCAAGGTATTTTTGGGCTTTCGTTTAATAGATCTAAAAACAAAACAAAGGAAAAATAAATCGCAAAGGCAAATAATATGAGAAAGAGACCCGGGGGTCGTAGATTTCACTAGTGGCTTCTCTCGAGAAAATAGCAAATGGTGGGAAAACAATTATTGTTGGGCAATCGGTAGAACTTGAAATAACCATGACGATATCCGGGCAATGATCATTACATAGGCATCACGTCCAAGATTAGTAGACCGACTCCTTCCTGCATCTACTACTATTACTCCACACATCAACCGCTATCCAGCATGCATCTAGTGTATTAAGTTCATGGAGAAATGGAGTAATGCAATAAGAACGATGACATGATGTAGACAAGATCTATTTATGTAGAAATAGACCCCATCATTTTATCCTTAGTAGCAACAATACATTCGTGTTGGTTCCCTTTATGTCACTGGGATCAAGCAACGTAAGATCGAACCCACTACAAAGCACCTCTTCCCATTGCAAGATAAATAAATCAAGTTTGCCAAACAAAACCCTAATATCGGAAAAGAAATATGAGGCCATCAGAAATCATGCACATAAGAGATCAAGAAGACTCAAATAACTTTCATGGATATAAAAAGATAGATCTGATCATAAACTCAAAGTTCATTGGATCCCAACAAACACACCGCAAAAGAGTTACATCATATGGATCTCCAAGATACCATTGTATTAATAATAAAAAGAGAGAGAAAGGAAGCCATCTAGCTACTAACTACGGACCCGTAGTGTCGGGGGAAACTGATCGCCCACCAACACCTATGGGGACGGAGCCCCTTTTCGGTACGGCGGGGGGCGGAGGATGCACGGAGAGCAGATCGAGGCGAGCACACGAGCAGTTTACCAAGGTTCGGGCCGCATGGATGCGTAAAACCCTACTCCTGCTTTGGTTTGTATTGAGTTCTTGGCTCGGGAGCGCTGGAAGCCACAGACCGAGCGTGAGAGTGCTCGAATGTCTAACCGGAATCGGAACCCCCGCTACGTTGCGCATGGGCCTCCTTTTATAGGCTCAAGGGGTCACCGACAGGTGGCAACGCAGATGAGGGTAAAAGTGTAAAAAAGGTGGTAGATGGAACAGTGTTCCATACCTAACCCTGACGGCAAGGGACAAGGGCATTAAATGCTCGTCGCCATCGCCCAAACAGTGCAAAAAGTGACCGTCAGGGGCGCCACCGTCCGCCACGACGGTAGCCTTGTCATCGCCGCTTGCCACCGTGTACCCCTGGCTGCACAGCCTTCCGCCACGTGCGCTTGGAAGGGTCCCAGAGCGACACGTGGGTGGACGCGCTGGAGCGCGGGTACTGAGTGGAAGCTTGCCGCGGCAAGCATCTTGCCGCGGTCGCTATCTTGTCGTTTCCGGGAGCTTGTCGCTCACCGGGCCTTGCCGGGACGCGTGGCGCGTCGCGGCAAGTTTCTTGAGACGCCTTGGTTGGCCTTCCCGGCAAGCTCCTCTTGCCAAGGTCTTGTGTCTTGAGTGATCTTGTGCCTCGAGTGGCCTTCCCGGCAAGCTCCTCTTGCCGGGGCCTTGTCTCCTTGGTTTGAATACTTCGTTCTTGAATGGCTCCAGAGGAACCACGGAGGACCTTGGCGGTCGCCCGGCAAGCCTTGCCGTGGGACGCTGCAACTGCCCGTGCACAAGTTCGGGATACTAAGGTACCCCTACTTTAGTACACCGACAGGAGCCCCCGAGCCTGGGCCATACACGGTGCCGAGCGCTGTTGGGCCAGGCCCAAAACAGTGCACGGGCACGCGTGGCCTGCAGCACGACGTATCTTGCTCCGTATCCACCGCGCTCTCCACCAACGGCACGCGTAAATCGCGGCGTCGTGGGGGAGGTCGTGGGTGGTTTCTTTAATTGGAAATGCGGAACGTCCGCCCCCTCCCCACTTATAAGCAGGGGAAACATGGGCAGTTCATCCATCCGCCCGTTGCTTGCTTCATTCCTCAAGAAAACTCCGCCGCTCCCCTCCTTCCCAAAGCTCGAAGGAGAGCAGCGCTCCGCCCCCCGTCGCCACCAGCACCACCAGCGGCGTCGACCTCCCCCACCGCCTCCGCCATGGCTCCGAAAGGCGAGAAGGGGAAGTCCGCGAAGTCGGCCGAGGCGCTGCGGCTCGCGGCGATGCGAAAGAAGAGGGCGGTCTCCCCCCCCTCCCCCCCCCCCAAGCTTGACGCGAAGGAGCTGAGGGAGGCCTTCTACCTTTTCTGGTCGAGGGAGACGCGGGGGCATCCGCGCACCAAGGTATTCCCAGCCATTGCTTGCGAGATGTTCCCGAGCGGATACGCGTTCTTCGCCCTGTTCTTCTACTGCGGGCTCTGCCCGCCCTTCTCCGAATTTTTCTGTGACATCATGAACACCTACGGGTTCGACCTCCTTGACTTCACCCCCAACGCCGTTCTGACAATGGCCGTTTTCGCACACCTCTGCGAGAACTTTGTCGGAGTCTTCCCAAACGTAGCCCTTTTCTGCCACTACTTCACGCCTCGAGTTGAGGGAGGAGAGCCTCTGTCCGGCGGGATCTCCTGGGTCTCGAGGACCCACAAGAAGTAGGCGTATCTGAAGGGAGAGCTCCGCGGCAAATGGGACGAGTGGAGAGCCAATTGGTGTTGGATTGTAGAGGAGAACCCGCAGCCATTCACCGCCCGGCACCAAGCCCCAGTAGTACGCGGAAACGACTGGAGCGACTTGGCCCCGGAAGACAGTAGATTGAAGACTGCCACTGCCCGGATCCTTCGCCTTAGGCTTGCAGGGCTGACTGTAGGCGCAGTTGGCGCAGACTTTCTCCACCGCCGCATCGCCCCCCTGCAGGAGAGGAAGAGGCCCGCCTGGGAGTTCGAGAACGCGACAGACATCATGAGGCTATGCCCAGGCCTCAACTACAACTTCACAGTCTTGGAGCTCAACGGGATGCTTCAGGAGTTGTTCAAGTACGACCCCGACCATCCCGAATGGTTCATGTTGCCGATGGGCGTAGTTCCGCTGTGCAACAATTCATCGCTCAGCCGCATCCGTGCAATGATGCCGCTGTGCGACTCGCACGGGATCGACCCCACTTGGCAAGAGCCTACCGACGAAGCTGTGCAGGCATTCTTTGACAACTTGGAAGAAGCGCCAATTAACTCCGACGAGAAGAAGGGCCTCACCCGCGACACCACTGACCAGGAGATGGCATATATTGCCACCAGGCTGGAAGAGGCGGCGGCAGCCGCAGCCTCGGGTGAGTTCGGGTACACAGTGGAGGAGGCGGAGGCAGCGGAGGCGACAAGCCTTGCCGAGCGAGAAGAGTTTCTTAACGCGGGGAATCTTGCCGGGCAAGTCGCCGAGACAAGTGAGCCCGCCGAGCAGGGCGTCGGGTCGAGCGGGCCCGCTGAGCAGGGCGTCGAATCGAGCGGGCCCGCCGAGGACACGAGCGGCTCACTGGAGATCGGCTCCTCTTCCTCCTCGTCTTCGGGCAGCTCACCACCACCAGCAGAGCCTCCAGCTCCACCAAGGAGGCGTCTCCGCAAGGCCGGGGATGCGACGGAGCGGCAGACGGGTCAACAGCCGCCGCGCCGCGCGACACGCGCCACCGCGGCAAGCAAGGCTGCCGCAGGAGCACCTCGCGCTTCTGCAACGGCTGGAGCGGGATCTTCTCGGACCACCGCTTCTGCCCCTGCCGCTCCCCACGCCTCGGCGGCAGCCGGAGCGGGGTCGTCTCAGACCACTGCCCCTGCTCCCGCCAAGCGGCCAAGGGAGCTCACTCCTCCACCTCCTCGTGCCGGGACGCGTGAGCCAGACTTCGACTTCTCTGCGCTCAGCTCCGACGAGGAAGAAGAAGAGTAAGACTTTGCAATTCTTGTATTTCTTTAATTCTCTGCTGTTTTGTCTTGTATATCTTTTGCCTCACTCTGAACTTGTTCCTTTCTTCAGAACTTTAGCTCAGAGGGTGGCAAAGAGGGCCAAGGTCCCGGTGATCGTCATCGAGGACGAGCCTGCCGCGACTGCAGGGGGTGCGCCTCGGACAACCTTGCCGGACCCGGCAACTGGTCTTTAGAGCAGCCCCCAGCGTAAGTCCTTTGTCCACTTTCCGATGTCAGGTGCGCGTGGGTTTCCTATCTTTCCTGACGCCTTGCTCGTTGGTTCGTGTAGGAGCAGAGCAGACACATCAGGTGCGCCCAGAGACCGCCCCCGTCGTGCCACCCGCTTCAACCACACTGCCAAGGGGAAATTCCCCGGCAAGGGTCTCCCCGGCAAGGGAGAGTTCTCCGCCAAGGACGAATTCTCCGCCACGGGCTAATACTTCGCCAAGGGCGAGCTCTCCGGCGAGGGATGGCACTAGCGGCCCTCCGCCGGCGGGAGCTACAACCACGCCGCCAAGGGAGAGCTCCCCGGCAAGGAACCTCACCGAAGAGCCGGCCCGCGCAGGTAATCCCTTTGCTTCAAGCTTCCCTTAGCTTTTCTTCTTTCGATTCTTCTTTTTAGATATTTGCTTGGCTGTTTTTCTTTTCTTTTCTTCCGTCAGACCCATCCGCAGCTGAGCCAATGGAGACGGAGGTCGTTGTTGACGACGCCGCCGTTGCCGAAGAAACGGTCGGCGCTGACGATCCCGCCGGTGCAGAGGCCGCCAAGGCCGCCGCCGCAGCAGCCGGCGAAGGGGCTGGCGATCGTACTGACGGCCCTGAGGCCGCAGGAGCGCCAGGCGCTACACCGACCGCAGAGCCGTCCGCCGCCGCTGCAGCCCCCAGTTCCGACGAGCCCGAGCCTGGTGCCTACCTAAAGGCTGGCAACGACGTCTTCATCCAGCTCCCTTGGGCGTCCATGTCCAGGGAGCCGGTCGAGGGAGAGGTCTTCGACGGAGAGGTGCTTGCCTCCGCCGGGCTGAAGCTTGTCGACGCGCCGAGCAGCAGCAGCGAGCATGAGGAGGAACGGCTGCTGCGGAAGTTGCTAGGGCTCTACCGCGCCCGGCAGGCCAAGTTGGAGTCCCGCGAGGCGCTCGCCGCGAGGGCGAGAGTGGATATGGAGAAACGCGCAGAAGAGCTCCGGGGCCTCCACCAAGCTGCTCTCCGGTCCTTGGCAGAGGAGCTGGAGCAACTCACCGAGGAGCAGACGGCCTTCCTCCTTGAGAAGGCCGAGGTCGAAGAGCAGCATAGGCTTGCCGGCGAGAAGCTATCCGCGCAGGAGGGTGAATTGGCGCAGCGGAAGATCAACCTCGACGCTCATGAGGAGGAGCTTGCCGCGCGTGAGCAATCACTTAGCGGGGCCCTCCAAGAAGCAAAGGACGCTGCCGCCACTGCCGAGACCGCCAAGAAGGAATTGGAGGCGAAGGTGGCGCAGCTGGAGGCCGACCTCAAGGCGAGAGGCGAAGAAATCGCCGCGCTCAAGGTAGAGCGGGAGAAGGACGCCCACAGCCACTCCGAGTTGCAGGTCCGCCTCTCTGAGAAGGGCAAGGAGCTCACCGCCACCAAGGATACCAACGCCGATCTGGAGCTGAAGCTGACCACCTTGACCCAGACGCTGGACAGCGCCAAGGAGCGGGAGACGACCCTGAGGAGCAGATCAGGGCCGAGAAGGCGTTGTTGGCGAGCGTTGCCGTCACCCAGAACAACTTTAGGCAGACCGTCGATCTCTGGACGGAAGGCATTGTCAACGCTGCCGCAGACATCGACAAGGAGTTGGCGCAGCTGGGGGCGGAGTATCTCGGGTACTCCACCAACGAGAACCTCCACCCCAGCGCCAAGCTTACTTTATTCTTCAAGGGCGTGGCGACATCCCTCCAGCAACTCCGGGAGAAGATCCCAAAGCAGCTGGCGAACGAGTCACGCAAACTCTGCGCGGGAGCCCTGCAGAAGGTATTGATGAAGGTGGCCTTCCGCAATCCGGGCCTCAACCTCACCAACGTCCTTAGGAGCTTGCCGTCGGACGCCGACCAGGAGGCGCTGAAGGCCCTTGTCGCACCCATTGTGGACAAGGTGAGCGGCATCAAGAGGGTCGAGGGCGACCGTGCGGACTAGTCTTGCCCATTTTCTTCTTTTCCTTGTCGCTATTAGCCATGTTATGAAAAACAGTCTATTAGAGCTGCAACAAGTTGTTTTGTAGTATAACTCTATTTCGAGTAGTAATTGCAATGTTATTTCCTTTACTTGACTCTTCGCTTTGTATGTTCTTGCCCTACGTTTTTAGGGAACTTGCCGGCGTAGGCACCTTAGCCGCGAGCGCTGAGTGCGGAACTTCAGCAGCCTGCTGGCAGTGCTGCTACCGGCAAGAAACCTTGTCGCAACTAGTTGCAGCTCACTTAAGTTGTTGAGCGGGCTCGAAAACGAGATAAGGGCACGATACTAGTCGCAACGCACTTAAGTCGTTGAGCAAACTCGAAACAAAGTAAGGGCGCGGCTACGAGTAGGTTCCTCCGCGCACAGGTTTTCCATACAAAGTGCGGTCGTTCAAGGAAGATAACTTAAAAATTTAAAAAATTGATTGCTCAAACTTTGGCAACTTAGCTTTTGTGTTGTCTGCTTCCCGGCAAGGCAAAACTTTCTTGAATGGCACTTGGTCCATACCACTATCTCCTCTTCCACCCCCCCCC
>LR738714.1:219701714-219719240 GCA_902687465.1 Secale cereale
CCCGGGCCCCCCCCCCCCCCCCCCCCCCCGCCCCCTGGTTTAGCTCTGGCCCATTGGGTGTCTTCTGGCCCATAAAAATTTCCAAAAAGTTTCGCGGTGTTTGGACTCCGTTTGATATTGATTTTCTGCAATGTAAAAAACATGCAGAAAATAGCAACCGGCACTTGGCACTATGTCAATAGGTTAGTACCAAAAATGATATAAAATGATTGTAAAACATCCAAGAATTACAATATAACAGCATGGAACAATAAAAAATTATAGATACGTTGGAGATGTATCAGCATCCCCAAGCTTAATTCTTGCTCATCCTCGAGTAGGTAAATGATAAAAACAGAATTTTTGATGTGGAATGCTGCCTATCATGTCATATCATATTCTTTTCTTTATTGCATGGACATTTGGACTTTATATGGTTCTAAGCAATAGTCTAGTTTTGAGAGGATATTTAAATACTCAAGCATATCAACAAGCAACCATGTCTTTCAAAATATCAATGCTAAAATATGTTATTCCTAACCCATCATGCTCAACCATTGATCCATTCATGAAAAACATTCGCATATTAGTTACACCCAATGCTCAAGTACGATCATAGTATTTCCTAGTTGGTGCTTTATAAGAGAAGATGGAGAATAAAGTTCAAAAATAAAAATTGCATAAGTAAAAGAAAGGCCCTTCCAATAGGGAAGTAGGGATTTGTAGAGGTGCCAGAGCTCAAACCTTAAATTGAGAGATAATTATTTTGGAGGCATACTTTTCCCACCAACGAAAACGACTTAAGGTTCCCAACACTTTCATGCTAGATATATCATAGGCGGTTCTCAAACATAAAATAAAGATTATTCCTTTTCCACAAAACTTTCACAAGCCATGGCTAGCCGAATCCATGGTTGCCTTCCATACCAACACTTCCAAGGAATTTATTATTTAACAACATAAAGTAAATTTATTTTTCATTTCGGGACTGGGCATCCCTAATCCCTTTGCCTTACTCTCGTGCAATGACAAGTGAATAAACACTCATCGTGAGAATAACACATCTAGCATGGAAAATATTGGCCACCCCTCACCGCCTCGCGAGCGGTATGGGCACATAAAAGGGAAATTTATTTTGAAAATTAGAGATGGCACATACAAATTTGCTTAGAATAGCAAGGGAATACCGCATATAGGTAGGTATGGTGGACTCATGTGGCAAAACCGGGATAAAGGATTTTGGATGCACAAGTAGTGATCATGCTTAGTGCAAAATGAAGGCTAGCAAAAGACTAAGAAGCGACCAACCATGAAACGAATAGTCTCATAAGTGAACATTGAGCATAAATAACACTGAATAATGCACCACAAGTAGGATGTAATTTCATTGCATGATTATTGACTTTCGTGCTTGCATAAGGAATCACAAACTTTAACACTAATATTTTTACTAAAGCATAATTACTCATTAACATGACTCACATATCACATCATCATGTCTCAAAACTATTACAAGGAATCATGTTTATTTTGTCCAATGATCTTCATGAAAGATTTTATTATATCCTTCTTGGATATCTATCACTTTGGAACTAACTTTTTTGTATTGCTTTTGATAAGCTCAAACAAATATAAGTGAAGATCATGAGCATAATCTTTTTTCTTTCTCTCAAAATAATATAAGTGAAGCAAGAGAGAATTTCTTAAAATATTACTAACTCTCAAATAAATCTAAGTGAAGCAAGAGAGTATTTCTTCAAAAATACTAAAGCACAGCGTGCTCAAAAAAGATATAAGTGAAGCACTAGAGGAAATCTATAGCTCATAAAAATTTAAGTGAAGCATAGAGAGCTATTCTAACAAGTCATGGCATAATTTTGGCTCTCTCTAATAGGTGTGTACAGCAAGGATTGATAACTTGAAAATAGCAAAACAGAATAAGGAAAGACTCCTATCTTACAAGATGCTCCAAGCAAAACACATATCATGTGACGAGTAAAAATATAGTTTTGAGTAAAATACCGATGGTCGTTAGAAGAGAGAGGGGTTGCCACTCGGGGGCATCCCTAAGCTTAGTTGCTTGCTTCTCTTTTAGATAACTAGACCATGATGCCATGCATTGCCGTGTCCGTCTATTTTGTCTATGGAATGATAGGAACTTGTGTAATATAAAGAGACAAAAGAAACATAGATTAAAATAAAATATTAAAAATGATAAATAGTCTGAAAAGGTTTTTTCATGTACATTTTTATTTTGTTTTGAAGCGTTGGTAGTCTGGTCAGTAACAACTAACAACACAAAGAGAAAAATACTAAGCTAGGGCATGTTATTCCCATATTTCAGTTTGATATATACAATTTACATGTCCATTTGTAGCTTATGGCTACTTCCAAATGAAAAGGTCAAAAAAATAACTTACATAATAATAGGAGAATGCATCTAACAGTTAATAGCCTTGATTCAGGAGCAACAGCTAACCTTCACCCAATGGACTAATAGCGGTAACCTGAACAAAAATATGTAGGAAACCATGAGAGTTATAAATTCATGAATTCAGGAAACATCGATATATGGATTAACCCTGCTAACAGCATTGGGTGACATCTATGCTCTTCCTAGTGCCGTAGTACACACTTCATGACATGCCACATAATCGTTGAATCTAACTTCCAAAGCTGAAATTACATGCATGTATGCATCCCTGATAAATGATCATCATACTAACTTCCGAATTGAAAGAAAAACACAGATGATTATTCTTACATTTCAGAAAATCAAAGGTATATATGTAAATGCTTCATCTTTGGTTTCAAAGGTCGTCTTAGATTGACATTGACTTAATGTTTCCTCCTATGTCTTGCAATGGCCCCTGCAAAGATGTGCACAACCTATCAGGTAAAGTCATTCATAACACAAGCAAGGAGTGTCTAGTTCTCCCGCAGAGAAAAGTGTATATGGTTGGAAAACAAAAACTCACCCATGAAATTGTCATGCTTCTTCGTTAAGCATGGCACACATCTTACTTATAATCGAACTGAAAGATGATAAAGAAATAAAATATACACTCTGTAAGAAAATGTAAGACGTTTTTTATGCCCTATGCAAAACAAAACAAAAACGTCTTACATCTTTGTACATATGTTGTAGCTTTCATGTGCAAAAATCCATGCAATGTTTTCGAGGTAAATCTGAACTAAATTGGGATTAGGGAAGCATTGCATGACCTCTCAGCAGATCAAAACCTATATATTATCTTCCTTAGAACTCTGCTTGCATTAGCATTTAGTTGATGAGTTCAACACCTACAGGTCTACAGGCAACACTACTCCACAAATGATTCATGAGCATTTGGAAAATAGAGGAAGAAAAACATGCACACGACATGAGCATATACATGCAATAGATTTTGAAGGGCCTTCATTTTTGGTAAGAAGCTTTTGAAGAGCCTAATGTTTTGTAACTTTCTCGTAAGAGGCGGGCGCGAATTTACTTTAAAAAGTTAATTAACAGACTATAGTACGCCCTAGTAATAAATATATTGTTTAGTACATCCTTAACAATTGATCTATTATGGATTCAGGATTAAGCATTTCCTTATAATACTAAAAAAAGAATCATATTTAGTTTAGCCTTCCTGAAGATAGTTGGACCAAAAGTAGTTACCCTATCAACTATTTAGTTTATAGTTAACATAATTACTCCAGTGCCCATGCATCATCTACGGCAGCTGAAGGTTTGTGAATAGGCAAGTTTTAACTATGCATGATGAAGCAAAATCTGCCAGAACTCCCGGTCGGTAACATTACTAAAGGAATTGTTCTAAATAACCTAATCATATAGATATCGACGAATTCTTAATCCCAAGATCCATATATATTTGCTTCTGTTAGCATAGTGAATCATGTGCAGTGGAGACAACAAAAGCACCATCGAGAACCTACAGGTATTATAATCTCACTTGAAATGTTGGCAATGATGCATTCTGATGGCCTTTTAGGATGCATAATTATAATATATAGTGAACAATCATAGTTTCACCATCCCTAACCTTCAATAAACGTAACACTGACAAGTTGTGCACAATTCTAACGGACATATAGTTTACAAATGCAAATATTCAAATTTGCTATTGACAAAAGTCATAATTGCTGCAGCCAACAGAACATACATGTCTTAGGTATCTTTATTTTCATGGTCATGGCAACAAATCATACATTATTATATTTGCTCGTCACTGCACAACTTGCAAAAATAATCGAGTTGTTCCATTAGTAAAAGGTCATGGCACCATGGTGGAGAAGATAAGTTATTCGGCTCTTATAAAAACCTTACCTTGTGTCTCTCCTTGCTCAATAAGTCCCTTATATAGCATTACATTTTCAGTGTCTCAATCTCTGTATTAGTATCACCATGTGATGTAAGTACTTATATGATCAAGAGATGTAGTTAATATAGAATATCCAAAAAACAGAGGATGATGAACAAGAAAAATTTTAGTGCGGGACCGCCCTTACTTTTGGCACCGAATAATCATTTCCTTGAATTATTATATTCGACAATACAATCAGCAGAAATTGGGCAAGTCAAATTACAGGTGCTAATAAAAGTCTGACTAAGAGGGATAAACTTTAGTAACCATTTCACCAGTTATAGTTTGAGTAATAAAGCTAATAACAAAATCAGTGACTTGTGTTTCCAGTTTGAGTATATGTAACGGGAAGTGCCTTGATTGACTCTGGAACATCAACAACAGATTCTGGCGGCGCAAAAGACATGTGTGGTCAAGCATAATTCAGCAAGTACAGGGAAGAATAATAGGGGTGGTGACACTTGAGCCTCCTTGAAGCTAGTATCTGGTCGTCGAGGAGTCGGCTAATGGGTGAAGCAGTTGGGTGAGGATCCAGGGCACTCCAGGGAAGATGGGAGCATGTGGTTGTGGGGTGTACGTAGGCTATGCACCAATTGTTCGCTGCCTGCAGCCAGGATGATGGAGAGAGGTATGGCCTCTGCAGTGCTGACCATCGACCGGAGGTAGAAAAGGGTAGTCGAGCCAGATAGATCGTTAGACAGGCAGCGGGAAGGTATTTCTCAAACCTGGGAGCGGAGGGTTTCCTGCCATCTCCAGAAGTTCATCCATCCCCTTCCAACAATAACTTGAAGTCTGGAACCATGGCGTAGGATCCATCTCAATGCCTCCGGCTGCCGCTTGGATGTCTTGACTTTTGCCCCTGAAAATAAGAGGTGAGGCATGAGACCTAGGGCCGCGAGAGGAGAGAGGTCTTAAAAAGGGGTGGGAGCTCGGAGGTGGGCATCACCTAGGGAGACTACTCGATGGCGCACCTATGTTTTGCCCTAGGCCGAGATCGGGTGTGGAGGAGAGGGGTGGGGCAATATGATGGATTGAGGAGCGAGGTGCAGGGAGGGTAGCCCAGAACCAAAGTCGTCGCATATTTTTATGATGCACACGTGGACCATCCATCAAGGATTGCACGAGATGCCTCCAATTTTGTTCTTAGAGTAGCGGGCCTTGGACATCCATGTTGGGCGCATCCCGCGAACAAGAATGACGGGGACACTTGATCTGACGGCCAAACTCACTGATGGCGTGACAGAGCTCCTAGGGTGCACAGTTATAATGTCTTTAAATGGCTTAGTATGCCGGGGCTATTCTTACCCCTTATTCCTTCATCCATCGTGAGATAACCCAAAACTTGAAAACTTTAATCACACAAAACTCAACGAAACTTTCATGAGATCCGTTAGTATAAGAAAACAAATCACTACTATTAGTGTTGTAGCAAACCAATTCGTATTTTGTATTTGTATTATATCTACTGTATTCCAACTTTTCTATGGCAAAAACTCATCAAAGAAAACCATAGAATCTTTAAAACAAGCACATAACACAATAAAAATAGAATCTGTCAAAAACAGAATAGTTTGTAGTAATCTGGAAGTTTCGAATACTTATGCAACTCTAATTTTTTTGAAAAAATAGGGCCACGTGGGCAATTTGCATATTAATCTTCTGCAAAAATAATCAACCAAAAAGCACTCTTCTGTAAAAAAATGAGAATATTTCTCGTGAGCGCAAAAGTTTCTGTTTTTCAGCAAGATCAAATCTACTAACACCCAACATGATCCAGGCTTTGCTTGGCACAAACCTTTATTCAAACCACAAAAACACATCGAACCAGAGGTATTAAAGGGTATTTTATTGAAAATAGCAAGGAAATTAGAAAGCAAAACGATACAAGTTGGGTTGCCTCCTAACAAGCGATGTCATTTTACGCCCTTAGCTAGGCATGTTACCAAGATTTCAAGTGTTGTCATCCTTGTTGGATGTTCCATAAGTTGCCCTCATTATAGATTCATACGACAATTTGATCTTGCTTCTAGGGAAGTGTTCCATTCCCTTTCTCAAAGGAAATTGGAATTTAATATTCCCTTCTTTCATGTCAATCATTGCGCCAATAGTGCGCAAAAACCGTCAACCAAGTATAATAGGGCAAGACGGATTGCAATCGATGTCAAGAACAATAAAGTCTATGGGTACATAGTTCCTATTTGCAAGAATGAGAACATCATTTATCCTTCCCAAAGGCTTTTTAATAGTGGAATCCGCCAAATGCAAATTAAGAGAGCAATCTTCAATATTGGTAAGACCAAGAACATCGCAAAGAGATTTCGGAATCATGGAAACACTAGCACCCAAATCACACAAAACAAAACTCTCATAATTTTTAATTTTGATTTTGATAATAGGTTCCCATTCATCATGCAACTTCTTAGGAATTGATACTTCTAATTCCAACTTATCATCTAAAGCTTTCATCATAGCATCAACAATATGTTTAGTAAAAGATTTATTTTGTTCGTAGGCATGGGGCGAATTAATCATGGATTGCAACAAAGAAATGCAATCAATCAAAGAAGAAATATCATAATTAAAGTCTTTGTAATCCAAGATAGTGGCACATTAGTTGAAGTCTTGACCTCTCCAAACCCACTTTTATCAATTTTCTCAACAAGATTTTCTATCTCCAAAATATTGGGACGCCTTCTACCTAAAGTTCACTCTTCTCGAGTGCCTTTATCATCAAGTTCAACTTTACTGAACAAACAATCAATAGAATAAACACCAATCATTTTAATGGCTTCATCATTTTTATGATGGCAATCACTAGAAAACGCTTTTTCTAAAAATTATCGTTTAGCTCTAAGCATGGCTGTTCTTTTCTTACTTTCATCCATAGAAACATAAAGAGCTTTATTTGATTCTTCAACTTTAGGCAGAAAAAAATTCAACTTGAGATTTTTCCACATCATGAGAAATTCTATGAATACTCCTAGACATATCATCAATCTTATTCATTTTTTCTTCTATGGTAGCATTGAAAACATTTTGAGTATTGATAAATTCTTTAATATTATTCTCTAGATCAGAGGTGTTCCTATTATTATTGTCAGATTGATTTCCATAGGAAATACCATAATTATTAGAGGAATTACTAGGAAAAGGCCTAGGATTAAAAGTACCTCTATAAGCATTGTTGTTAAAATTATTTCTAGAGATAAAGTTCACATCTATAGCATCACTAGTTTGCTCAATAAAAGTATACGAAGGCATATCATTAAGATCAATAGGAGCACTTTTACTAGCAACCATTTTCATAAGAGCATTAACTTTTTCACTCAAAGAATCAATCTCAACCGAATTAACTTTTTTGCTAGTCGGCGCCCTTTCGGTATGCCATTGCGAATAATTCGCCATAATATTATCAATCAATTTGGTGGCTTCACCCAAGGTAATTTCCATAAAAGTACCACCCGCGATAGAATTCAAAAGGTTTCGAGAAACAAAATTCAACCACGCATAAAAAAATTCTATGATCATCCAAAGATTTAACCCATGAGTTGGGCCATTCCTTAGCATCATTTTCATCCTTTCCCAAGATTGTGCAACATGCTCATGTTCAATTTGCTTGAAATTCATGATCTGGGTTCTAAGGGATATAATTTTTGCAGGCGGAAAATATTTAGTGATAAAAGCGTCATTGCATTTGTTCCAAGAATTGATGATGTTGCGAGGCAAAGAAGAAAACCAAATTTTTGCATGATCTCGCAAAGAAAATGGAACAATTTCAATTTCACAACATCATTGTCCAGATCTTTTTTCTTTTGCATATCGCATAATTCCATGAAGGTACTAAGATCGGACGTGGCATCCTCATTAGGAGTGCTGGAAAATTGATCTTTCATGACAAGATTCAACAAAGCAGTATTAATATCACAAGTCTCCGCACTAGTGGCGGGAGGAGCAATCGGAGCGCCAATAAAATCATTGTTGTTGGTATTGGAAAAATCACACAACTTAGTGTTCTCTTGCGTCATTTTTGAGCAATTGTAAACAAGAACACAAGTGGGCGATAGATCAGACTAGAAAACGGCGAACAAAAAAGAGGGCAAATAAAAATGGCAAATGTTTGTGAAGTGGGGGAGATTAAAATGAGAGGCAAATGACAAATAATGTACATTGCGAGGAGATGACATTGTGATTAGGAACCTGGTATATGGTGAAGGTGCTCCACTACAATGGCGCCAGAACTTCCTTTTGATGTCTGCTAGAACTACGTCGGTATTTCCACAAAGAGGAAGGGATGATGCAGTATAGTAGCGGTAGGTATTTCCCTCGGTGATGAGACCAAGGTTATCGAACTAGTAGGAGAACCAAGCAACAAAACATAAACAACACCTGCACACAAATAACAAATACGGGTTGTCAATCCCTTTCGGGTAACAGACGTGATAGAGTTGTAAATATTGATAGATCGAACGCCAAATAAGATAAATTGCAGCAAGGTATTTTTGGGGTTTTGGTTTAATAGATCTGAAAATATAAGCAAAGGAAAAATAGATCGCAAAGGCAAATAATATGAGAAAGAGACCCGGGGGCGTAGATTTCACTAGTGGCTTCTCTCAAGAAAATAGCAAACGGTGGGAAAACAATTACTGTTAGGCAATTGATAGAGCTTCAAATAATCATGACGATATCTAGGCAATGATGATTATATAGGCATCACGTCCAAGATTACTAGACCGACTCCTGCCTGCGTCTACTACTATTACTCCACACATCGACCGCTATCCAGCATGCATCTAGTGTATTAAGTTCATGGAGAAACGGAGTAATGCAATAAGAATGATGACATGATGTAGATAAAATCTATTAATGTAGAAATAGACCCCATTGTTTTATCCTTAGTAGCAAAGATAAATACATGTTAGTTCCCTTTCTGTCACTGGGATCAAGCACCGTAAGATCGAACCCACTACAAAGCACATCTTCCCGTTGCAAGATAAATAGATCAAGTTGGCCAAACAAAACCCTAATATCAGAGAAGAAATACGAGGCTATAAGAAATCATGCATATAAGAGATCAAGAAGACTCAAATAACTTTCATGGATACAAAAAGATAGATCTGATCATAAACTCAAAATTCATCGGATCCCAACAAACACACCGCAAAAGAGTTACATCATATGGATCTCCAAGAGACCATTGTATTGATAATCAAAATAGAGAGAGGAAGCCATCTAGCTACTAACTACGGACCCATAGGTCTACAAGGAACTACTCACACATCATTGGAGAGGCACCAACGGAGATGGTGAACCCCTAGATTGGATATGGTGGTTCTGGACTTTGCGGCGGCTTGAATAGAATTTCATCGACTCCTCTAGAATTTCTAGAATATCTGAGTATTTATAGAGCGAAGAGGCGGTGCGGGAGGCCACCGAGGTGGGCACAACCCACCTGGGCGTGCCAGGGGGGCCTGGCGCACCCTGGTGGGTTGTGCCCCCCTCAGAGCACCCCCCCCCCCAGGTGCAGCTCTGGCCCATTGGGTGTCTTCTGGCCCATAAAAAATTTCCAAAAAGTTTCACAGTGTTTGGACTTCGTTTGATATTGATTTCCAGTGATGTAAAACACGTGCAGAAAATAGCAACTGACACTTGGCACTATGTCAATTTGTTAGTACCAAAAATGGTATAAATGACTATAAAATGATTGTAAAACATCCAAGAATGATAATATAACAGCATGGAACAATCAAAAATTATAGATACGCTGGAGACGTATCGTGCCCTTTCTTCCATTAAAACTATTGAGACAACTCCTCCTAATAAATACTCCAAGATTATGTATGTTACTAAAAATAAGGGTGCCACGACTAGAGGGTATGAGGATTTTAAAATGATTAGTCTGCATCCCGACTTCAAGGATTTGATAAAGGAACCTATTAATGAAAACAAATTCCTCAACTTTGTTCCTAGGATTGTGGTCATTAATAGCATGTATGTTAACCCTCCTAGAAAGGTTGGGCGTGTTATTAAGGAAATGGATGTTAAAACTAAAGATAATAACACTTGGAACTATCCATTACGCCAAGCTTAGGGGCGTAAAACAATAGCGCTTACTGGGAGGCAACCCAATAGTTATCTTTTTTGTTTTTATTTCTGTTTCTGAGTGTTCACACAATTATGCTACTACTATGATTTTTTGTGTGTTTTAATTAGTGTTTGTTCCAAGTAAAGCGTTTGGGATGATGTGGTTGATAGTTGACTCAATTTTGTGAAAAAATAGAAACGTTCGCGTCCAATGCAGAAAATTTTAAAAATCACTAGAACGTGACCTTTGTCTGAAATGTTTTCATATGATTGATATACAAATTTCCCACACTGTAGTAATTTTTTAGAATTTCTAGAGTTACATAAGTATGGTGATTGTTCAGATCTTTACAGGCCGTTCTGTTTTAGACAGATTATATTTTTGTTGCATAGTTTGCTTGTTTTGATGATGCTATGGATTATATCGAGGGGTATATGTCATGGATAAGTTGGAATACAGTAGTTATTATGCAATAATAAAATATAAATGGGTTCATAACATTATCTAAAGTTTAAGAATTGCTTATTATGCTAAAGGATCTCACGAGGTTTCTGTTGAGTTTTGTGTGCTGAAGTTTTCAAGTTTTTGATGAGATCACAATGGATGAAGGAATAAAGGGTGGAAAGACCCTAATATTGGGGATTCTAAAGGAAACCCATGGTTATATTCAAGGAGACCCAAGCATCTAAGATTGGGGATGCCCCGGATGGCATCCCCACTTCCGTCTACAATCCATCGGTATGTTACTTGGAGCTATATTTTTATTCATCAGATGATATGAGTTTTGCTTGGAGCATCGTGTATTATGATAGTTTTTGCTCTGTTTGCTTTCGAGTTTACCACAATCATTGCTTGATGGGCACGCCTATTGAGAGGGACACACATTTATTTGTGATTTGTTAGAATACTCTATGTGCTTCACTTATATCTTTTGAGATAGGCACTTGCTCTAGTGCTTCACTTATATCTTTTAGAACATGGTGGTGGCTATATTTTAAATAAATAGTTGCACTCTCATGCTTAACTTATATCCTTCTAAGAGTCCAATACATAAGTTAATATGCACATGTTATGAATTTTGTCCCAACATGATAGGTATCCAAGGGGGGTACAATAAAAACTTTCATGTAGATCACTAAATATGAAATGTATGGTCTAATAATATTTTTGTTGTAATATGAAAGGATATAGGTTCATGAACATTGGTTTTACAAATATTGGTATTAAATCTTGTTATTAATTTCTCATCTAAGTGTTGGTCATGGCATGGTGGGGATGTTCGAGCATACTTAGGTCTGATTGAAATCCTATGTGTTGTTATAACCGGGGGCGCGCGATGGTTAACTCCTTCCAACCTCCTCCCTAGGGGCATGAGGGGAGTACTTTTTTTGAGGGCTAATAGGCTTTGCAATAAGTATATGAGTTCTTTGTGACTAAGGTGAGTCCATGGATTATACGCACTCCTATCTTTCTGCAATTTTCTAGCCCCTCCAATACCGTGCAATGCCCTTTCTCACCTCGAGAGTTGGCTCAAACTTAGCTAGTGCATCCAAATCCCATGGTATGATACGCTCTATCACACATAAGCCTCATTTACCTTCCTTAAAACAGCCACCATACCTACCTATCATGGCATTTCCATAGCCATTCCGAGATATATTTCCATGTAACTTCCACCGTGCCATTTATATGACATACATCTTCATTATCATATTGTTTTGCATGATCATATAGTTGATACAGTATTTGTGGCTCATCTGTCATTAATCGTTATCATACATGTTATGCTAGCATCATTGCACATCCTGGTACATTTCCAGAGGCATACATATAGGGTCATATTGTTCTAGTATCGCGTTGTAATGTCGATTTGTAAGTAAATAAAAGTGTGATGATCATCATTATTAGAGCATTGTCCCAGTGAGGAAAGAATGATGAAGACAATGATTCCCACTTACACCGGGGGGAGGAACCAGACGAAAAAATAAAATAAAAAGGCCAAAAAAGAGCCTAACAAAAAAATGAAAGAAAAAAGAGAGAAGGGGCAATGCTACTATCCTTTTCCACACTAAGTAGCACCATGATTTTCATATAGAGAGTCTCCTATGTAGTCATGCTCATATGCTAGCAGGAATTTTTCATTATAGAACTTGGCTTGTATATTCCGATGATGGGCTTATGCCCGAGGTCTTCATGAGCAAGCGAGTTGGATGCACACCCACTTAGTTTCAGTTGATATTTCATAAACTTATTGCTCTATTGCATTTGTTGCATGCCAATCCCTACTCCTCATGTCGATATCGATTGATGGGCATCTCCATAGGCCGTTGATCTGCCGAGTTGATGCGAGATTTTCTTCCTTTTTGACTTCTCCTATTGATCTGTACCATCGCATTCTATTCGACCTACTGATATGTCCATGGCTCACGCTCATGTATTGCGTGAAATTGAAAATGATAAAGAGCATTAGAAGTATGATCTTATTGCTCGGTTTAACACCGAGGTGCTCATGATTTATATTTAAGCGGTGAAGGTTGAGTCGTGCAATATCAACTTGATAAAATGAGGGGGGATAACAGTCAGTAAGGATTGTATATTCTGAAAAAGTAATGATTATGCTTCTTATGTTCATGGCTATTATTATGTTGATGTTATTACTTCATCATTTCTCAATATTTATATCGTTAAAGGGATTACATGATAAACATGTTAGGTAGCATTCCGCATCAATAAATTTGTTTTTATCATTTACCTACTCGAGGACGAGCATGGAGATTCTTGATACATCTCCAGCATATATTAATTTTTAATTATCGCATGATATTATATTATCAATATTGGATATTTTATATATTTTGTGTTATTTTATATCATTTTTTGGGACAACCCTATTAACCTACTGCCTAGGGTCAGTTGCTGTATTTTTTTGCTTGGTTTTGGTTTTCCAGAAAATCCGTACCAAATGGAGTCCAAACGCTACAAAAAATTGTGACGGGTTTTTTCTTGAGAAGAGAGACCCTAGAAGCTTCGGAAGGAGGCCAGATGTCAACCAAGGAGACGGCAAGGCAACAGGCGCGCCTAGGGGTAGGCATGCCTTGTTACCTTGTGGACCCCATGGGGCTCCGTCTGACCTAATTCTAGCTCTATAAATTCTCAAATATTGGGAAACCACCTGAGAGCCACCTGAAACACTTTGCTGGCCGCTGCAAGTTTCTATTCTTCCGGAATCCCATCTCGAGGCCTTCTGGGTACTCTGTCGAATGGGGAATTGATCACGGTGGACTTCTACGTCATCCTTGCAGCCTTCTGATGATGCATGAGTAGTTCACCGCACACCTACGGGGCCATAGCTAGTAGCTAGATGGCTTCTTCTCTCTCTTCGATCTTCAATACAATGTTCTCCTCGATGTTCTTGGATTTATATCTGATGTAATCTTCTTTCGTGGTGTGTTTGTTGAGATCCAATGAATTGTGGGTTTATGATCCCAATATTCATGAGAAGCAATTGGGTCTTTTCTGAAGTTTCTTATGCATGATTTTTATAGCTTTGTATTTATCTTCGATCTATCCATTTGGTTTGGCCAAATAGATTGATTTATCTTCAATGGGACAGGTGCTTTGCAATGGGTTCAATCTTGTGGTGATCTATATCCTAGGGACAGAAGGGGACAATGCACATATTTGTATTATTTCCATTAAGGGTAAAATAACGGGGTTTATTCATATTGATTGGGTTTACTTTGTCTACATCATGTCATCTTGCTTAAGGCATTTCTCTGTTTTCATAAACTTAATACCATATATGCATGCTAGATAGCGGTCGATAGTAATAATAGTAGATGCAGGCAGGATTCAGTCTACTTGTCTTGGATGTGATGCCTATATACATGATCATTGCCTTGGATACTATCATAACTATGCGCTTTCCTATCAATTGTCCAATAGTAATTTGTTCACCCACCGTATGCTATGTGCTCGAGAGAGAAGCCTCTAGTGAAAACTATGGGCCCTGGGTCTGCTCTTATCAAATTACGAAAATATAAATTCATTTGTTGTAATGTTATTTATTTTGTTTTGCAATTTACTTTTCTATCTACCACTATCCTTGCAAGTAACAAGTTCAAGGGGATTGACAACCCCCTTGCCCATGTTGGGTGCAAGTATTTGCTTTTGTGTGTGTAGGTGTTAGTCACGAGGCCTTGTGTGATTCTCCTACTGGATCAATGCATTGGTTCTCACTGTGGGAAATACTTATCTCTACTGTGCTACATCTCCTCTCCTTTTGAGGAAAATCCCAATGCAGCTCACAAGTAGCAGACTGAAATTGCTAAATTTCATGAGATCATGACCTTTGGCTTAGTTGAGCTAACAATTTAGGGAAGGTCTTTTAATTGGATTTGTATGCAACAAAATCAAATCTTTGAGAAACTAGACTAGTTCATTACAACCCCAAATTAGACTATTGATTTTCCAAACACTATGGTTTTTTAAGCTTCATGCACTAGTCAATGCAACCAAAAGTTTGAACTGATGAAATGGGCTAGGCAATCTACATGTACACTTCAACACCCCTCTCATGTGTGATGTGGGAATTCAACACGTCAATAGACTCACAGGTGTGACTCAATGTGGGGACCCCGACTCATAAGTCGTGATCACCGAATGCACGTGTACAGTGATCCCAGGGATCAATGCTCACTGAACACACAGAAGCTGAATAACAAGAGTCTTACATCCATACATACCGTATTACACAAATAGGACCATAATGGTCAAGTCTTGAGTATATCATCGCAGCGGAAATCTTCAACGACAACATGGACCCATGCCATCTGCCTTTAACCCTACAGGCATTCTGACTGGGAAGCGTCCTAGCTCGCATGCTCGTCACCGAGAAATCTTCATCATAACCTGTTCTCTCCTGCCTGGCCAATAAAATAACCAGTGGCAAGCCAATGAGTACATTGAATGTACTCGCAAGCAACCCAAGTGTGGTAACAGAATAATTAAGCAAGGCTCTACTACTAAATTGGTAGTTTTGCGGAAAGCTAGTTTTTCATATGCAAGTATGATCAACATATAACAAGGATATGCATGTGTCTGTAACAAGTATCAGGAAGTCACAGACATCATTTTCAAGGAAGAGTTGTAATCAACTCATGCTCAAGCTCATTGTGACTTCCTCACAATCACATCAACAATATCACTGAACCATGTTGACTTCATCAATATCACTGAACCATGTTGTTTCCTCACACACACACACCAGGTTTCGCAAACATTGGACGTAGCCCAAGAGCGGTTACCCAACTGTCCATGACCGTGGACACGGCTATTCAAATAGTTTTACACTCTGCAGAGGTTGCACACTTTACCCACTAGATCCGGGGAACTTCCGTGTCATCCACGACCCGCGGTACCTCAAGTACCCGGGGTAAGCACCCGATCACTATCTTTCCCTAGGCGACACTAATATGGAGTCCACTCGATTGGTAACAGCCCCTGTGCCAAACATTTCACATCTCAAGGTTTGTGGAGACTCGCTCCGTATTCATCACATATCACAAGCACGGGGTACCAACGGTGTGTCCGGTGCCCTGTAAAGACAGTCATGGCCGCCTCTCCAAGCACGACCCCGTCCCAAGAGTGACCTCATGTCACTCCCGTCACTAGTAATGCGGGCACCATGCTAGTATCGACCTAGGTAATCAATAATGCCCTTTCCCATATAAGGGTAGAGTGGTTGCGCATGTAAGGTTGGAATAACGGTCGCAACTTAAACCAATCCGTTTTCAAAACAACACACACACTTGCCTCGGTACACCACTTCGTCATCAAGTGGTTACCCATCTCACCATCTCCCTCGGGCATAAATGGCACCCGACGGGGTTTTCGAAAAGTCCTTTGAAAGTATCCTGCTTTCGTTACCATGCATATACCCGTCCCATTTGCATAGCCACTACTATAGCAACCTAGCTACTCCCACCCACATAACCCTCATAGGAAGGTAGGGTCATGTTTGATGCAAGTTTCATCAGTAAAGTAACAAAGGTAGCAACCAAAGTGGTTTCCACCTCAACATGATTCCGATGCATTGAATAATAAGGTGCTATGAGACATGCATAAAAAGGTTTCTTGAACATGGTCAAAGGGATGCTTGCCTTATTCTTCTGAGTCTTCAAACCTTCTGGTCCATCTCCGAATACTCCGTTTATTACGTCAACTAACGATGGAAACAATCGTAATAAGCAACACAATCAAAGCAACAATAAAAGTGCTCTAAAAATAGGAGTTGGACTTTTCTAGGATACCTCTGGTCATATTAGAAATGACCAAGGTGGTTTCATAGGTGTTGGATCAATAGGTAGTTGGGAACATTTCAATATGATGGAACCAAAGGGTTTATGGATTTGGAAGAAGTATACAGAAATAATTCCTTGAATGATGCGCAAAGGTACACATCTTCAAGTCATGATTTTAGAAGCATTTAGGAGTTGGTTTCAATGGATTTGGAATTGAAATGAATTTCCTAGGATTTTGCAAAGCTGATAAATAGGAAGAAATGGCTAAATATTTGGTGGGGTACAGAAACTATTATTAAAAATGTTCCAAAACTAAGTTTGGACATGACAAGCATCTAGGAACTTGAATCACTTCATTTGGATCAAAAATGAGCTCTCTGTGATTTTCTAAAGTTCATCACAGAAAGTGGAAAATGGGCATTTGATAAATATGTGTATAGGAAAAGTTTCTGTAATAATGTGCATGCTGCACCAGGTGATAGGGCATGATTTTAGAAGCTACCAGAAATTTGAATCATGCAATTTGGAGTTCATATGAATATTCTAGGCATTTTTGAAGTTGGCAGAATAAGGAAAAAAAGGAAAAGAATAGGGTTATACCCTTATGCAGCGCTCTGGGCGAAAGATAGCTTGCGGGCCGGCCCAGCGGCTCGGCCGCACGTGAGCAGGGGGGCCACGCCGGAAGCGTCTTTCGGTGAGGCGCTTTCACGCGGGGGAGGCGGGCTGCGCCTGAAGCCGCTTCCACTTAAAACGGTTGGGCCCGTCGGCCGGGTCGCCGCCAGGTGGGCCCCCC
>LR738714.1:219719316-219822216 GCA_902687465.1 Secale cereale
CCCCCCCCGCAGGGCCTTCTTCCTCCTCCCGCTCCCGCAACAGAGGGGAGGGGAGGCACGGGCAGCGCGACGCCGGCGCCTATCCCCGGCGGCACGGGCCTCCCCTGGCCAGGGCGCGGCCACCGGAGGGCTCCCTGGGGAGCGGCGCATCCAGGAGGCCCCTTGGGGCGGCAGGGGAGGGACCGGAGAGCGCGAACTTGAGTGGGGGGGCCGCGGCGGCACTCCGGCCATGGAGGAGGTAGGAGGCCACGGGAGGAGGAGTGAGGCGGTCCAAGAGGTTCAGGAGAGGGAGTGGAGTCCATTGGAGCCGCGAGGGGGCTCGGGGGCGGCCTATTTATAGGCGAGCGCCGGTCCACCGAGGCGCCATGCGCCGGCGAGCGTGCTGCCGTTGCCACGGGCCGCACGTGCCAGTCGCAGGGTGTCCGGGGCGTTCGTGGGTTTAGTCCACACGTAGAGGGAGAGAGAGGAGGAGCTGGGAGGCGTCAGAGGGGCCGCGCGTGCAAGGTTTTTCACTGGAGCTCGGGGTCGGCCGGTGCGCGTGCGGGCAGGGGTGAGGGAGGAGGAGAGAGGAGGGGGCCGACAGCCCAGCGTGTTGAGGACATCGAGGGGGCCTCGGGGGACACGGTCTCTCTGCCCAAGGCCGTCTGGAAGCCTCGGGAGGGCCGAGCTACAGTGCCTTGGTGCACTGTAGCGTGCTCCAGAGCACGCCTTTGGCCGGCATGGTCGTGCCTGTGCTATCCTGGCCGTGTCCTCTTGTGTCCAACCGTGTCCAGTTGGTAGAGGGAGTAGTAAAGAAAGGGGGAGGCAGACTTGGATGCTCTAGGAGCCACTGGAGTGAGGAGAGAGGTGAAGGAGGAGAAGAAGGTGGCTGTCCACAAGAGTAAAAATGGGGTTTTTACCCTCCAATAATTGAGATGAGGCCATGGGAGTGTTACTGGGGGTAGATGATGATCAGAATGGGCTGTGGTAAGAATTTGAGGTAAGGAGAAAAAGTAAAAGTGGTTCAACCACTAGTTTTGGTAATTGGACAGAAGGTGTTTGATCAGGGTTTGGTCAAGCAAATGACATCCACTTGACATGGGACTTAACAGGATCAAATGTCACATATAATTAGGCCCCTACACCAAATTTGAGCTCATTTGGGCAAAGTGGCCAATGTAACTTTGGTGAACCCTAGAAATGAACAGAAATGGTTTCACCATGTTTGAGTCAAGCAATTCATCTCCCCTTGATGCACCACTTGGTGTAGATCATCATTTGGGGTTATGAACATGCCCACAAAGTTTGAGGCTCCAGATAAAAATTTGACAATGTAAAGTTGTTCAAATTTGCATTTGAACAGAAGTGGTTTTGGGGTGATCTGATCAAGTTGCTCTATTCCAAATCTTGTGCCATTTGGTCTAGATGCCTTATTAAGCCATTCTAGCATGTGCACCAAGTTTGAGAGCATTTGGACAAGTTTGGCAATGTAGAGTTGCTCAAACTTCAAATATGGACAGAATGGTTTTGAAGGGGTTTGAGGATGTTTCCTTGATCTTCAATGCATGAGGCTTTGCAAGATCATCAAATATGTCATATATGACATAATAGAATTTCCCTGGAATTTTTGGAGAATATTACCTTTGTAAATATTTCAAAAGCTTGAAATATCCAGAAAGGGTTTTGAAAGGATTTGCCCTATATTTTGAACATGACCATGTGCTGAAACTTTTATATATGGACAATATATGTCCTATGAGTCTCCCTGAATTTTGGCAAATATTTTTGAAATGATTAAATAATTTTTCCCTATTAAAGACCATTTCTGGCCTTAAGAAAAAGCTTTTAAATAAAATATAAAAATAACTTTTAAAATTTTACTTTTGTGGTTTCTGGGAGTCCTATATCTAATAGGATTCAAATAAACTTTTTGAAAGATTTTTCACACCCTAAATAAGGTACTTGCAGTGCAAACCTCAATCCAGGGGTTTTTGGAAAACTAATTTTTGAAAATACCATTTGGCCAAAATATTTTTATAAGAAAATTCTATACTGGTCTATACACATGGCATGATCATTGGAAAGAGGTTTTGGGTCAAGGAGGTGAAGTATAAGAGTTGGAGGATTTATTGATTTTTAGAGCACTAGCAAACAACAGACAAAAGTCAAATCAAGTAAAGTCAAAAACACTCAAAAGTTTTTGCAAATCCACATTTTTTACATGAAAATTAGCTTAAGCAATGTGATATGAAAATCAGGGTGTGACAGACCTACCCCCCTTACAAGAATCTCGTCCCCGAGATTCCCAGACTAGGCGTGGAAAGAAGGGCGGAGTCTTGGATACGGGGTAGTCTTCACTTCTTCCTGTTGGTTCTGCTGTGGTGCTTCTTGGAATCCTGAAGTGCTTGACGGTATGGCTTCTTGCTTGATGTCGTCCTTGATGGAGGTTGCTGAGGGGTCTCTTGCATAGGTTAGGTTGGGTTAGCTGTCAAAGGCTCGGTGATCGATGTCCTTGCGGCCATCGGGCTAGCTAGGAGGTAAGAAGTACTTCCAGAGTGGGGGCTCATGGAAGATTTGGTGCACGGAGGGTATCTCAGGTGGTAGATCTAGCTGGAGAGCCGTCTACCACATGACTTGCAGTGATCTCAAAGGGTCCAATGAACCTTAGTGCAAGTTTCCCCTTGACGTGGAAACGCTTGTTTCCCTTCAGAGGAGTTACCCGCAGGTACACGTGGTCCTCGACATGAAAACTCATGACCCGACGGTGAGTGTCAGCATAGCTCTTTTGCCTTGACTTGGCTGCCTCCAACGTTCTCTGACTAGTTGGACTTGCTCTTCCGCTGCGCGGAGAATAACCGGTCCAAAGACTAGCCCTTCTCCAGTCTCTGACCAGTTGAGGGGTGTGCGACATCTGTGTCCGTACAACACCTCAAATGGTGCCATCTGAAGGCTCGACTGGTAACTGTTGTTATAGGAGAACTCGGCAAAAGGGAGACAATCCTCCCACTTGGCTCCATATGCCAAGACACAGGCTCGGAGTTATGACTTCGAGAATCTGATTGACTCGCTCAGTCTGACCTCCGGTCTGTGGGTGGAAAGCCGTGCTGAAAGATAACTTGGTTCCCAAGGCTTCTCGGAACTTCTTCCAGAACCTTAAGGTGAACTGGGTTCCTCGATCTGGCACAATCTCCTTGGGAAATGCCGTGAAGACTTACGATTCGGTCGATGTAGAGAGCTGCCAGCCGGTTGCCATCATAAGTGGTCTTGACAGGAATGGAATGGTCCACCTTGGTCAAATGATCGACTATGACCCAGATAGAGTCATGTCCTCTATTCGACCTTGGTAATCCAGTGACGAAGTCCATTCCGACTTTATCCCACTTCCACTCAGGAACTTTGAGTGGTTTAAGAAATCCAGCAGGTCGCTGATATTCAGCTTGACCCTTTGGCACACACCACACTCTGCAACATAGGTTGCATATCTCTCTTTTCATCATGTGCCACCAGAATCGTGCCTTAAAGTCTTGATTCAATCTTGGTGTGACCGTTCCTTCGACACGGAAAAGCTCGGCTCCATTGAGGAGTGGTTTGCAGATACGCCCGGTCTTCGACATGGAAGTTTCTTCTTGATGACGATGGTCGGTGTAGATCTTCCTTCTTGACAGGGCGGTCCTCAAATTTCTTCTATCCAGCTGTCCGTCTCTTCTTGTCTTCGGGCAGACAAGTAGGCCATCAAATGATGATGTTACCCAACTTGTCCACTTACTCCATGAGGTCCAAGGGGTACGCAAGGTAAGCTGGGGTATTGGAGGTGGTCTCGGTTGAGTATTGCAGAGGCCTTCCTGACTCTGAGTCAAGGCCCGTGGTCAGAATCCGACCAGGTGGTGGCTCGGTGGGGCTTAAGGGTTTCAAGGATTCTAGTGAGTGAATGAACTTATATCATCTTATCCTTAAGCACAGTTTCTGAGATGCCAATAGCTCTATCTAGTACTCCGAACGGAAAAGCATCTTCTCGCAGAGACCAACTTCAATCACCACTCATTGCCATACATATCCTCATGACTCTCAAGAGACGGTCTAACAAAATTATACTTGTCTACGATCCCCAAATCCATATGCACGTCTACCTCTAAAATCCAAAGGTAGATCATACATGCTGCTGAGCCTAAATTAATCTCCACAATCCAAGTACTCAACCTAGTCTTGCAAGGCTCAAGATAATGCATCTCTATTCTAAGGAAACACGTCATATGCCACTCCAAGATTTGTTTCCTTCCTATGGATCAACTCCGATAGCCCGGTAAATTACCATCAATCTTCACATAATCCAACTAGTCTACAAATCCGATGCCTACGGTGTTCCACAAGATCTCAAGTCTCTATAATACCCAAATACTCGGAAGGACTATGCATCACGATAGTATGTCCACCAAATTCCCATCATCCGGGTCAAGTAAACTCCAAGATCACGACTATATAGATCTCTAAATCAACTCCGACAAATAATCCAATCTCCTAGGTTATCGTCCACTGATAATCAGGATCATAGGCCTAAATCCAATCTTACTCCGAATCATGCAGACATATCCAGCATCATACCAACCAGAATCACCTACAAAAATCCAAATCTCATGCCCAACGGGCACTCCTACATACTTCCCCAAAGTCATGATCCTACCAACATGAAAACCTCACAATCCATCAAGGTCTCAGATAATTCCTCGAAGCCACTGATATAAACCACCAAGTCATCTGTCCAATATCCTCGAACTGGTCTATCTATGGCATCGTCAGACCTCGTGCTATATCAGGATGAAAATGTGCCCACTCATCGTGTCCACTAGCTCCTTTACGAACCCAGTGTTGTGCAAGGTTACAAAGGCTTAACAGGTTCTCTCGCCTTACCATGAGTTAGGCACATGGTTAAGGATTCGCGCTAGAGTGTCTCGGGAAGTCTCAAAGGGTCTAGGAATGGGGTTACTGATCTGGAGGGTTAAACATAACTCTACGGGGTTGCACTTGGTCACGGGGGTTGTAGCAGAAGTCTTCAGAGCCAGATGGCTGTCGAGGTAGGATCCTTGGTGCATCTTGTCTTGCGGGTCTTCAGTTGGGGAGAGGGAGAATAGAGAGGAGAAGCAGCATAGAGGAGGGAAATGCCTAAAGGGGGTTCTATAGTGCAGGTGCAAAAAGGTCGAAACAAAAGAAACAAGGCAAGGAAGGTGATATAGCCATGCACTTGTTGCCTGGGGCAAAAGTGCGACTTACATCAAAACACAACGAATAGAAGCAAACAACACACAATCATGGTTCTATTCCAACCATCATATGGGCTCGACTGCGCATAGGGGGTACACGACTCATCCTACCCTAGGGGTTCTCGGACTCAGTGTCGTGACTTGTGCCTCGTGCAGTCTTCTGGGCTTCCTCGGGTGTTGCCATGCCCCTTGTAGTTGCTTGATGAACGATCCGGGTTGAGCCTGAAGAATCCTCAATATCTTCTCGCCTGATGAGGTGATGTGGTGAAGGTGCCTCCTGGTAGCTGGCGTTGACTTGGTCTTCTCTTGTCTCTTCAATCATGACGATCCCTTGTGCCTTCTGGGACGTCGAGGGTACCAGGTAGGCAATCCATATGTAATGATAATAACAAAGCATAATAGAGGTCCAACATGTCGGTTCCGTTGATGAAAACATCGACACCAAGAGCGGGGGACGAAGAGAACCGTTTTCCTGCTCACTATAGTGAGGCGGACCAAATGGCAAGGTTCTCGTCCACCGGTGGTTGTCGATACAACAACGGTAGTGACATGATTACTCTATTAGCGGTGTATATCATGATTTTGCATAACCTATACCCTGGTCATCATAGGCCAACGTTGCATCTTCTTGGGACACTGTCAAGGGTACCACCATCTTCTGGGTCTTCGTGTCCTCACTCATCGAGGTTGTAGTTTCTGTTGGTACCGTCTTGTCGTGGGGTCACCAATCTTGCGTGCAAAAGTGGTGGGTGAGTGTTCGGCAAGGTGCACTCCACGAGGATTACAGAAAATCCAGTGGTCAGGGGCATAGGGGTTCTATCGACCAAGGTTTTGAAGAGGAAGAGATCCAGTATAGCCTAGTTTTCGAAAAACTGAGAAGGGAAGAGAAGTATAGATAGTTTTGAAAACTAGTAGTAGTTTTGAAAATAGTTTTACCCTAACTAACGACCATGCTAACTAAGGCTTCCTACAGTCAGGATGGCTCTGATACCAGCTCTGTGGGGACCCCGACTCATAAGTCGTGATCACCGAATGCATGTGTATAGTGATCCCAGGGATCAATGCTCACTAAACACACAGAAGCTGAATAACAAGAGTCTTACATCCATACATACCGTATTACACAAATAGGACCATAATGGTCAAGTCTTGAGTATATCATCGCAGCGGAAATCTTCAACGACAACATGGACCCATGCCATCTGCCTTTAACCCTACAGGCATTCTGACTGGGAAGCGTCCTAGCTCGCATGCTCGTCACCGAGAAATCTTCATCATAACCTGTTCTCTCCTGCCTGGCCAATAAAATAACCAGTGGCAAGCCAATGAGTACATTGAATGTACTCGCAAGCAACCCAAGTGTGGTAACAGAATAATTATGCAAGGCTCTACTACTAAATTGGTAGTTTTGCAAAAAGCTAGTTTTTCATATGCAAGTATGATCAACATATAACAAGGATATGCATGTGTCTGTAACAAGTATCAGGAAGTCACAGACATCATTTTCAAGGAAGAGTTGTAATCAACTCATGCTCAAGCTCATTGTGACTTCCTCACAATCACATCAACAATATCACTGAACCATGTTGACTTCATCAATATCACTGAACCATGTTGTTTCCTCACACACACACACCAGGTTTCGCAAACATTGGACGTAGCCCAAGAGCGGTTACCCAACTGTCCATGACCGTGGACACGGCTATTCAAATAGTTTTACACTCTGCAGAGGTTGCACACTTTACCCACTAGATCCGGGGAACTTCCGTGTCATCCACGACCCGCGGTACCTCAAGTACCCGGGGTAAGCACCCGATCACTATCTTTCCCTAGGCGACACTAATATGGAGTCCACTCGATTGGTAACAGCCCCTGTGCCAAACATTTCACATCTCAAGGTTTGTGGAGACTCGCTCTGTATTCATCAAATATCACAAGCACGGGGTACCAACGGTGTGTCCGGTGCCCTGTAAAGACAGTCATGGCCGCCTCTCCAAGCACGACCCCGTCCCAAGAGTGACCTCATGTCACTCCCATCACTAGTAATGCGGGCACCATGCTAGTATCGACCTAGGTAATCAATAATGCCCTTTCCCATATAAGGGTAGAGTGGTTGCGCATGTAAGGTTGGAATAACGGTCGCAACTTAAACCAATCCGTTTTCAAAACAACACACACACTTGCCTCGGTACACCACTTCGTCATCAAGTGGTTACCCATCTCACCATCTCCCTCGGGCATAAATGGCACCCGACGGGGTTTTCGAAAAGTCCTTTGAAAGTATCCTGCTTTCGTTACCATGCATATACCATCCCATTTGCATAGCCACTACTATAGCAACCTAGCTACTCCCACCCACATAACCCTCATAGGAAGGTAGGGTCATGATTGATGCAAGTTTCATCAGTAAAGTAACAAAGGTAGCAACCAAAGTGGTTTCCACCTCAACATGATTCCGATGCATTGAATAATAAGGTGCTATGAGACATGCATAAAAAGGTTTCTTGAACATGGTCAAAGGGCTGCTTGCCTTATTCTTCTAAGTCTTCAAACCTTCTGGTCCATCTCCGAATACTCCGTTTATTACGTCAACTAACGATGGAAACAATCGTAATAAGCAACACAATCAAAGCAACAATAAAAGTGCTCTAAAAATAGGAGTTGGACTTTTCTAGGATACCTCTGGTCATATTAAAAATGACCAAGGTGGTTTCATAGGTGTTGGATCAATAGGTAGTTGGGAACATTTCAATATGATGGAACCAAAGGGTTTATGGATTTGGAAGAAGTATACAGAAATAATTCCTTGAATGATGAGCAAAGGTACCCATCTTCAAGTCATGATTTTAGAAGCATTTAGGAGTTGGTTTCAATGGATTTGGAATTGAAATGAATTTCCTAGGATTTTGCAAAGCTGATAAATAGGAAGAAATGGCTAAATATTTGGTGGGGTACAGAAACTATTATTAAAAATGTTCCAAAACTAAGTTTGGACATGACAAGCATCTAGGAACTTGAATCACTGCATTTGGATCAAAAATGAGCTCTCTGTGATTTTCTAAAGTTCATCACAGAAAGTTGAAAATGGGCATTTGATAAATATTTCTATAGGAAAAGTTTCTGTAATAATGTGCATGCTGCACCAGGTGATAGGGCATGATTTTAGAAGCTACCAGAAATTTGAATAATGCAATTTGGAGTTCATATGAATATTCTAGGCATTTTTGAAGTTGGCAGAATAAGGAAAAAAAGGAAAAGAATAGGGTTATACCCTTATGCAGCGCTCTGGGCGAAAGATAGCTTGCGGGCCGGCCCAGCGGCTCGGCCGCACGTGGGCAGGGGGGCCACGCCGGAAGCGTCTTTCGGTGAGGTGCTTTCGCGCGGGGGAGGCGGGCTGCGCCTGAAGCCGCCCCCACTTAAAACGGCTGGGCCCGTCGGCCGGGTCGCCGCCAGGTGCCCCCCCCCCCCCCCCGCAGGGCCTTCTTCCTCACCCCGCTCCCGCAACATAGGGGAGGGGAGGCACGGGCAGCGCGACGCTGGCGCCTGTCCCCGGCGGCACGGGCCTCCCCTGGCCAGGGCGCGGCCACCGGAGGGCTCCCCGGGGAGCGGCGCATCCAGGAGGCCCCTTGGGGCGGCAGGGGAGGGACCGGAGAGCGCGAACTTGAGTAGGGGGGCCGCGGCGGCACTCCGGCCATGGAGGAGGTAGGAGCCCACGGGAGGAGGAGTGAGGCGGTCCAAGAGGTTCAGGAGAGGGAGTGGAGTCCATTGGAGCCGCGAGGGGGCTCGGGGGCGGCCTATTTATAGGCGAGCGCCGGTCCACCGAGGCCCCATGCGCCGGCGAGCGTGCTGCCGTTGCCACGGGCCGCACGAGCCAGTCGCAGGGTGTCCGGGCGTTCGTGGGTTTAGTCCACGCGTAGAGGGAGAAAGAGGAGGAGCTGGGAGGCGTCAGAGGGGCCGCGCGTGCGAGGTTTTTCACTGGAGCTCGGGGTCGGCCGGTGCGCGTGCGGGCAGGGGTGAGGGAGGAGGAGAGAGGAGGGGGCCGACAGCCCAGCGTGTTGAGGACGTCGAGGGGGCCTCGGGGGACACGGTCTCTCTGCCCAAGGCCGTCTGGAAGCCTCGGGAGGGCCGAGCTACAGTGCCTTGGTGCACTGTAGCGTGCTCCAGAGCACGCCTTTGGCCGACATGGTCGTGCCTATGCTATCCTGGCCGTGTCCTCTTGTGTCCAACCGTGTCAAGTGGGTAGAGGGAGTAGTAAAGAAAGGGGGAGGCAGACTTGGATGCTCTAGGAGCCACTGGAGTGAGGAGAGAGGTGAAGGAGGAGAAGAAGGTGGCTGTCCACAAGAGTAAAAATGGGGTTTTTACCCTCCAATAATTGAGATGAGGCCATGGGAGTGTTACTGGGGGTAGATGATGATCAGAATGGGCTGTGGTAAGAATTTGAGGTAAGGAGAAAAAGTAAAAGTGGTTCAACCACTAGTTTTGGTAATTGGACAGAAGGTGTTTGATCAGGGTTTGGTCAAGCAAATGACATCCACTTGACATGGGACTTAACAGGATCAAATGTCACATATAATTAGGCCCCTACACCAAATTTGAGCTCATTTGGGCAAAGTGGCCAATGTAACTTTGGTGAACCCTAGAAATGAACAGAAATGGTTTCACCATGTTTGAGTCAAGCAATTCATCTCCCCTTGATGCACCACTTGGTGTAGCATCATCATTTGGGGTTATGAACATGCCCACAAAGTTTGAGGCTCCAGATAAAAATTTGACAATGTAAAGTTGTTCAAATTTGCATTTGAACAGAAGTGGTTTTGGGGTGATCTGATCAAGTTGCTCTATTCCAAATCTTGTACCATTTGGTCTAGATGCCTTATTAGGCCATTCTAGCATGTGCACCAAGTTTGAGAGCATTTGGACAAGTTTGGCAATGTGGAGTTGCTCAAACTTCAAATATGGACAGAATGGTTTTGAAGGGGTTTGAGGATGTTTCCTTGATCTTCAATGCATGAGGCTTTGCAAGATCATCAAATATGTCATATATGACATAATAGAATTTCCCTGGAATTTTTGGAGAATATTACCTTTGTAAATATTTCAAAAGCTTGAAATATCCAGAAAGGGTTTTGAAAGGATTTGCCCAATATTTTGAACATGACCATGTGCTGAAACTTTTATATATGGACAATATATGTCCTATGAGTCTCCCTGAATTTTGGCAAATATTTTTGAAATGATTAAATAATTTTTCCCTATTAAAGACCATTTCTGGCCTTAAGAAAAAGCTTTTAAATAAAATATAAAAATAACTTTTAAAATTATACTTTTGTGGTTTCTGGGAGTCCTATATCTAATAGGATTCAAATAAACTTTTTGAAAGATTTTTCACACCCTAAATAAGGTACTTGCAGTGCAAACCTCAATCCAGGGGTTTTTGGAAAACTAATTTTTGAAAATACCATTTGGCCAAAATATTTTTATAAGAAAATTCTATGCTGGTCTATACACATGGCATGATCATTGGAAAGAGGTTTTGGGTCAAGGAGGTGAAGTATAAGAGTTGGAGGATTTATTTGATTTTTAGAGCACTAGCAAACAGGAGACAAAAGTCAAATCAAGTAAAGTCAAAAACACTCAAAAGTTTTTGCAAATCCACATTTTTAACATGAAAATTAGCTTAAGCAATGTGATATGAAAATCAGGGTGTGACACTCAAGCGGCCTATACATCGACGGAGAGGGTGGCAATGGAAAATTTTGAATAAATCGCAAAATCAGGACTTCAACTCAAGTCCTTAGGCTCCGATACCATGTTAAGCTTCATGCACTAGCCAACGCAACCAAAAGTCCGAACTGATGGAAAGTGCTAGGAAATCCACATATACACTTCAACATGGTTAACCCTCTTGCCATGCCCATCTTTGATCACTTGACGTGTGTGGTGCCTGTTGACACTTAAATTCTAAAAGCATATGTTTTTAGATATGAAAAATGTTGTATAAGGCAACCTAGTTTCTTTGAGGTAGTTCAAAACATTTGGCCCACTTGTATCTATGGTGGCAGTGCTAAATCAATTTAAGCTAAATTGAAGTTGCTCAGAAAAGCACTAAAAAGATCGAATGAGACATCTCTAACATGGATTTATATATTAAAAAGTGCAATAATATAATTCTAGTGCTAGATGAACCTCTGGAATATCACGTCTTCTTCACATAACTTGATGTGATTTTAGAGAAATTGTCAAAAAAAACAATTGTTGTGCTTGCTGCTGTAAAATAAGATGGGCTACACTTGGGGGTGAGGACACTACTTTTCTTCTCCAATACTATCAAATACAAACATAACAAAATTGCTTTGTTAAACCTTTACGATGGTAGAGATATTTCCGATCATAATCACAAGGTTGTTGTGTTGTGGCACATTGATGTCTACTACACAACTTGTTCTTCTAGACTCGTGTTGGGCCTCCAAGCGTAGAGTTTTGTAGGATAGTAGCAAATTTCCCTCAAGTGGATGACCTAAGATTTATCAATCCGTGGGAGGTGTAGGATGAAGATGGTCTCTCTCAAGCAACCGTACAACAAAATAACAAAAAGTCTCTTGTGTCCCCAACACACCAAATACAATGGTAAATTGTATAGGTGCACTAGTTCGGCGAAGAGATGGTAACAAAAGTGTAGCAATGATAGTAGATATTCATTTTTGTGATAGGAACAATAAAAAGCAGCAAGGTAGCAATTGATAAAATGGAGCACAAACGGTATTGTAATGCTTGAAAACAAGGCCTAGGGTTCGTAATTTCGCTAGTGCAATCCCTCAACAATGCTAACATAGTTGGATCATATGATTATCCCTCAAAGTGCAATAAAGAATCACTCCCGAGTTCCTATTAGCGGAGAACAAAAGACAAAAATTGTTTGTAGCTATTCTTTCCGGTCAATCTATCCAAGAGTTCGTACTAGAATAACACAAGTTATTCTTTCCGATCGGTCTATCAAGAGTTCGTACTAAAATAACACCAAAACAAGTTCAGATTTATAATACTCAATCCAACACAAAGAACCTCAAAGAGTGCCCAAGATTTCTACCAGAGAAACAAAGACAAGAACGTGCATCAACCCCTATGCATAGATTACCACAATGTCACCGCGAGAATCCGAAAGTTGAGTGCCAAAACACATATCAAGTGAATCAATATGGTACCCCATTGTCACCACGAGTATTCGATTGCAAGACATATATCAAGTGTTCTCAAATCCATAAAAGTATTCAGTCTGTTAACAACAAAATCTTAAAGGGAAAAACTCAATTCATCACAACAAGATAGAGAGGGGAAAACACCATATGATCCTACTATATTAACAAAGCCCATGATATATCAAGATCGTGACATCTCAAGATCGCGCGAGAGAGAGATTAAACACATAGCTACTGGTACAAACCCTCAGCCCCGAGGGTGGACTACTCCCTACTCATCATGTTGGCCGTCGGGCTGATGAAGATGGCCACCGGTGATGATTTCCCCATCCGACGGAGTGCCGGAAAGGGATCTGGATTGGATCTCATGGACTAAAGAGCCTTGCGGTGGCGGAACTTTTGATCTGGGTTCACCCCGAGGGTTTTTGGATTATTAGAGAATTTATAGGGTAAAGAGGGGGTGCGGAAGGCCACCGAGGTGGGCACAACCCACCTGGGCGAGCCAGGGGGGCCTGGCGCGCCCTGGTGGGTTGTACCCCCCTGGGGCACACCTAGGTGCAGCTCTGGCACATCCTGGGTGTTATGGCCCATAAAAAATCTCCAAAAATTTCGCGCTGTTTGGACTCCGTTTGATACTAATTTCCTGTGATGTAAAAAACAAGCAAAAAAAGCAACTGGCACTGGGCACTGGGTCAATAGGTTAGTCCCAAAAATGATATAAAGTTGCTATAAAATGATTGCAAAACATCCAAGAATGATAATAAAACAGCATGAATACTTCATAAATTATAGATACGTTGGAGACGTATCACACATGTACTTGGAAATGGGACAATCCGCTCAAGTTGTTTTTACACCTGATGTTATAGAGTTGCTTAGCACTGTTCAGGATGAGAGTGAGATTTCAGTTAACCATGCCAGAGAGGAAATTGATATGTTGGTAAAGGAAATTTCCCTAGATAAGTCACCAGGACCATATGGCTTCAATGGTTAGTTTCCAAAGCAATGTTGGCATGTTATTAAGGTGGGTGTTTAAAAGTTGTGATTTAATTTTAGCAAGAAAAGGTTAATGTGAGTTACATAAATGAGTCTCTTATTACTTTGATTCCTAAAGTCCTATCCCTGAAACTCCAAACGACTACAAACCTATTTTCCTGCCAAACATTTGCATGACGCTTTTAACCAAGTTACTAGCAGATAGATTTCAACCTAGAATCTTGGATATGGTGCATAAAAATTAGTATGGCCTTTTAAAGTACATGCTTGGTATTTTGAGTATATTCACTAATGTAAGCACTATTTGATCCTCCAAACTTTAATAAGCAACACTTTTCTCATGGAAGACTATCTGCTCCTACTTATATTCATGTACATGATTTTCCAGTTGTGCAGTAAGTTGATGGCACGTTTGTTGATTAGCTGCAAGTACTCGTTTCCACCCGAGAGGAGTTTGGGTTGCCATTGGTTTAAGAGTAAAAATTTCTAAATCTTGCATGGTACCTCTTAACTATTTTGAAAATTTAACAAGCGAGTTAGCTGGTCTGTTGGGATGCAAAGTGGGAATACTACCTTTTACATACATGGGGTTACCGATATGGGGATAACGGAGGCTGCCTCCGTAGGAAGGCTCATTTGTTGCCTCTATTCGGCAGGGGAGAAACAATGGTGGCATGTGTGATACAAAGTTGCGGTAGTATGGATGAATCTATACTTGAATCCGATCACACATGAAAACATATAAAGTGACTTTCTTATCTGAACCTAGAATTGTCGGTTGGCCTAATTAGGTAACACACGTACTAGTGGTGAATCCTGGCTCCTTGAGAACGCCTTTGCCCTATTGCAGATTTCATCACTTTCATTACTCTCTTATTCTTTATTTTTATTCATGTCGCTTTAATTCCCGTCACAGTACTCTTGAAATATTTCCACTTCCTCATCCCTTTTGCTTTTAATCTTAACAAACTTGCAGGCACATTTTGATAGACCTCTATAAGAGGCTAAGACCATTTTCTAACTCCCTGTGGGATTGATACCCTTACTTCGAAAAGGCTACGACTCAGCCATGTGCACTTGGAAGAAATCAATGGTTTGGCCATGGTGTCTGAGGGACTGAAGCCGGTGGTGGCAATACCAATGCAGTTCCCAAGATCAGCATCTTTCCTTTGAATACTTCCTCTACACCCTGACTTCTCAGCTTTAGAACGAAAGTAAGATAGTTGCGTAAAAACTACTTCGAAACCACGACCGACAGCACTGGTTTATTGTGAGTAGCATCATTATGAACACTCCAAATCCGCCAAGCATCAAGATCACAGTTTTGATTTCCTCTTACTTGTTCATTAGTAAACTAAACAACCATTTGTCATATGTCAGCACGACTTCTCTATGAGAAGGTAACGGCCACACCTCTCTCATAGCATTCCATGTTGATATCGTATGTGGGAAAACCACATGTGCATGAAAAACGCATTCATCTTCTGTATCAATAGGTCGTCGGTTGCACAAACACTAAAATGTCTCCTTTGTTTGCAAAAAAAGGTTTGTTGGTAAAACATCATTGACAATTACCAAGATTGTTTTCTTCATCTTTGGTGGAGTAGGACCAAACCAGACTAAGTTCCACACCGAGTGGTCACCATGGGGTGTAGTATTGGAAGACTCGTCTATGAACTTGTCATAGTGCTTAGAGGTAGCTACGTGATAAGCTCTTCTGATAGAAAGCAAACCAGGTGAAAGGATCGATGTGGTTGACTAGAGAGGGTGAATAGGCAACTACCATTTTTTAGGCTTTCTTAAAAACATAAGATTATCAACAAATAGGTTGTCTAGAAATGCAACTAGGTGAACAACCTATATGATGCTAACACAACAAGCAACACAAGCATTTAAGGAAGACAACACAACAAAAGCTTGCACAAAGTAAAGGTAGAAATAACCACAAGTGGAGCCGGTGGAGACGAGGATGTGTTACCGAAGTTCCTTCCCTTTAGGGGGGTGCATCTCCGTTAGAGCGGTGTGGAGGAACAATGCTCCCCAAGAAGCCACTATGGCCTCCGTATTCTCCTCACGCCACAATGCAAGATGTCGTGATTCCACTAGTGGTGCCCTTGAAGGCGGCAACTAAACCTTTAAAAACAAGGTTGGGGCAATCTCCACAACAAGCTTGGAGGCTCCCAACAACACCACGAAGCTTCACCACAATGGAATGTGGCTCCGAAGTGACCTCAACTGTCTAGGGTGCTCAAACACCCAAGAGTAACAAGATCCGCAAGGGATTAGTGGGGGGTATCAAATTTCTCTTAGTGGAAGTGTAGATCGAGGCCTTCTCAACCAATCCCTAGAAAATCTACAAGTTTGATTGGCTAGGGAGAGAGATCTAGCAAAAATGAGCTTTGAAGCAACAATGGAGTTTGGTAACGGAAGAGGTAAGTCTTCTTGAAGAAGAAGACCCCCCTTATATAGTGGGAGGAAGAATCCAACCATTATCCCACAACTCAGCCCGCAGAGGGCGGTACTACCGCTCCCTGGAGCAGTACTACCACATGAGGCAGTGTTACTGCTGCTAGGCCCAGCGGTAGTACTATTGGGGCTGCGCACAGAGAGTAGGGCGAAGGGGTAGGAGAGAGAGAGCCCCCGAGCGGCACTAGTAGTGGTGGTAGGGCGGTACTACCGCCTATAAGCGGTACTGCCGCTCCTACTGCCTCCCAAACTGACACAAGAAGCGACGGTCTCGAATCGAGGCGGTATACACGCGGAACTGGAGCCATACTACCACTTGTAGCCATGGGTCATACTACCGCTGTGAAACAACGGTACTACCGCTTGTGGCTATAAGCGCTACTGCCACTTCGGTCGTGCGGTACTACCACTGGCGCCTCCCTTATGCCACTTCCTTGATAACAAGTAAACTCCAAGAAAGATGGAAGGAGTTGGGGTGCAAAAGAGATGTGTACGTGATGATTCCACCCTAGCCTTTCCGATATGGACCCCCTCTTGATAGTACGGTGTCTCTTACGACTCAAGTCCACCGAAACTGAAACGAAAGAGAACTACACCATCTTTGGTTTAAACACCAAGGGGTAGAAATCGTCTCATGCCATATAGATGAATATCTGAAATGCTCAATGCACATGATTGGTCCACAAACGCATTGTCATCAATCACCAAAAATATCAAGGGAGAAATATGCCCTAACAATCTCCCCCTTTTTGGTTGATTGATGACAAAATAGGATTTGCACAACGATATGATAGTAAAAAGGCAAACCCCAAAGTCTACAAAACATATATGGGCTCCCCCTAGATGTGTGCTATTAATCAAGTGTGCTTTTGGAATGCAAGGCACACACACTAGGATCAACACTCCCCCTATATTTTATAGACCAGCAAAGCTAGCATCTACAAACTTGGAGAGGAATAACTAGGATGCTAGAAGTAGTAAGTGAGCACTATAGATAGATAAACAATAAAGTTTAATGCCCACAAGCTAACAAGGTACTTGATATGCAAAGGATAATAAGGTAGCATATGTCTTACACCATATGATAGGATAGACAGGTCTCATAAGCATACACAAACAACCGATAAATGAGTTCACGAGAGAGAAAGACAAAGACTAATAAGACATACACTGGCAACACAATAAATCCCTAAATGCTCTCCACCATTGGCATCGAGATGCCAAAAAGAGAAAGAAAACATGAACGGCAATAGGTGATAGCAACTCTAGATATTGCCCTCCTCACAGCCCCGCGTGGTCGCCTGCAACTCCGTCATCGGCAGGGGCATGTTGATCGGTCTCTGAATCAGTCCATGGACAGTGCAGAGAGATCCACTCCTCCTCATCTATAATCTTATCCTCGGATCCACTGGCAACCTCAACATAAAGCAAACACATAATCTTCTTCTGATGACTACGAGAGTTCTTCTCATACACATGTGCCATATACTGCCCATGGGACTCCATGCTGAATAGCTTCTTCATCTTGCGCTTGAGCTTCTTGGCCCATGAAGGCTCAACACCAAAAGGCTCATAATCATCATCATCATTGTCGGCCTCAACCGCATCAGCTCCATAAGGAATCTCAGACTCAGGAACGGGAGTGCCCCAGTGCTCCTTCTATCGTAGTCGCTTAACCTCATGAGAGACCACGTCACCGGTCTCCAGCCTGTCATTAGGATAAGTGTGTTCACATGCCTTCTCAATAAGCAACATCAGGTAGGGGGCATAGATGGGGCACTTACAATCAGTAATGGCAGAGAGGAGCTCTAACCACATGACATGGGAAATATCCAAGGACTCTCCTATGTTGTTCTCCTTCTCATGTTGGCAGAAGAGCAACATATCCACTAAGTAAGAATGAACCATGTCCAAGTTCCCAATGCGAGGGAAAAGAGTGTTCCTGAAGATGTGATGTAGGATATCCAGAAAGGGAAACAACTCATAAGTCTTCTTCTGCATCTCGGGGTTAACCTTCACTGTGATGTATTGCCAAAGAGACTGCTTGTGAGTAGAAGAAGCATTTTGATGAGGACAAAAGCCAACCAGGTTGTCAAGCCCCTGATCTTCAACACCCAATAGTTCCATGAACGCCTTCCATTTGACTTTGAGAACTTTGCCATTGGTCATCCAAGTCAAAGTTCTTTCTTCATCAGTGCCAAGGTGAACCGTAGCATAAAATTGAGCCACCAAATCCGCATCAAAGTCCTTGTTGAACACCATGAGCTCGAGGATGTTTAACTGACACGTCTCCAGTGCCTCGCCAAAATAGTTATGATCCTTCTCCACATAAGCAATGTCGATGGAGCAGACATCAACATGGAGATTCTTCTTTGCTTTGAGCCCATCAAAGTAGACAAACCACTGAAACCGGTTCCAGAAGGGGCGATTGACAAGAGCTGGATCTTGATCTTGAGCATATGGGTTGCGGTGACGAGCCACACAGAACTCCTTAGAGGTCGTCTCTATCACAGACTTGGTCTTCGACTTGGGCTTGCTGGCAACTTTCTTGGAATGAGGCTTTGGCTAAGATGGAGGAACACTTGAAGATGCACATGCTGCTTCAGAAGTGCGATAGCGCTTAGACCTAGTACGCCCGGGGTAGACACGACGGACGGGGGGCTCCGAAGTGCCATCACCTGGAACCACACACACCAAAAAGAAAGCAACAAAAAAACCAAGCATAAGCCCGCAAAAAAGGAGAACAAAACACAATGATTGGTATGAGAAAAATGGAGGCTGGCATCCTGACTGGTAGTACCGCTCCTGCACAGTGGTAGTACCGCCCACGAGCGGTAGTACCGCTCCAAGGGAGCAGTAGTACCACCCGAGATGGAGGGCGGCAGTCAGGCCACTGCCGCTGCTAGATCCGGTACTACCGGGGGTGCCAAATTCAAAATTACTCCTACCAATCATCAACCGACTAGTATAGCAGCCTTCAACGTCCTACTCAAGCCTCGATTTGGCCAAAAATCAATAAATGCAAAGACTATTGCCCCAAAAGACAAGCAACGAGGAGGAGAACGGGGGCAATACCAGCATCCATGGCAAGAGGAAGGGGTGGGGATTGACTTCACCGGTTGGAAACGCGGAGGATGGCCCAGAGAAGGAAGCCCGGCGGCGGCCTCCTGCAGCGAGTTGTCGCTGGAGAGAGAGGAACGGACAAGGGGAAGAACTCGAATGGGTATGGTGGTAAAAACTCCCCCGGCCCGATTCATAACCCCCAGTCCCACCCCACAACAGTAGTACCACTCGGACGGGCGGTAGTACCGCTTGATGTCACTAAGCGGTAGTACCACCCTTCACCAGCGGTAGTACCGCCCAACGATAACATGACTAGACGAGGTAACACCAAAAGACTTAGCGACGGGAAAAACAAACCAACAAACGGAGGGAGGAACTCCAAGAGAAAAGGACAACTAAAAGCATGAGATGCACCCTTGGAGACACTTAGAAACAAAGCAAAATAAAACACAAACCAATCCGACTAGCAGAAAAGGAAAGCAAAACACCTCTCAAGGAGAGGGCGGTTGCCGAGGCCACCTATGTTTGAGCCAATTGGTATGGCACCGCAAAGATTTTAACCTTGGGCCCATGACCAAAACTCATCTTTGAAGCGCAAGTGCCATCAAAAATGGCTATGTGAAATATGTGATCTATTTATGCATAATGGGGGGAGGGAGAGTTCATTGAGAGAACAACACACCCCTATGTTCATGCCTACATCTAACAAGATATGATGATGAGGGAGGTGGGGTGTGCCTAGATTCAAGCCACATTGCTCGAGTCAATGATATTTAGCTCAGGCCTTAACTCACGAAATCTTGCTTCATCCAAAGGCTTTGTGAAGATATCTGCAAGTTGCACTTGAGTACCTACATGAATAACTTCGATCTCCCCAGGCTTGATGTGATCCCGAATGAAGTGATGATGAATCTCAATATGCTTCGTCTTGCTATGTTGCTCTAGATTGTAAGAGATCTTGATTGCACTTTCATTATCGCAAAATTGAGGCACTTTGTCACAAATGAAACAGTAATCCTTTAAAATTTGCCTCATCCAAAGAAGTTGAGGACAACGACAAGCAGCAGCAATAACAAACACTTTAGAGGAGTCAACCCCAGTATTGGATCCTGGCACGCCCGCTTCAAGGAAGATCTCGGATAGCTGCAACATAGGGTCAATGAAGCTCATAGAGCTGCCATGTTCTCTTACTATGCTACGCTTGGTTAAACACACTTAGTTAGTTATACGCCTGGCCAGCCACAGTTGACCAATAATGGTGATGTTGTAACAAACCACTCTTTGTGCTGTCACCAGGGGTGGGTGTCTCTGTGTATGATGTGTATGTCTATGTAAACACTCCATTTATATAGATATATGAAAACACAGTAGGAGTTCTCTCCTACTATCAATTCCCTCATAAAAACAACTAGCAGCAGCAACATACTCGGCTTCGGTTGTGGAGAGAGACACACAATTTGGTTTCTTTGAAGACTGACTTACCAAAGAGCGACCAAGGAATTGTCACCCTCTGGAAATTGACTTTCTATCCACATGGTCTCCCGCCCAATATGAGTCCGAATATCAAATGGGATCAGAGCTTGAACCTTTAGGGTACCATAAGACAAAGTTTGGGGTATGAGCCAAATATCAAAATATTCGCTTGACAGCCACAAAGTGACTTTCCTTAGGCGCTGCTTGAAACCGTGCACACATTCCCACACTCAACATGATATCCGGCCTAGATGCACTAAGGTAAAGCAAGGATCCAATCATAGAACAATATACCTTTTGATCCACCGCTTTACCATTGGGATCAATGTCAAGTTGGCATTTGGTCGGCATTGGAGTAGAGGCCGGCTTGACATCACTTAGCTTGAATTTCTTGAGCATTTGTGATGCCCCCGATTTGACCGTACACTAATCATGCACGCAAATGTATACGACTAACATCAGGGACTCATGGGAAGATATCACAACACAACTCTAGACACAAATAAAATAATACAAGCTTCATATTACAAGCCAGGGGCCTCGAGGGCTCGAATACAAAAGCTCGAAAGCAACGCAGTCAGCGGAAGCAACAATATCTGAGTGCAAACATAAGTTAGACAAGTCTTCCTTAAGAAGGTTAGCACAAACATGAATGATCAAAGAGGCAAGGCCTCCTGTCTAGGACCTCCAAACTACTCCTGGTCGTCAGCTGTCTCCACGTAGTAGTAAGCACCATCGAGGTAGTTGAAGACGTCAGTAGTGGCATCTGCCTCTTGGGATCCGCCATCTGGTTGCAACAACTAGAAAGAAGAAAGAAGGGGGAAAGGGGGAGCAAAGCAACCGTGAGTACTCATCCAAAGTACTCGCAAGCATCAGATCCGTACTAAGTATGCATCAGTATCAAAGGAATGAGATGTATATGTGGACTGAACTGCATCATGCTAGAATAGAGGGAAAAGGCCTAGCCTATCAAAGACTAGCATCTTCAAGCATATTCTGGCAACCACCATCTTGTAGCAGTAGAAGGGAGTATAGAATAGCATTTTAATTAAAAAGCATGTTGTAACAATAACCATCACATATCTCAAGTATCCATTTCTAGTTCTGATAGATCGGGATATAAGACTGAACGTCCATTACCATGGACACGGCTATTCGAATAGATAACTTCCCTGCAGGGGTGCACCACGTTACCCTCGCTCGACCACCTCTGGCCGGACACACTTTTCGGAATCAATGCCCGGCCTCAGAAAATCAACACGTCGCAGCCCTACCTAGGCTCGGCAAAGAGGTCCCCGGCGGTCTACATCCTAAGCACTCCGGGGTCATGGGCCATCTCCCATTGCACTCCGGGTCATTATGCGACGAACAGGGATGAGCACCACCTCATACTGGATGGCACTAGCCCGACAGGCCCACAATGCTAAACTAGACGTCTGACAAAGCTTCGGCCGATACCACGACACCGAGGCCCATAACTATTCTCGTGTGGCGGTTAGTGCGTAAAGGCCAAAGGCCAATTCAGAACAAATACCCAAACCAATAGTTTATTAGGGACTCGCGAAGACGAGAAGAGACTCATGATAATGTGACCCCGTTGCCCTGTCTCAAGGAAATACAGCAAGGGCTAGCCCGGCCCACTCGAGGGCAGCTTGCCTGCCCAGTCGTACCTCGTAATTATCTCGCGGGTGCTCCACGGGCCCGCCCGACTTTCACAACAACTTGCGGGTACCCATCAGGAACGACCCGGCTTTAACAGGTCTCAAGTAAAGTCAAGGTAACCGTGTGTCCAAACATCAAGGGGGGAAACCCGAGGAATTACCCTCGGTGGATTCCGCTCGATGTAATCATCAAGGCGAACGTACGAGGAATCACCCTCGTGGTTCACACTTGAGGTGTTGCACGATAGAGTCGTATCAGGAATGGTGAAATAGGAATCTCCCTCGATGACCACGACCTAATAGCTACACTACAGAGTCATCATCAGGAGTGTGTTACGAGGTATCACCCTCGGCACTCGATAGTAGCTCTGCAGAGTCAAGCAACTAAAGGGGCGTGATGTGGTGTGAGGTGTCGGGCTTTGTTTGTCGATCCCGTTGATCGAGTCGTCGATGATGAAGCAGGAGCAACAAGGACAAGGTGGGGGTCACTAACGGATCACTATCTAACCTATACTAAGCAGTTTAGCATAAGCAGGTAGGTAACAATAGCAGATACAAAAGCGGGATATGCATCATAATAGGATCAATCGATAATAGTAGCAAAAGCTAATGCAAGTATGATAGATAATAGAATGGGCGATATCGGGATGATCAAGGGGGGCTTGCCTGGAAGCTCTGTTGAAACGGAAGAAGTGTCGTCGCCGACGTAGTCGATCACAGTGGCATCAGCAGGAGTCTCGAGTTTTATCGGAGAGAAGAGGGGGGAGAAACAGTAAATACAAAGCACATGTATGCATGACATGACTACAGACAGAGCTAGGCGTGTTCTAACGCAGTGCTACACGATACCAGCGAAGGGGGATAACATCCGGGAATGTTTTCCCGGAGTTAGGCATTTTTGAACAGATGAAATGGAGGGGACGGTTGCAGGTTCCCTATGATAGGGATGTGTGGCGGACGAACAGACCGCGTATTCGAATTCATCTTGTCGTTCTAAGCAACTTTCATAAATAAGACGTTTTCATCCGAGCAAGGTTTTATTTTCTATGATTTTTCAAAGTTTTAAACAATATTCTGAAATTACTTTTAATTTGAAAATAAACACGAAATTGCTAGGTGCACCCAGCAGTGCACCAGAAAATGACAGTGGGTCCACGGGGTCCCAGTTGACCAGTCAACATAGACTGGTCAACAGGGGGGTGGGCCCCTGTGTCATACACACTTTTGCTAATTAGTTGTTTAATTAAGCTAACCACATAATTAGTTTGATTAACCAATTGTAATTAAGTTAATTAACTAATTAATTTATAATAATTTTTATTTTTTAATATTTTTATTACTTTTTTAAGGGCGCTGGGCCCCGCCCGTTGAAGGCCCAATGGCCTTAGCGGGTGATGGGCAAACGGGCGCTAGGTGGAGTACACGCCGGAGCGGACCCGGGCAATGACCGCAGGACGGACGCCGGATCACATGGCCACGGTTGGGCGCTGCCCAGGGCGGCCAGAGAGCACCAGGCGGGGGGTCAGGAGAGCGGAGGTGCGGCAGGCCGGAGGTGTGGGGAGGCGGCGGCGGGGGGCGGAGCAGGACGGGGCAGAGCGGCGCTTGGTAGTGAGCGGTGCGCGAGGCGCGGTGGCGGCGGCAGTGCGCGGGAGGCTGCGGTGGTGGCGTGGCAGCAGCAGAGCAGCTGAAACAGGGGGCAAGCGGGGCGACGCTGAAGGGCGCAAGGCGCGGTGGAGAGCGATGCGGCCAGGGCACACGGGGTGAACCGCGGCGAGGCAGCAGCGAGGAGCAAGTGCGCCCAGAGCGAGGCCCGAGGCAACCGTGGTGCGGGGACGCGCAGCGAGCATGGTCAGAGCCGCGGCGAGCGTGTGCTCGGGCGCGACGGGTGTAGCCACGGGCGCATCAACGGCCGTGACGACTGCGATGAGGGCGCACGACGGCTACGAAGCTCGACGCGGCGGCCGGCATTGGGCGGGGACGGAACAGCGGTAACAGTGCGCAACAGGAGAAGCGGAGCGGCTAGCGAGGCGATACGCACTACGGGGATGATGACGTGTTCGGGCCCATGCCATTTGGTCACCGGAGCCACGCCGCCGAGGAGCTCGCGTGGCGACGAGCTCGTTTGCGTTGGGGCGACCGTTAGCCGTGCGGAGAGAAAAGGAGGGAGGAAGACAAGTCTCACCGAGTAGGCTCACGGAGGCCCGGCGGGAGGTTTAGGAGCAGCCAAGTCACCAAAATTGAAGGAAACGTCGGTGTGGTCCGAGGTGGAAGAAGAGGCGGGGCGACGTCCCGAGGGCGTCCAAGCTCGAACAGGTGGTCGGGGAAGACGTTGGAGACAACGGTGGACCACACGGAGACGTCGGGGCGGGGTGTTGGGTACGGTGGCCGCGGTGGCGGCGCGGCGACGGCGTCGGAGGAACTCGGGATAGCGGAGCTGAAGGGGGATGAAGATGCGGAGTGGGCGACGGGGAGCGTGCGAGTGAGTGCGTGGAGCAGGGGAGGCGAGGAGACAAGGGAGGAGCCGTGGCGGCCTTATCCCCTCGACGGGGGTAGCGAGGCAGTCGGGTGGACACGAACTGGAGCCCCTTCCCTAGGTCGGTCGAACAGGGAAGGAGGGAAACGGCCCGGGGAGGGGTCGGTGGGCTGGACCGGCCATCTGGGGCCAAGAGGCCCGGTGGGAGGGGGGCTTGTTTTAGTTTTGTTTGTTTTCTTTTTCTGCAGCAGTTTTGTATTTTATTTAGGCATTAAATGACTTTTGTAAAATATGGGACTTGGCCACATATTTACATTGCATTATTTGGCACAGTTTGAACATTTTTGTTTTGACACTACAAAACTTTTATTTTTGACGTTATTTGAAATTTGAATTTGGATAAAGTGATTTAGCAACAGTAAAACCGATGATCTAGCATTGTTAATAGGAAATTACTGTAGCTTAATTATCCAGGCGTCACAATTCTCCTCTACTACAGGAAATCGCGTCCCAAGATTTAAGGGGTGGAGTAAGGGGGAAAGGCTCGAGAAGGACGGAGCTCAATACAAGATAGGTACCTGGGGGGCTATCTTAGTGAACGTGGCATAGAGGCATCTCTCGAGTTGAATTCAAGAAAGTCATCTAGAGCAAGGTAAGAAGGTGCAATAAGAAGCTTCAAGCGGATAGACAATCATCCAATGTGTGAAACAATGTGTGAAAAAGACTTCAGAGCAACGAGAATAAGTATTGCGTCTGGTACCATAATAGATCGTCTCTCGGAAGGTGGCTCCTGATGTTCATACACAGCCAAACGTGAGGAATGACTTTAGAAACATGGGTGTACAGGAGAGTCAGGTTTCGATCATGTGGAACTGTGGGTTATGGGCCCACCATGTGGGTTAAAAGCATCAAGGCGCTAAGATTTTGCACGATCATGATGGCAAGGTAGGTCAGAGGACAGCCTGTCAATTATGTTGGCAACAACGTTGGTACCAACCGTGGGGGACGAAGAGAACCATTTTCCTGCTCGTCAATAAGAGGCGGACCAATAGGCAAAGTTCTCATCCATTGGTGGCTACCGGAATGTCATCAACAATAGTAACAAGGTCTTACTGACAGAGCTTGTACACCGAGGTGTTTACGTAAGCAGGGAATTATCATTGCCCAGATATGTTAGGTTACCAAAAAGGTTAACCAAAACAATGGAAGGGAAAGTGTAGACTCGAATCAATTATCGGTGCCCTCGAGTGTCTAACAACTCAGAACTCATGGAAAATTTGAATCAACAAGAAATAATAGTTGATGAAGAACTCATAAAAAGTTATGTAGTTCCGTGATATTCTTGAGATGCCAGAGGGTAATACTCGAGGGTAGAGCAGAATAGAGGTTGGACATGTGAAAAGATCTGCGAAAGTCAAGTACTTCAACTTGTCCGAGAAATGGGACCAAAGAAGAACAATATGGTCGGAACCATGGTTGCAAAGAACCAAATATAGATACAAGATGAACTTACCGCAAGGAGGTTATTATTATAACAAGAAGCTTCCATGATAGGATCTACATCATTTCCATGGGCATGAACACAGAGTTCAAGGTCGACTCCCACTTCTTCAATACATAACCTTTCGTTCACTTCTCGCATTCGATGAAGTTGTAGTGTTGATATTTTATCTGGCAAAATACCAGAGGAGTAAGACTCGTGAAGACTCTCGAGTTCAAATGGATTTGATAAGGCGTAGGTTCAACCCATAGGGGCATCTTAGGAACCTATTCCACAAACTTCAGGAGTAAATATCTCAAGTTCGAGAGTAGAGCATGGTTGAGGAAGAAGAGGATATAATTTACCAAAGGCATTATGTATCCGAGGAAAGGCTCACAAGATTACTGGTTATGAAGGACGTTGTTGGATAAAACCCGACAAAGGATCTAATGGTCCACAAGGGATCTGATGTGAGCATCTGTACTCAACTAGAAGAAGAAAGAATGCAAGGAGATCATACTATAGAAACAACTGACTAATTCAAGCTCAAATGCAAAGGAATTATGATTTCCAAATCAAGGTATCAGAAGCAAATGCTCTGATTAAGGATGGATAAGTTGAATAGACTCAAAAAGAAAATCAATCAAGGCTTGATTCGCCGAACACCAGCTCATGTCCGGAGTGGTGTCTGAACCAAGGGAAGAATTTTAAATAGGACTGATGATCGCGAGCATTCACAAACAAATGGAACTAAATGCTCGAAATTATGATGACAAAGGATGCTAATGAGTATTGCTAGACATATGGAAGTAACCATAATGCAAGTAGATAAGCATTTGCAGAGCAATAGTTGGAGAGGGTTATCGGAAGATCTGATAGTACCTCAAAGTATCTTGTGAATCACTTTATCAACTAGGAATGTACGGATACTCGGCAAGCGAGAGTAATTATCCTTAGGGATATTCATGTGAAAAAGAACTGCAAGGAAGTAGGCTCAAGGGATTCTAGTGACAACGGAGAGTATTCCGAGGCTTCATGTAATAACAAGAGCAACTGGGATTGAAAATATGAACGATAGGTGTATGTGGTTATCCAGAGGGACTTTTCGGTAGTAGGGAATTGCAACTGCTAAGGGCACAAGGGTATCAGAAAAACAACAGAGAGTATCTTCAAAATCTTCTAGTGCACCAAGCAATCATCTCGAGTGAGGGGCTCTCCGGGAGAAAGTATTTACGAGAACCTAGAGTTCATAGCAAAATCATTTAACCCGAATAGAGGAGAGATCAGATTCCTAGAGTATGTACAAGGAATAAAAGATCCTAATTGATAGAGGCAAAGGTGTCCCGTCTTTCGATGAGATGGTGGCTATCGTTTTTGGTGGAGTAGACTTTGATGATCTGACTACGAACGTGCGAGGACGTCACGCCTTAGCAATCGCTAAACCAACTTCGAGAGGTTATTGACCACGCCGGAGCACGATCAACCTGACCACGAGGGTCTATTTCCTGCAAGCAAACGAAGAACAAGCAAGAAACTAAGATTGCAATCTGGATATTTCGAATATAAGATGAAAGCTTTATTGATCAAGGTGGGGTTCTGTGACGTCTTTGTCTGGTCGTTGAACACAACGAAGTACGCGAAGTTGCAGCTATGGCGAACTTTAATCTAAACAAAACCTAAAGTCTAAACGACACCCTAAGGGCTGTATATATGGAGAAAGAGAGAGGGAATTTCGTGGCCCCTTGGAGAAGGGGTCCGAAACCAACCCTAACTCTGTTTTCCCCACACATACGGACTCTAAAAATAGCCTATACTTTACTATTTCGAAATTACATGGGCCTGGCCCAATAATAAGGTGACGCAGCACCTATAATAGCCTCTGGACGAAATTTATGAAGTGGCATCTTGTATATTTCGTCCAAGGATTCACGCCCTCATTATGGTGGCTTCAAAGTCCTGAAATCATCACTTGTAACTCCGTTCTTGTTCCCCTTGCGCATGCCATCATCTCCATGCTTGATCTTGCTCCAATGTTCATCCTTCTTGTCCAAGCTAGGCCCTTGATTTGTAAGCAAGACAAACGTATCCAATTTAGGCAGCATCATATTCTCATTAACATTAGAATCATTACCAAGAAACGAAAGTACCTAGTAATTTTATTGGCGTGTGCGAGCTCTAGTAATTGGTCATGTATATGTGTCAGTTGGGGTTGTGGGTGTAACCTTGTTAGTGATGTCCTCATCATCCTCCCCTTCTTGAATTGAAGTCTTTCTCGACGGAAGCTCATCTTCCTCACCCAAGTAAGGCTTCAAATCTGCAATGTTAAATGTGGGACTAACCCCAAAGTCTGCAGGCAACTCAAGTTTATATGCATTATCGTTTATTTTCTCTAACACCTTGAAAGGACCATCAGCACGTGGCATTAGCTTTGACTTGCGCAAATTAGGAAACCTATCCTTACGCAAATGTAACCAAACAAGATCTCCAGGTGCAAATACAACACGTTATCTACCCTTATCGCCAACAAGTTTATATTTAGCATTCATGCGCTCAATATTTTCCTTAGTTAACTCATGCATTTTTAAGATCAATTCAGCATGTTGTTTAGCATCAAAATTAACCTTCTCCGAAGATGAAAGAAGCAAAAAATAAATAGGTGCACGAGGTAGGAAACCATAGACAATTTCAAAAGGGCACATCTTAGTAGTAGAATGCAACGAACGATTATAAGAAAATTCAATATGAGGCAAGAATTCTTCCCACATTTTCTTGTTATTCTTCAAAACAGCCCTAAGCATAGTAGACAAAGTTGTATTGACTACTTCAGTTTGTCCATCTGTTTGGGGGTGACAAGTAGTACTAAAAAGTAGTTTAGTCCCCAACTTAGCCCATAAACATCTCCAAAAGTGGCTAAGAATATTAGTATCACGATCTGAAACAATAGTATTTGGCACACCATGCAAGCGAATAATTTCACGAAATAACAAATCAGCAACATTAGCAGCATCGTCGCTTTTATGACATGGTATAAAGTGTGCCATCTTCGAGAACCTATCCACGACAACAAATATGCTATCCCTCCCCTTCTTTGTTCGAGGTAAACCCAAAACAAAGTCCATAGATATATCTTCCCAAGGAACACTAGGGACAGGCAAAGGCATATATAAACCATGAGGATTGAGTCGTGACTTAGCTTTTTGACATGTAGTGCAGCGAGCAACAAAACGCTCAACATCTCGTCTCATCTTTGGCCAAAAGAAATGTGTAGCAAGTACGTCCTCCGTCTTCTTCATGCCAAAGTGTCCCATTAATCCTCCTCCATGCGCCTCCTGCAACAACAAAAGATGAACAGAGCTAGCTGGAATGCATAGCTTGTTAGCACGAAACACAAATCCATCATTAACGACGAACTTGTTCCATGTTCTCCCTTCTTTACAATTCTGCAATACATCTTTAAATTCAGCATCATGCACATATTGATATTTGATGGTCTCCAAACCAAATATTTTGAAGTCAAGTTGTGAAAGCATAGTATAATGACGAGACAATGCATCAGCAATAACATTTTCTTTTCCCTTCTTGTGTTTAATAACATAATGGAAAGTCTCTATGAATTCAACCCATTTAGCATGTCTACGGTTCAGTTTTGCTTGACTTTTAATGTGCTTCAAAGATTCATGATCAGAATGTATAACAAATACTCTGGGCCATAAATAATGTTGCCATGTTTCCAAAGTCCGAACAAGAGCATATAATTCCTTATCATAAGTAGAATAATTCAGACTAGGCCAACTCAATTTTTCAGAAAAGTATGCAACAGGTTTGCCATCTTGTAATAACACACCTCCTAACCCAATTCCACTAGCATCACATTCAAGCTCAAAAGTCTTATTAAAATCAGGAAGTTGGAGTAAAGGAGCATGTGTCAACTTATCTTTCAATACCGTGAATGCTTCTTCCTGTGCAGTACCCCAAACAAAAGGCACATCCTTCTTTGTAAGCTCATTGAAAGGTGCAACAATGGTGCTGAAATCTCTCACAAAACGCCGATAGAATCCAGTGAGGCCAAGGAAACTCCTCATGTGTGTGACCGTTTTGGGCTGCGGCCAACTCTCAATAGCTTCAATCTTGGCTGTATCAACCTCAATTCCCTGTGGAGTAACAACATAGCCAAGAAAAGAGACTCGGTCGGTGCAAAAGCTGCACTTTCCAAGGTTACCAAACAAACGTGCATCACGTAGAGCAATAAAAACATCACGTAAATGTTCCAAATGTTCTTCCAAAGATCTGCTATAAATCAATATATCATCAAAGTAAACTACCACAAATCGTCCAATGAAAGCACGTGAAACTTCATTCATTAATCTCATGAAAGTACTAGGTGCATTAGTTAACCCAAAAGGCATGACTAACCACTCATATAATCCAAACTTAGTTTTAAATGTTGTTTTCCATTCATCTCCCAATTTCATACGAATTTGATGGTATCCACTACGCAAATCAACTTTGGAGAATATTGTAGAGCCACTCAATTCATCAAGCATATCATCTAGCCTAGGAATAGGATGACGATAATGAATAGTAATATTATTAATGCATCTACAATCAACACACATACGTGATGTACCATCCTTTTTCGGCACTAGAATAATAGGAACAGCACAAGGACTAAGGGATTCGCGTATATAACCTTTGTCGAGTAGCTCCTGTACTTGACACATAATCTCCTTCGTCTCCTCTGGATTGGTACGGTATGGTGCGCGGTTGGGTAGCGATGCACTGGGAATTAAGTCAATCTGATGCTCAATCCCTCGAATAGGTGGTAATCCCGGTGGCACGTCTTGTGGAAAGACGTCCGCGAACTCCTGCAAAATGTTAGTGACAGCAGGAGGCAAAGAGGAAGGCACGTCCTCAAATGAAAATAAGGCCTCTTTGCACACAAAAGCATAGCAAACAGATTTGCTTAAATCTAGATCATCAATATCAGATTTGGTGGCAAGTAAACATCCACTTTTTAATTTAATTTCAGATGCAACATGAGATGATGGTGTGTTATTAGGCTTCATTTGTTGCTCAAATTCATTTGCCACAATCTGATTTTCACTCTTATTTTGCTCCTGTTTTGCTTTATTAGCTCTATTAATACAATCTTTCAAAATGGAATCACGAGACATAGGAAGCAAAGTAAAACGTTTATCCTTATGAACAAGAGTATACTAATTGTTTCTATCATGGTGTATAGAATTTTTATCAAATTGCCATGGTCTACCAAGTAATAAGGAACATGCTTGCATGGGTACCACATCACAATCAACATAATCAGCATATGTGGAGATACTAAAATGCACACGAACAGTACGTGTTACCTTAACCTTGTTGCTATTGTTGAACCATTAGATGTAGTAAGGATGTGGATGTGGTCTTGTGGTGAGAGATAGCTTCTCCACCATCTCCATGCTAGCCAAGTTGCTGCAGCTACCTCCATCTATGATGACGCGAACAGAACGTTCCTTCACAACTCCCTTTGTATGGAACAAATTATGCCTCTGGTTTTGCTCCGCTTGTGTGACCTGCACACTCAAAACACGTTGAGCAACTAAACATTCATACCTGTCAGTGTCTTCCAGAGCCATGTATTGCATCTCATTTTCGGAATCATCTCCACCATGTTCTTCATGTGTAATAAGAGCCAAAATCTCCTCATCATAGTCACTGGCGGACTCATAACCACCATCCTCAGTAGCAATCATGACACGCTGTGATGGGCATTTGCTCGCATAGTGACCACGACCAGTGCAACGACGACATATAACATCATGTGTTGGCCCATTGGATGCCATGGATGAATAAGAGCTATGCGCAGGACCGGAAGGTGTACTCCTAGCTGATGGTGGTGGTGCCTGTTTGCTCTTATCACGGCTAGAAGTGACGGATGAAGTAGGCGGTGGTGCAACCGGACGTGTCGAAGTAGATGATGCACGCGGTGTCCATGATGAAGGTCGACCTGCAGAAAAATTAGTTCGTGCCAAGGCCTGTCGATCCTGCACTTCACGTTCAGCTTTGGAAGCAAGATGGAATAAACGGGTGATATTATTATACTCCTTATACTCTAGAATTGTCTGTATCTCTCTATTTAAGCCACCCATAAAACGTGCAAGCATAGCCTCATTGTCCTCAAAAATACCACATATAATCAGGCCAGTTTGTAATTCCTGATAATATTCCTCTGCAAAAAAATTTCCTTGTCTTAAACGTTGTAATTTCTGAAGTAATTCGCGTTGATAATATGGTGGAACCCAACGAGTACGCATAGCAGTTTTCAAAGCAGCACAAGTAGTTGGAATATTATCTGGATGTAATCTACAATATTCAGACCACCACACACAAGCAAAACTAGTGAAAGCACAAAGAGCTGCAGCAACACGTCTCTCCTCGGGATATCTTAAACATGTAAAAGGTTGTTCAGTTTCTAACTCCCAAGTAAGATATATATCAGGAACATATCTACCCTCAAATGGTGGAATATTCAATTTTAGTTTAGGGAGATGGTCATGATCTCGTACCTGAGGGTATGGTGCAGCCCTACCATTGCGATTATTTGCATGTGGACGACCTGGTGGTTGTGGTGCTGGTTGTTGCATGTAGTTCTGATTTTGATCAACATCATCCTCGGAAGCCCCTGCGTAATCGTCCTCCTCCTCAGCAGTAGCAGGAGCCACAGAAATATCAACAGCGGCACCAATAGTTTGGCCAGGCTGAAGAGCGACACGGCTCGCTTTGCGTAGGGTGATTTCGCGACGTGAAGGTGGTTGTTGTTGTTGTTGCAACGGTGCAGCAGGTGGAGGTAGACGCACAAGCACTTAAGCGAATTTGGCATCCAACTTGGTGTCAATTGACTTCTCAATGCCATCCATCCTCGCTAGTGCGTTGTCAAAACTGGTCATCACATCTTCTACCTGTTGACCCATCATTTGCTGAAATTTACCATGCAACTCCTTGTTGGTCATGTTCTCCCAGTCAGTCTCGTCGACTTGTGATCCTGGCATGGTTAGCAGCAATAGAAACACACACAAATATGATCCTACAGACGACGAGAAAATGGTGGTGGTGGGGCGTCACAAATCTGTCAAGCAAATCTCAAATTTTTACCAGTTCTTACCCAGCAGCAGGCGGTGATCGGCAACCGTGGTAGTCAAAACTCTCAAAGGTTGGATAAAGCGATTACCAGGGAGAGTCAAACGCACGACGTAGATGTATGTGGAGCTGGGAAGGCTTATAAGATGGTAGCAAAAAGGGTCAGCAATAATCAATTCAGAGATGCAAAGTTGAATAAACGCTCAACGACGGTACTGTGGTGGTCCTTGGCTAGACCGTACTAGAGACGCGAGCCTAGAACACTCTCAAAATCACGGCGCTGCACGTAATCAAGGGGAAAGCACACTCTGGTTTTTTTTCGCCTCTTTTTTTGCGCTCTTTTTTTCGCTCCTCTTTTTTTTGCCGAAAAACACTATAATGGCGAGTGTCTCAAAACTCTTCCCAAGTCAAACTAAGATGATAGGCACGAAATTTGTTTGACGAAAAAAAAAATCGGAATCAGGGCAGCGACGGCGAAAAAGTGTGGTAAAAAAACAGTATGATGTCACGTGTCTCAAAAGACTCAGAAAAACTAAAAATAGGATAGGGGAAAAATATTTTCACCTACCGAAATTTTGGCCTAAAAACTGCCCGGGGGTCTCCAGACGCAGGCAAGGAAACACGAATCCGAAACCTAGATGGATCTCGAGAACAAATCTAATATGAGAAGAACTCGGATTAGTGGTGGATATATGGTGGTAGGATCTGGCAGCGGTTGTAGGTTATGGCAGTGGTGGTGGGATATGGCAGCGGTGGTGGTATGGCAGCAGCGAAGAATATGGTGCGGCGGCGGCGTGACAAACTGTGAAGAGAACTCGAAACTCCAAAGAACTAGACACTAAGACCAGCAACTCGACACGACAATGCAACCGCAAATTCAACTAAGCAAACACAGAAAAGATTATGCAAGGCTCAGACTGGTTCGGATATGATAAACTAACCCTAAATTTTTTTTGTCTTTTTTGTGGACTGTAGGTATGAAGAACAGACTCGATCTAATCTACGAAGAACTGTAAAATCTCACCGAGCAACTTGGAAATCTGATACCACTTGATAGAGGCAAAGGTGTCCCGTCTTTCGATAAGATGGTGGCTATCGTTTTTGGTGGAGTAGACTTTGATGATCCGACTACGAACATGCGAGGACGTCGCGCCTTAGCAACCGCTAAACCAACTTTGAGAGGTTATTGACCATGCCGGAGCATGATCAACCTAACCACGAGGGTCTATTTCCTGCAAGCAAACGAAGAACAAGCAAGAAACTAAGAATGCAGTCTGGATATTGCGAATATAAGATGAAAGCTTTATTGGTCAAGGTGGGGTTCTGTGACGTCTTTGTCAGGTCGTTGAACACAAACAAAGTACGCGAAGTTGCAGCTATGGTGAACTTTAATCTAAACAAAACCCAGAGTCTAAACGATGCCCTAAGGGCTGTATATATGGAGAAAGAGAGAGGGAATTTCGTGGCCCCTTGGAGAAGGGGTCTGAAACCAACCCTAACTTTGTTTTCCCCACACATACGGACTCTAAAAACAGCCTATACTTTACTATTTTGAAATTACATGGGCCTGGCCCAATAATAAGGTGACGCAGCACCTATAATAGCCTCTGGACGAAATTTATGAAGTGGCATCTTGTATATTTCGTCCAAGGATTCACGCACTCATTATGGTGGCTTCAAAGTCCCGAAATCATCACTTGTAACTCCGTTCTTGTTCCCCTTGCGCATGCCATCATATCCATGTTTGATCTTGCTCCAATGTTCATCCTTCTTGTCCAAGCTCGGCCCTTCATTTGTAAGCAAGACAAACGTATCCAATTTAGGCAGCATCATATTCTCATGAACATTAGAATCATTACCAAGAAACGAAAGTACCTGGTACTTTAATTGGCGTGCGCGAGCTCTAGTAATTGGTCATGTATATGTGTCAGTTGGGGATGTGGGTGTAACCTTGTTAGTGATGTCCTCATCACTAATACCACCCAATGGCAACGTGGGCCCGTAAGCCACACAGCCATGTTAGTAACACAAATTTTCAAAGGGTAGACTCAACTTCGGCCAAGGAGTTGGAAATGGGGTTCCTACAGGCAGTCGGCTCTAATACATGTAACATCCCAAAATTCTAAATTTTAGAATGTTATATTAAATACATAGTTTTGATTGTTTGCTTGATTGTGGTATGGTTGCTTGTGTGAATTTGAGTGACATTTGAAACTTTTGAAAGTTAAATGAGAGGGAATGAAATGACTTTCCCAAACTTTCACATTTGCATCTCCATGAATTCAAATTCATTTCAACACAACACCCTAGAGTGAAGATGACATGACTTCTTCCATTTAATAAATGAAAAGGGTTTTGAAAAGATTTGAATTCCATTTGAAAATATTGCAAATTCAGAAACTTTATGCAACTCAATGATTTTCATGAGAGAAGATAAAATGACTTATTCAATATTATAAGAAATATGAGTTGGAAGTTCCTTGGAAAGTATTTTTGAGATATATTTTCAAATTTGAGGTATTTGGTTTTATTCAAATTATTTTTATCCAAAAGTAAAATACATAGAAAATAGGGTAAAATGATTCCCTACAATAGAAAATTGGAGAGAAATGAGTTTGAAATAATTTAAGTATTTTAAAAATATTTTATTTGATTATTAAATAAACCAGAAACACTGTTTGATTTATTTAAATTTTTTGTGGATTTAATTTGACTCTAAAAAATGTTCATGTCGTGGAAATCTTTTTCTGAAAATTTTAATATATAATATGCCTATATTTTATTTTAATTTTATTTGTTTTTCTTTTTATTTATTGTCTGTTATTTAAAAAAGAAACTCTCCCCGCCGAACTGGGCCGGCCCAGCCCAGCCACTCGCCCGCGCGCCCACGCTGTAGCAGGCCGTGGCCCAGCGGCCCACCTCCCGGTCGTCCCCGACCCTCGGTTGCACGTCGCCAGCCGCCGCCGTAGCCACCGTGGACTCCTCCACCGCCTCTCCTCGCCCCCTTCCGCAAGTCACACCGCCCCTCCCTGCCTATAAATACCGCCGTCGCGGCCCTCCTCTCCCCCTCCCGAGCGGCTCACCTCCGCCGCTGCTCGTCCGCGCCGCCGCTGCCGCTTCGCCTCGCCGCTACTGCTCGCATTAGCCACCGCCGCTAGCCCCACCCCGCAGCACTCCGCGCCGCCCCGCGCTACCATCGCCCGACGCCGCCGTCATCTCGCTCGCCGGAACCCCTCGCCGGACTCGTTGGAGTCGTCGGAGCCGTCCTCCCCGTCGAGCCGCCCGAACCGTCGGTAAAAACCCCGGTTCGATCCGGTTCTTTTAGTTAGCTTTGGTTTTTTATATATATAACCAGTTTTTTGTGTTAGTTATTCAACGAACGTTCTCAGTCTAGACTTAGTTAGCGAGCGTTCGCTTGATAGTTTTTATTTTCTTTTCTTTTTCTATTAATTTATGCCAGGGACTTATTTGTTAATAAAAGTTTTTCAGTTTAGTCCCTGTTATTCAAACTAGCACAACTTTTTACTCGTTTGTCCAAATACAACGAAACCAACGCCAAATTCCTCGTCTTGATCTCATCTATCCAGAGAACCAAACTAAAAATATTTGTGAAAGTTTTAAAATTTGAATTCAAACAGATTTGATTTAAACTCCTTTTTATCATAACTTGAGTTTTATAACTCCGATTTAGTTGATTCTTTTTGCAAATCGAACCTCTTGACCTGAACTTTCTAATAAGGTCAAATTCACTTAATTTTGGTACTGTTATAAAAAAAATTTTGTTGCAAGAGTTATTCGGTGGTTTTTGATGTTTTCCGAAGTGCTTTCTTCGTTCTTTTTTATCTTCTGAGAGATTGCTTATGTGTGGTTACTAATGATTGCTTACGATAGATTCATCGGAGTGTGAAGAGTAGATCTATCATGAGTTATGAGTGCGAAGAATCTACATCAACAGTACAAGGCAAGTTCACACTTTGATCATACTTTCCAATACCCAGTTTTACTTGCTTTAGTTATACCCTCAAAGATTTGCATGAGTAGGACTTGATACATGTGGTGATGTTATGTAGTTCATGAGGTAGGAACCGAATGAATTGAGATCAACCCCAGGAATATACGCTTTGTCATTGGTTGCTTAGCCATGCGTAGACGTGGATTGGTATGTGTGATTCATGAAAGTTGTGAGAGAGATATTTAACAAAGGGAAACTTTAAGGTGGCTGGTTTAATACACATCTGGGTGGGTTGGTTGGGGCACCCTGGAGCACCTAGTGGTTTGCCCGGGCACCTGGAGAACCCAGTGCTTGCCCTAGGGGATCCCGGAGGACCGATGTGATCACCCTATTGGAATGCCACCCAGGCTCAAAGGGATCATATGATATTTTCGTGCCTAGAAACTTCCATGTGCAGCCACAAGCCATTATGGGCTCTGGCATAATTGAGTATGTTGTGTGAGCTCTTTCAGTGGTGGACTAGAAGATGTAGGGGGAATCTAGGTGTACCGGTCCATCCGGGGTAAAGAGTAAATGCTTCTGAAAGACTGTGTCTCGGTCATCCGTTTCTCAAACACCATGCAGTGCGAGAAAATTAACAGACGAGATCGAGTCTTGTGGGGAAAAGTGCACAAACCTCTGCAGAGTGTACAAACTGATCATGATTAGCCGTGTCCACAGTTATGGACATCTTGAGTATCTAGAAGTGGATTATTTTATGGATCTCAACACACTATTTAATTAATTTGTTGGGTTATTGATGACTTCGGGAATTTGGGGTTTGAGATGGAGGACCCATTCCCAATATTTTCTTAACTAAGCTGAGTAGTAAATAAAATTTATTCCTTTGTTGTATGGAAAAGCTAGCTTTATGCAAAATTAACCTTACAGCCTCCACCAGCAAAATATGCATATAGTGATAGATTTTGTTCATCATTATTCTATGGTTTGAATTTGCCAGTACATTCAATGTACTGACCTACATGGCTGCAACGTCTCATGTTGCAGGAATTTATTCGACGAGTAAGTGAAACGTTAGGGTTGCGTTGTCTACACTCAACTTTGCCGTTGGTGTTGATGGAACTCCACAATTTTGTTACTTCCTCTATGTTGATTGAGGTAATAGTACTTACATTACTTTATACATGTGATTTACCTCTGTTATAAATCCTCGAGTATTGTATGTGTTAGCATACCGATCCAAGGATGACACTTAAGCACATAGACTTGATCCATTCGGGGCGGGTCGCTACAAGATGGTATCAGAGCACATGTTGTCTGTAGGACGTGACCTTAGAAACTGGGAAGCCCATAGAAAAGGATTTATCTAAAACTCTATTTTCAAAAATATTCTTTACCTCTCTTCTTTTCCGAACTTTGCCAAAACTTCCCTTTTACCTGAATAGTTATACAATACCCTTTTTCCATTTTGACCACTTCGGAGTAAAGAGGATTTCACTATACATTAGAAGTGTTGAAGCTACAACAGAGGATACTCCGGAGATTTGAAGAGTTGACGACTTTGAAGAGATATTGACCTTTAGAAGACCAAACCTTTGTTATGTACTTATGTTAGATGCGACGATTGTGAGCCGTCATTTGTTTGATGTTTTTCCGACGGCCACATAATAAAACCCGTCTCTTCAAAACTATTCTTTGTATTGAGTGTATCTCTCTCCATCTCCCGAATCTTATCCCAAAACCCTTGGACCCAATAGAGGATGAATGAAGATAGACTTGTATTCTTTGGACCGATGACCAAGCCGGAGGCAGAGCTATGGATACAAAACATTGAGGATTACTTTAGGAAAAAATTAATTGCAAGGAAGTATGAGTTTCAATACGCTCTTCAGTACTTTACAAGAAGTGCTGCAACATGGTGGAAAATGCATCAAGCCATACAAGGATGTAATGGAGCAAAAAGTTGCGAGGAATTCAAGAAGACTCTGTTAAAATCCTGGCTCATCAAAAAGCATGGTGACAACCCGAAGAAGAAACCTTGTGCCTGCAGGATTTGTGGAGAAATAGGACACACCCAGGAGGAGCACAAGGATGAATGCCCTCATTGTGAAGAAAGTCACCCAGCTGAAGAATGTGCAACTAGGAAGATTACTTGTTTCTTGTGTGACAGAACTACCCACTACCCTTCTCAGTGTCACATTTACCCCCATGGTACAACGAACTATCCAGCTGAAGAAAGAAGCAATGAAAGAAGCCCTCATGAAAAGATTAGAAGAACCTGTGATGAAGGAAGATATGGAAGTCACACACGAAGAAGACCCAATTAAACTTTGGACCAAGTCATGCTATTCATGTGGAGAAAAAGGATACATTTCCCAACATTTTTCGAGGGAGTATCTAGCAGAATTTCTGATAGTGGAATTTTAGTATGACCCACAAGAGATAGAAGAATTGATAGGAACGAAGAAGTCGAGGAAGAGAAAGAGCATGTGTCCCCAGAAGAACCCAATCTCTATGGAAAAGGACCCGAGTCACATCACATGTTACAGGTGCAAGGATTTAGGTCATTACGCTAGCAACTGCCCAACAAGGAAGCCAAGAACCTAGTGAACCAAGAAAGTCACCATGAAATCCCTAGATTTGTCTGATGTCATTTGTATACGCTGCAAGGAATGGAGGCATTTTGCCAGAGAGAATTCGGACCCGAGGAAAGATTAAGCAGAGTAGTTGAGATCTTGATATTGGAATAAAGCATGTAAATAAATGTGGAATACACTTTTTCATTGGGATGTTGAGTTGAGTTATGGAAAGGACATTGTAATAGTTTGTGAAGCAATAGAAGGTGATATGTTTGGAATATAATATGAAATGTTATGAGCTGTCGGTTGAGTATGAGTGCCACTCTTGCTATCTCACCTAGACTAAACCCTTGAACCCATGGACAAGCTGACCCAAACCTTTCTCCGACAAACAACCACATATCACCCAAGGAAATACATACTTTATCCTGAGTGCCCCTTCTATCTTATACCTACATATGACAACCCTTTACGAGTCTTTTCCCAAATGCCCAGAAACGATCATGACCCTGACTAGCGATCAGGATTACCCAAAGATCCTGAAGGACATGATGAAGTGTATTCACCTTGAAGGAGAACCAGTCTACAAAGGTTATCCCTTCCTAGAGAATGGAGTTGAACTTTGGTACGTGGAGGTACACCTCCACCGTGTGGAAGGAGTTTGCCCAAAAACTATGGGTTAATACTTCTTCATCTCTCGAGTACCACGAACAACATTCTTCGACTATGTTCGTGAAGATGCTTTGGAGGCCATACATCAGATTGGAGAAATACTTGAAGCAAGACTTTGTCTCACTCAGGAATGCCTGAGTGGGGTGCAAGCAGAGATGATGGAGATGAAGCATACGGCCAGTATGATGAAGCAAAAGATCGATGATTTCAATAATCACGTTGCACAATTCCAGTGGGACTGAAGCATACTCAGCATGGACAAAGGAATAAAGATGGAAGGAATACTTGACCCTACCAAACTATGTGGATGGCAGCCTTTGTAGTGAAGCACCTACGAAATTTGAGTGTGTAATAGTGGTTCAGTATGTAATACAAGATTTGATATGAGGAGAATATGAATTACGGATGAACCAGCTCATTTTTTTGGGGCGATACTTTTTAGTGTGAACACTGGACCAATGGAAAGGAAAAATGTTGCTCCAAAGAGTGAAGTTTGCACAAAATAAGTTGGAGTTTATTCTTGATAATGATGCTTACCCCAAGGGTATGAAGGAAATAAGTACAATTGGATTTAAAGAGGGTGTAATGCTAGAGTGTGGAGCAATAGTGATTCAAAGGATGAGTTAAGGATATACAAGTTCTGAAGTGGGCCCCCAAGCCGAGGACCTAAGGAGGCTACGTAATCAAAAGGGAACCATGAGACTTGTCAGAAGTAATATGTTTCTGCTGTAGTGAAGCAAGGCATGATGCTAGAGATTGTCCCAATGAGAAGGAGACTTGTGCTAAGTAGTTGAGTTGAAGCATGTAATGGAAATGTAGTAGATTGTAATAAGTTCAGAATCAATAAAGTTAGCATCAAGGTATTGATTTTGGATTTTATGAGTTGTTACTATAACTATATAGGCAATGAGTGAGAACATGATACATGCGATATGATTTGGAAAAGAAATGGTGTTTTTGTTTTTAAGGGTGGTAGAACCCAACACCGTTACCCGAATACAAGAGTTAATTACGTTAGACCTTGGAATGGACCACTCAATGATGAGTCTGAGTAATTACATCGTAATTTGTACCAAGAGAAGGAAAGAATACAATACCATTGGATGGATTTAAGAATGCTAAGGAAGCTGGATGTTGGAAGACTGATCAGTTGCAACCTAATGATGAGACCAAGTGTTACTAGTGATGAGATGAGCCATAACCCACAGGCCCCAGGACCTGTCAAGTAGCAAGCACACTCTTGCTGAAGGAAAACCCCTAGTGAAGTTACGACTTTGTCAACAGACGATCTTAGAGGAGTTTATGAAAAACCCTAGAGTTGTGAAGAACGACAGCTGTTTTGTTGGGCTTGCAGAATCCATGGAGCTATCCAAACCCAGTTCGTCGATAAGAGAAATTCTGCAATGCTTGTGAGAATGACCGAGTGTTAGTATGCGAGATTCACTAAACCATATACAAGGTAATGATTTGGGTGCAGAATGGATTGATCACCATGCCGACTTACTCTTATTATTCGCCTCTGCGATATGGGATGGTAAATCTGAGTGACTTACCCGTAGTATAGAGACGACGCTATCAAAACCTTGGTTAAACCTTAGAATGGTATAGCAATTTACCCTTGTACAAGGAAGCTGTTGCCAATCGTACGTCATCCGGTTAGAATGAAGCCCAGACCATTTTCTGCAGGGACCCCATTAAATTGTTTGATGACCACCATGAGAGATCGAAATTTGTTTAGTATTGGCGCCAGACCTGTTCGCTAAGAAGAACCAATCTTGAAAGAACGTTACCAAGATGGAAGGAAACAAGAATTGAGTAAAAAGGTTAAGTCACTACCGGAAGAGCCCAGAGAAGGAATTATCCTGAAGATTTGAGAAGACCGACCCTGTCAACAATAAGGACGGAGTAGATGAATTTTTGATGGAACCATATCCATGCTTTTAAGTGTGGTAGCACACTAGACCATACCGATCAAAGGATTTGTTAGGAGACTCCGACCCGGAACCCCAACTTATTTCTTGCTAGCCTCTTAGAATCTCGAGGACGAGATTCATTTTAAGTGTGGTAGGTTTGTAACATCCCAAAATTCTAAATTTTGGAATGTGATATTAAATAGATAGTTTTGATTGTTTGCTTGATTGTGGTATGGTTGCTTGTGTGAATTTGAGTGAAATTCGAAACTTTTGAAAGTTAAATGAGACGGAACGAAATGAGTTTCCAAAAGTTTCACATTTGCATCTCCATGAATTCAAATTCATTTCAACACAAAACCCTAGAGTGAAGATGACATGACTTCTTCCATTTAATAAATGTAAAGGGTTTTGAAAAGATTTGAATTCCATTTGAAAATATTGCAAATTCAGAAACTGTATGCAACTCAATGATTTTAATGAGAGAAGATAAAATGACTTCTTCAATATTATAATAAATATGAGTTGGAAGTTCCTTTGAAAGTATTTTTGAGATTTATTTTCAAATTTGAGGTATTTGGTTTTATTCAAATTATTTTTCTCCAAAAATAAATTATATGGAAAATGGGGTAAAATGATTCCATACAATAGAAATTAGAGAGAAATGAGTTTGAAATAATTTAAGTATTTTAAAAATATTTTATTTGATTATTAAATAAACCATAAACACTGTATGATCTATTTAAATTTTGTGGATTTTATTTGAATCTAGAAGAAAAAAATCTTTTTCTAGGAAATCTTTTTCTGAAAATTTTGATATATAAGATGCCTATATTATATTTTTAATTTATTTGTTTTCTTTTTATTTATTGTCTGTTATTTAAAAAAAACTCTCCCCGCCGAACTGGGCCAACCCAGCTAGCCAGCCAGGCTATGGCCTAGCCCAGCCACTCGCCCGCGCGCGCACGCCATAGCAGGCCGCGGCTCACTCGCCCACCTCCTGGTCATCCCCGACCCTCGGTGAGAGACCGAGACCTGCACATCGCCGGCCGCCACCGTAGCCACCGCGGACTCCTCCACTGCTTCTCCTCGCCCACTTCGCAAGTCGCCGCCGCCCCTCCCTGCCTATAAATATGGCCGCCCCAGCCCTCTTCCCGAGCTGCTCGCCGCCGCCGTAAACCGCCGCCGCCGCTGCTGCTCGTCCGCGCCGCCGCCGCTTCGCCTCGCCGCTGCTGCTCGCCTTAGCCGCCACCGCTCGCCCTAGCCCCGCAGCACTCTACGCCGCCCCACGCTACCACCGCCTGACGCCGCCATCACCCCGCTCGCCGGTGTCGCCGGAGCCGTCCTCCTCGTCGAACCGCCCGAACCGCCGGTAAAAACCCCGGTTCGATCTGGTTTCTCTAGTATATTATATATATATATATAACCAGTTTTTTTTTGTGTTAGTTATTCAACGAACGTTCTCTGTCTAGACTTAGTTAGCGAGTGTTCGCTCGATATTTTTTCTCTTTTTTCTTTTTCTATTAATATACGCCAGGGACTTATTTGTTAATAAAAGTGTTTCAGTTTAGTCCCTAGTATTCAAACTAGCACAACTTTTTACTCGTTTGTCCAAATCCAACGAAACCAACGCCAAATTCTTGGTCTTGATCTCATCTATCCAAGGAACCAAACTAAAAATATTTTTGAAAGTTTTAAAATTTGAATTCAAACATATTTGATTTAAACTCCTTTTTGTCATAACTTGAGTTTTATAACTCCGATTTACTTGATTCTTTTTGCAAATCGAAGCTCTTGACCTGAACTTTCTGATAAGGCCGAATTCACTTAATTTTGGTACTGTTAGAAATTGTTTTCTATTGAAAGAGTTATTCGTTAGTTTTTGAAGTTTTCCAAAGTGTTTTCTTCGTTCTTTCCGATCTTCTGAGAGATTGCTTATGTGTGGTTACTATTGATTGCTTACGACAGATTGATCGAAGTGTAACGAGTAGATCTATCACGAGGCATGAGTGTGAAGAATCTACATCAATAGTACAAGGCAAGTTCACACTTTGATCATACTTTCAATACCCAGTTTTACTTGCATTAGTTATACCCTCAAAGATTCGCATGAGTAGGACTTGATACATGTGCTGCTGCTATGTATTTCATGAGGTAGGAACCCAATGACTTGAGATCAACCCCGGGAATATACGCTTTGTTATCGGTTGCCTAGCCATGCATAGACGTGGATTGGTATGTGTGATTCATGAAAGTTGTGAGAGAGATATTTAACTAAGGGAAACTTTAAGGTGGCTACTTTAATACACATCTAGGTGGGTTGGTTGGGGCACACTGGAGCACCTAGTGGTTTGCCCGGGCACCTGGAGAACCCAATGCTTGCCCTTGGGGATCCCGAAGAACATGTGTGATCACCCTATTGGAATGCCACCTAGGCTCAAAGGGATCGTATGATATTTTCATGCCTAGAAACTTCCATGTGCATCCACAAGCCATTATGGGCTCTGGCATAGTTGAGTATGTTGTGTGAGCTCTTTCAGTGGTGGACTAGCAGATGTAGGGGGATGTAGGTGTATCGGTCCATCCGGGGTAAAGAGTAAATGCTTCTGAAAGACTGTGTCTCGGTCATCCATTTGTCAAACACCATGTAGTGCGAGAAATTTAACGGAGGAGATCAATTCTTGTGGGGAAAAGTGCACAAACCTCTGCAGAGTGTACAAACTGATCATGATTAGTCGTGTCCACGGTTATGGACATCTTGTGTATCTAGAAGTGGATTATTTTATTCATCTCAACACTCTATTTAATTAATTTGTTGAGTTATTAATGACTTTGGTAATTTGGGGTTTGAGATGGAGGACCCATTCTCAATATTTGCTTAACTAAGCTGAGTAGTAAATACAGTTTATTCCTTTGTTGTAGGGAAAAACTAGCTTTATGCAAAATTAACCCTACAACCTCCACCAGCCAAATATGCATATAGTGATATATTTTGTTCACCGTTATTCTATGGTGTGAATTTGCCAGTACATTCAATGTACTGACCTACATGGCTGCAACTTCTCATGTTGCATGAATTTATTCGACGAGTAAGTGAAACGTTAGGGCTGCGTTTTCTACACTTAACTTTGTCGTTGATGTTGATGGAACTCCACAACATTTGTTACTTCCGCTATGTTGACTGAGGTAATAGTACTTACATTACTTTATACATGTGATTTACCTCTGCTATAAATCCTCGAGTATTGTGTGTGTCAGCATACCGATCCAGGGATGACAATTAAGCACAGAGACTTGATCCATTCGGTTCGGGTCGCTACAATACCAACTTGTGATGCCCCCGATTTGACCATACACTAATCATGCACGAAAATGTGTACGACAAAGATCAGGGACTCACGGGAAGATATCACAACACAACTCTAGACACAAATACAATAATACAAGCTTCATATCACAAGCCAGGGGCCTCGAGGGCTCGAATACAGAAGCTCGAAAGCAACAGAGTCAGCGGAAGCAACAATATCCGAGTACAGACATAAGTTAGACAAGTCTACCTTAAGAAGGCTAGCACAAACATCAAGATTGAAGAGGCAAGGCCTCCTGCCTGGGACCTCCTAACTACTCCTGGTCGTTAGCTGTCTCCACGTAGTAGTAAGCACCATCGGGGTAGTCGAAGACGTCGGTAGTGGCACCTGGCTCTTGGGATCCACCATCTGGTTGCAACAACCAGAAAGGAGAAGGAAGGAGAAAAGGGGGAGCAAAGCAACCGTGAGTACTCATCCAAAGTACTCGCAAGCATCAGATCTATACTAAGTATGCATCAGTATCAAAGGAATGAGCTGTATATCTGGACTGAACTGCAGCATGATAGAATAGAGGGAAAAGGCCTAGCCTATCGAAGACTAGCATCTTCAAGCATCTTCTGGCAACCACCATCTTGCAGCAGTAGAAGGGAGTATAGAATAGCATTTTAATTAACAAGCATGTTGTAATAATAACCATCACATATCTCAAGTATCCATTTCTAGTTGTGATAGATCAGGATATAAGACTGAACGTCCATTACCGTGGACACGGCTATTCGAATAGATAAGTTCCCTACAGGGTTGTACCACGTTACCCTCACGCTCGACCACCTCTGGCCGGACACACTTTTCGGAATCAATGCCCATCCTCGGAAGATCAACACGTCGCAGCCCTACCTAGGCTCAGCAGAGAGGTCCCCGTCGGTCTACATCCTAAGCACTCCGGGGTCATGGGCCATCGCCCATTGCACTCCGGGTCATTATGCGACGAGTAGGGACGAGCACCACCACATACTGGATGGCACTAGCCCGACAGGCCCGCAATGCTGAACTCAACGTATGACAAAGCTTCAGCTGATACCACGACGCCGAGGCCCATAACTATTCTCGCGTGGCAGTTAGTGTGTAAAGGCCAGAGGCCAATTCAGAACAAATACACAAACCAATAGTTTATTAGGGGCTCGCAAAGACGAGCAGAGACTCACGATAATGTGACCCCGTCGCCTCGTCTCGAGGAAATATGGTAAGGGCTAGCCCAGCCCACTCGGGAGCTGCCTGCCTGCCAAGCCGTGCCTCATAATTATCTCGCGGGTGCTCCTTGGGCCCGCACGACTTTCACAACAACTTGCGGGTACCCCTCAGGAACGACCCGACTTTAACAGGTCTCAAGTAAAGTCAGGGTACCCGTGTGTCCAAACATCAAGGGGGGAAACCTGAGGAATCACCCTCGGTGGATTACGCTCGATGTAATCATCAAGGCGAACGTAGGAGGAATCACCCTCGAGGTTCACACTTGAGGTGGTTCACGACATAGTCGTATCGGGAATGGTGAAAGAGGAATCACCATCGCTGACCACGACTAAATAGCTACACTACAGAGTCATCATCAGGAGTGCGTTACGAGGTATCACCCTCAGCACTCGATAGTAGCTCTGCAGAGTCGAGCAACAAAAGGGTCGTGATGTGATGTGAGGTGTTGGGCTCTAGTTGTAGATCTCGTTGATCGAGTCGTCGATGATGAAGCAGGAGCAACAAAGACATGATGGGGGTCACTGACGGATCACTATCCAGCCAATACTAAACAGTTTAGGATAAGCAGGTAGGTAACTGATACGTCTCCAACGTATCTATAATTTTTTTATTGTTCCATGTTGTTATATTATCATTCTTGGATGTTTTACAATCATTTTGTAGTCATTTTATATCATTTTTTGGTACTAACCTATTGACATAGTGCCAAGTGCCAGTTGTTGTTTTCTGCATGTTTTTTACATCGCAGGAAATCAATATCAAACGGAGCCCAAACACTGTGAAACTTTATAGAGAATTTTTATGGGCCAGAAGACACCTGATGGGCCAAGGCAGCACCTTGGGGGTGCCCTAAGCGGGGCAAACCCCACCAGGGCGTGCCAGGCCCACCTGGTGCGCCCAGGTGGGCTGTGCCCACCTCAGAGGCAACCCGCACCGCCTCTTTGTTCTATAAATATCACAATATTCTAGAAACCCTAGGGGAGTCGACGAAATATTCATCCAGTCGCCGCAGAGTCCAGAACCACCAGATCCAATCTAGACACCATCTCGGATGCGTGAGTAGTTATTTGTAGACCTACGGGTCTGTAGTTAGTAGCTAGATGGCTTCCTCTCTCTCTTTTGATTCTCAATACAATGGTCTCTTGGAGATCTATATGATGTAACTCTTTTTGCGGTGTGTTTGTTGGGATCTGATGAACTTTGAGTTTATGATCAGATCTATCTTTTTATATCCATGAAAGTTATTTGATTTTCTTTGATCTCTTATATGCATGATCTCTTGTAGCCTCGTATTTCTTCTCTGATATTTGGGTTTTGTTTGGTCAACTTGAGCTATTTATCTTGCAATTGGAAGAGGTGCCCGGTAGTGGGTTCGATCTTACGGTGCTTGATCCCAGTGACAGAAAGGGAATCGACACGTATGTATCGTTGCTGATAAGGATAAAACGATGAGATCCATATCTAACGCCATAGATAAACGGATCTTGTCTACATCATGTCATCATTCTTAATGCATTACTCCATTTTTCCATGAACTTAATACACTAGATGCATGCTGGATAGCGGTCGATCTGTGGAGTAATAGTACTAGATGCAGGCAGGAGTCAGTCTACTAATCTTGGACATGATGCCTATTTAATGATCATTTCCTGGATATCATCATAATTATTTGAGGTTCTATCAATTGCCCAACAGTAATTCGTTTACCCACCATTTGCTATTTTTCTCGAGAGAAGCCACTAGTGAAACCTACGGCCCCGGGGTCTTCTTTTTCATATATTTTCCTTTGCGATCTACTTTTTCCTTGCATTTATTTTCAGATCTGTTAAACCAAAAATACAAAAATACCTTGCTGCAATTTGTTCTTATTTATTTTATTTGGCGTTCGATCTACCAATCTACTACAAATTACTCACGTCTGTTTTGCCTATCTTGAGGCGTCGTACCCCGAAAGGGATTGACAACCCCTTTAACACGTCGGGTTGCGAGAAGTTGTTATTTGTGTGCAGGTGCCGTTTATGTTGTGTTGCTTAGTTCTCCTATTGGTTCGATAACCTTGGTTTCACATCTAAGGGAAATACCTACCGCCGATGTGCTGCATCATCCCTTCCTCTTTGGGGAAAAATCGACGTAGCTTTAAGCGACATCAAAAGGAATTTCTGGTGCCGTTGCCGGGGAGGATCTTAAACATAACCAGCTTCCTAATCACAAATCTTATATTATTTTCCATTTGCCTATCATTTTCATCTCCCCCACTTCACAAACATTTGTCGTTTTTATTCGCCCTCTTTTTTGTTTGTCGTGTTCTCGTCAGATTTGTTTTTGTTTGCCCTTATGTCTTACTTGGTTACTTTGCTTGGTTGTTTGGTATAATTGGGTATTTTATTGGGAATCGTAAGGCAAGCGTTTATGGATCCTCATCCACTTGCCAATCTTTTTAAAAGATCCAATTATGTTGAACCAATTGCTAGTGAATTGAGTGCACTAGATTATCTTTATGAAGTTTTGCTTGAGAATCATGAATCTGAAAATTGTGATGAAGTGATTAAAAAGAAGTGATTCATGATAGTTCCATGTATGAAAATCATGATTGGAATGATATTATTACAAATTCTATTAATATCAATTGTGTTAATGATATGCAAAACCCCAAGCTTGGGGATGCTAATTTTGATATGTCCTCTACTTATTGCAATGATCATGATTGGGGTGATTCTTCTTGTGATCTTGAAAATTTGTTTAAGCCTCATGATGATTATGTTATTGATAAGAATATTTGCAATAATATTGAAAGTGGGTTTGGAGAGGTCATGACTTTAGTTGATGTTAATCCTACTATCTTGGAATATTATAAGACTTTTATGCATGTGGATCATGAAGAATTTTTTTTATGTGATGGTTATATTATTGAATTTGAGTATGATCTTACATACAATTATTTTGAGAGGAAAATATGGTTCTAGAAATCTTCGTGTTACTAAATTACCTCTCTTGATGCTTAAATTTTCAAAGTTTTATTCTTCCTTGCATATACTAGATGGTTATTGTCTTGATAATTTGGTTGCCTACAAAATGCCTATCATAGGAAGTATGTTAGACTTAAATGTGTTTGTCACGTGCTTCATGATGCTCTTTTTGTGCTTCAATTCTTGTCTTTCGTGTGAGCATCATTGAAATCTCAAGCCTGTCTTAATGGGTATAAAGAAAGAGCTTGTTCGGAGGCAACCCAACGAATAAAATAAAAATTGCTTTTTATTTTTTGTTCTTGTGTGAAAACCCTTTATTATCTCTGTTGAGATGTGTTTTTGTGGTTTGAATAAAGGTTTGTGCCAAGTAAAGCCTTAGGAACATGTTGGGTGTTAGTAGATTTGATCTTGCTGAAAGAACAGAAATTTGTGCGCTCATGAGAAAAATTCTCATTTTTAACAGAAAAGTGATTTTTAGTTGATTCTTTTTGCAGAATATTAATATACAAATTTCCCTCGTGGTCCTAATTTTTCAAGATTTTTAGTGTTCCAGAAGTATTCGAAACTTCCTGATTACTACAGACTGTTCTGTTTTTGACAGATTCTGTTTTCTTTGTTTTGTGTGCTTATTTTGATGGCTCTATGGTTTTCTTTGATGAGTTTTTGCCATAGAAAAGTTGGAATACCATAGATATAATACAAAAACAAAATATGAATTGCTTTGATACAATACTTATAGTAGTGATTTGCTTTCTTATACTAACGGATCTCACGAAGGTTTTGTTGAGTTTTATGTGATTGAAGTTTTCAAGTTTTAGGTTATCTTACGATGGATGAAGGAAGGATGGAAGAGCCTAAGCTTAGGGATGCCCCGGCATCCCAAGCTATTATCCAAAAATGAGCAACCAGCTAAGCTTGGGGATGCCCCCGAGTGGCATCCCCGCTTTCTTCCTACAACTATCGGTATTTCACTCGAAACTATATTTTTATTCATCACATGATATGTATTTTTCTTGGAGCGTCTTGTATGATGTGAGTGTTTGCTTGTTTTGTTTTGGTTTTTAGGTCATCAATCCTTGCTGTACACACTTATTTGAGAGAACCAAAATTATGCCATGCTTTTTAGAATAGCTCTCTATGCTTCACTTAAATTTTTATGAGCAATGGACTTGCTCTAGTGCTTCACTTATATGTTTTTGAGCACGGTGTGCTTAGTATTTTTGAAGAAATGCTCTCTTGCTTCCCTTAGATTTATTTGAGAGTTAGAAAATTTTAAAGGAATTCTCTCTTGCTTCACTTATATTATTTTGAGAGAAAGAAAGAAAAATTATGTTCATGATCTTCACTTATGTTTGTTTGAGCTTATCAAAAGCAACACATGAAAATTAGTCCCAAAGTGACAGATATCCAAGAAGGATATAATAAGAAGTTTCATGAAGATCACTGGACAAAATAAACTTGATTCCTTGTAATACTTTTGAGACATGATAATGTGATCTGTGAGTTATGTTGATGAGTAATTATGCTCTAGTAAGAATATTAGTGTTAAAGTTTGTGATTCCCTATGCAATCACGAGAGTCAATAATTGTGCAATGAAATTACATCCTACTTGTGGTGCATTATTCGGTGTTATTTATGCTCAATGTTCGCTTACGAGATTATTTGTTTCATGGTTGGTCGCCTCCCAGTCTTTTGCTAGCCTTCATTTTGCACGAAGTATGATCTCTACTTGTGCATCCAAAATCCTTTATCCCAGTTTTGCCACATGAGTCCACCATACCTACCTATATGCGGTATTTCCTTGCCGTTCTAAGAAAATTGGTATGTGCCATCTCTAATTTTCAAAATAAATTTCCCTTTAGTGTGCCCGTACCGCTCGCGAGGCGGTGACGGGTGGCCAATATTTTCCATGCTAGATGTGCTATTCTCATGATGAGTGTTTATTCACTTGTCATTGCACGAGAGTAAGGCAAAGGTATTAGGGATGCCTAGTACCAAAATGAAAAACAAATTTACTTTATGTTGTCAAATAATAAAGTCCTTGGAAAGTGTTAGTATGGAAGGCAACCGTGGATTCAGCTATCCATGGCTTGTGAAAGTTTGGTGGAAAAGGAATAAACTTTATTTTCTGTTTGGTAACCGCGTATGATATATCTAGCATGGAAAGTGGGAAATCAATATCAAACGGAAATATCTAGCATGGATATTTTGTCATGATGCTGTTTTTTGCATGTTTTTTACATCGTGGGAAATCAGTATCAAACAGAGCCCAAACACCGCGAAACTTTTTGCAGAATTTTTATGGGCCAGAAGACACCTGATGGGCCAAGGAAACACCTAGGGGTGCTCCGAGGGGGGCACAACCCACCAGGGCGTGCCAGGCCCCCTGGCGCGCCCAGGTGGGTTGTGCCCACCTCGGTGGCCTCCCGTACTGCCTCTTTGTGAAAGTGCAACTATCCCTGGGTGGTTTTGGTAATTCCTAACAACATATAACTCATTGAACTAATGCACTTTCAAGGTGATCATTTCAGAAAGTGCAATGATTGGCATGGCATGGACTAGGAATGTGGACCCCTCAAAATGCTAAGGACACATATTGGCTCAAGCTCAAGACTCTACATTTTCATTTTAGTGATCCAAGATCACATTGAGTCCATAGGAAAAGCCAATACTATTAAAAGGGGATGAGGTGTTGCTTAATGGCTTACTTACTTAAAATGATTAGTGATATGCTCCAAAAGCCCTCAACCACTTTCTCACATCCATATATGTCCCAAACTAAAAGTCAAACTCGGCCCCACCGATTTGATCTATCCGGCGCCACCGAGTTCATTTGACATAGCCACAGCCACAAACCCTAATCAGTTCGGTCTCATCGATAGGGATCTCGGTCTCATCGATAGGGATCTCGGTCTCACCAAGATGGGATTGCAAACTCTCTGTTTCCCTTCGTAACGTTTCGGTCTCACCGAGATGAGCGATCTGTCCCACCGAGTTCGCAATGCAAACTCTCTGTTTCCCTTTCGTAACATTTCGGTCTCACCGAAATGAGCGAATCAGTCCCACCGAGTTTGCCTGACCAACTCTTTGTTTGCCTATTTCAACAATCGGTCTCAACGAGTTGATGTTATCGGTTTCACCGAGATTACGTTATGCCCTAACCCTAATGAAATCGGTCCCACCGAGTTGATCATATCGGTCCCAACAAAAGGCCTAACGTTCACATTTTGAGCTGAATCAGTCCGACCGAGTTTCATGATTCGGCCCCACTGAGTTTGGTGAATTGTGTGTAATGGTTAGATTTTGTGTGGAGGATATATATAACCCTCCACCCACTCTTCATTTGTGGAGAGAGCCATCAGAACAAGCCTACACTTCCATTACTCATTTTCTGAGACAGAACCACCTACTCATGTGTTGAGACCAAGATATTCCAGTCGTACCATATGAATCTTGATCTCTAGCCTTCCCCAAGTTGCTTTCCACTCAAATATTCTTTCCACCATATCCAAATCTGTGAGAGAGAGTTGAGTGTTGGGGAGACAATCATTTGAAGCACAAGAGCAAGGAGTTCATCATCAACACCATCTATTACCTTTTGGAGAGTGGTGTCTCCTATATTGGTTAGGTGTCACTTGGGAGCCTCCACGAGATTGTGGAGTTGAACCAAGGAGTTTGTAAGGGTAAGGAGATCGCCTACTACATGAGGATCTACCCTAGTGAGGCAAGTCCTTCGTGGGCGACGGCCATGGTGGGATAGACAAGGTTGCTTCTTCGTGGACCCTTCATGGGTGGAGCCCTCTGTGGACTCGTGCAGCCGTTACCCTTCGTGGGTTGAAGTCTCCATCAACGTGGATGTATGATAGCACCACCTATCGGAACCACGCCAAAAACATCCGTGTCTACACTTTCGTTTACACTCTCCAAACCCCTCCCTTTACCTTCATATGCAATGATTTACTTTCCGCTGCTACAACTCTAGAATTGCATGTGTAGGAAGATTGCTTGACTTGTGCTAATTGCTAAAAACTATCAAAACATAAAATTGGGAAAAGGCTAAGCTTTTATTTGGTCAAGTAGTCTAATCACCCCCCCCCCTCTAGACATACTTTCGATCCTACAAGTGGTATCAAAGCTTTGGTCTCCATTTGCCTTGATTTCCATAGCTTTGGTGATCATAGCCTTGGTTTCACAACCTAGGAGAGTATGGCGTCTACCGAGGGAAGTTACCACCATAGAGGTGCTTACTTTGATGGTACTAATTTTGCTAGTTGGAAGTATAAGATGAAAATGCATATTCTTGGACATAACCCCTCCGTTTGGGCTATTGTGTGTATTGGTTTGCAAGGTGAATTCTTTGATGGGAAGGAACCAAACCGTGAAGCCTCCGCTGAAGAATTGAAGATGCTGCGATACAATGCCCAAGCTTGTGATATCCTCTTCAACGGATTTTGCCCCGAAGAATTCAACAAAATCAGCCGTCTTGAGAATGCAGAGGAAATTTGGGATACTTTGATTGATATGCACGAAGGTACCGACTCAGTCAAGGAATCCAAGTTGGATGAGCTTCAAAATCAACTTGACTAGTTCAAGATGAAGGATGGTGAAGGTGTCACTGAAATGTACTCTAGGCTTGCTCTCATCACAAATGAGATTGCCAGCTTAGGAAGCGAAGAAATGACCGATAGATTCATCATCATGAAAATCCTAAGAGCCTTGGATGGAAAATATGACACCGTGTGCACACTGATCCAAATGATTCCCAATTACAAAGATCTCAAGCCAACGGAAGTCATTGGAAGAATTTTTGCTCATGAGATGTCACTCAAGGATAAAGAAGAGCTTCACAACAAGTCTAGTGGTGCTTACAAAGCCTCATGTGATGCTCCTACATCATCAAGTGAAAAACAAGTTCTACAAGAATAGAAGCAAAGAAAGAAGTTCCAAGTCAAGGTCCTACAGTAACAAAAGATCTTCTAGTCGTGAACGCAATTGCTACAACTATGGAAGACCCGGACACTACTCCAATGAGTGTACGGCTCCCCACAAAAGAAGAGAAGACTCACCTGAAAGGAGAAGTAGAAGGGAAGAATCTCCACCAAGAGAGAGAAGGATAGAGATGATCGTTATGAACCAAGACCCTCTCGAAGAAGCAAGGATTCGGAAAGGAAAGACAAATCATCAAGGAGCTATACAAGATGAAGACATCAAGCTCATGTTGGTGAATGGGTATCCAGTTCCGACTCTGATAACTACTCCGACAGAAGCAATCACTCCAACTCAGAAGATACTCAAGATGAAGGTGTTGACGGAATTTCCCTTGTGTCATCCAACTCCTATGACATATTTGACTCACCAAATGAAGGAATTGGAAGATGCTTCATGGCTAAAGGCCCTAAGGTATCGCACCCCGAGTATCTTGATTTTAATAGTGATGAAGATGACTTGCTAGGAGATGATTATTTACTTGTTGGTAGCAATAGTGATGAAACCTATGATGAAAACTATGATGAAATTGCTATTAATCATGCTAGTCAAGAGAAAATGAATGACAATGATAAGGACAAGATTGAGCGTTTAACTAAAGAATTAAACACTCTCAAGTTAGCTCATGAAACTACCTTAGAGGATCATCGAGAACTTTTGAGGACTCGTGAGAAGCTATGCTTCGAAAAGCGCAATCTAGAGCAAGAGCATGTGTTCTTGAAAGCAATCAATCATGATCTTCGTAAAAAAAGTTCTTCTTACATTGCCAAGCATTCACTCTTGTCTACTTACATGCCACGAGTAAAATCTAGCAACAAGAACAAGAAAGATTCTTCCTCTAGTAGTAACAATAATCATGATAAAACAAATGTTGTTGCTTCTAGTAGTTCTCTTGATTCCACTAATGATTCTCTTAGCCAGGTTACACTTGAGCAATAAAATATCTTATTGAAGGGAATTATAGATAAAGGTGTTTATAAGAGCCTTGCCAGAAGTAAGCAATTCGAGGAAATTGTACGCAAGCAAGGAAGGCACCGGAAGAATCAAGGTGTTGGTTTTGAATGAAATTTCAATGCCAATGGAGTTGAGTGGGAAGAAGATCAATACCCCAAGACCAAGTTGTACCTCAACAAGTGAAGTATGATCCTACTTCCTTCAAGGGGACGCAAGCCCAAGATGATCTTCCACCACAAGACCTCAAGCTAAAGGGCAAGGACAAGCTTCAAGAAGAGATTGACGCATTTGAAGAAGCTCCTAAGTCCTTGGTCAAGTGGGTTCCCAAGACTACCTCAAGTTCTACTTCATCAAGTACATCTACAACTCCAAGGATTCCCATCAAGATGGTGTGGATCCCTAAGAAGAAGAACTAGAGAGTTCTTGAGGGTGACTCTGCCAACATATTGGCAAGGACAAGTGCAACAACCTCCACATCTTGCACTAGTTCAAGGAGTCACAAACCCTCTTGTTGGTAAGACAAGGGACAAGGTAACCTAATGCTTTCATGGACATCATCTTGTGTGCAATTCACTCTATGTCCATGGATATCTTTGTTTGTTCCTTGTGGGACTAACCCGTGTAGGTATTGAAAGTGCAACTCACTCCAATGGATTGCTCCAAAATGATATACATCAACTTTGAGCATCTACATCTTCAACGCCTACATGAAGTCATCATCTACAAAACCCAAGGTTAGTTCATCCCTCTTAAGGGGGGATATCACATCTAGGGGAGCTTTACTCTAACGATTGAGCTAAAGAAACTCTAATGGTGTGAACACAACAATGATTTATGTAAAAGTGGCAACCCCACTTGTACTTAAACGATGAGTATGATGTATGATCAAATTTTCTCATTTGACTCCTAAGTCAATATACTCATATATAGATGACCTAGTCATCGCCAATTGCTTGATAGATGCTAGAATGATTGTACATGCTTTGCCACATGTTTCATTTTCTATCTTATTGTGTGAGGATGTTGAATGCATATTTTTCTCATTCGAGGACATCCATTTGTTGGTTTGGTTGTTTGGCTCTTTATCTTTTGCCAAATGGATGGACAAGAATTCCTAAGAACCTCCTCTAGCTATCTATGCTTTTCTTGTCTCAAACTCTACTCATGCTACATCACAAAGTTTGATCAAGTCAAATTCGAACACTCTCTGTGAGGAGCACTCGGAGTTCCTGATTCGTCGTTGACATAAACTCCCAAAACCTCTTTGTGCACTTTAGTCTGACCAATTCATCCTTCGGACTGACCGAGTTCGCTGAGTTGATCTAGGTTTTTAATCTCGGTGCAACTGATTAGAACAATTTGGTCTCACCAAGTTGAAGTAACTGCCAACAGTTTTGCATCTCGGTGCCACCGAGTCGTTCCACTTGATCACACCGACATGACTGGTTATATATACCCACGGGCCGAAACTTGGAAAGTTTTCTGAAATCTATCGCCCGCGCCTAACCAGCCCTGCTGTCACATCCCTAGTCAGTGCTTGCATTATGACTAGCTAGAGTGTGCATCATGTTTACTTTCCACAGAAACTTGAAATGGGAATGACAGAAACCCCAGCACACCTCTTCTAACAACTAGGGTTTAATAAAATCTTTTCCAATGTACCCAAAATGCCCTTCAAAAATGTTCATCATCTTTGCCTTGATCTTAAACCTCTGCCAAAAATGGTGCACAATTTTCTAGGACATCCAAAGGTCTCTCAATTAATTCATATTGTAATTGCATTTGGGCATTTAAATGCTATAAAATATTTTATGTGCCCAAATAATCATAAACTAAAATGTTCCATACTGTTCATATTATATACAGTGGGTATGACTAGTTTTATGAGTTATAAAAATGCCCTAGCATTTTTATTAATTCAACAAAGTTGCAAAAGAAACAAAACAGAAAGAAAATAGAAAAAAAGAGAGAGACAGGGGGACAGCCCACTCACCTGGGCCACTTACCTGGCTGGCCCAGCGCGGCCCAGCCCGCTGGCGCACGCCAGTCGTCCCCCTCCTCTCGCCAGGAGGACGGGGCGCATGGCCGCAGCGTGCACGCACGCGTTCGGCAACCTCCTGCCTGGCTGCCTGCGTCCCCCGGCGCCTCGACGCTCCTAGGCGTCGCCATGCAGCCCCTGGCCCCTCTCTCACTCTCCCCCGTGTCGTCCCCCTCCTCTATCCCTCTCCGCCGAGCTCCACCAAGCGGGCTCGTCGCCGCCGTTCGCTGCCACCGCGCCCTAAGCCACCCTCTCGCCTCCCCGACGCACCCATCGGCTCCGCCGCATCGCCCTGAAGCTCCCCACCGACGCACACGATGCCAGAAGCCCCGTAGCACCGTCCTCGCTGTCGTCTTCAACCTTCGGCACCGGAGATCGCCGCCGCCCGTACGTTGCCGCCCGACCTTCCCCAAGCCCGCATCGACGCCCTCTGCGACCGCTGTGAGCTCACACATCGAACCCCCCCTCTCCCCGAGCTCAATTACGCCTCGTAGCCGCCGTCCCGCAAGCAACCGAGCTCATCGCCGGCGTCCTCATTTCCGCCGTCGTTCTAGTGGTTTTTAGACAAGCCCGAGCACTTCATCGTGCTCCTGACCTCACCAGGATGCCGTTGAACCCTCCCTTGCTCGCCCGTGCCCCGCAACGCCTAACCCAATGACGCCCGAGCTCCGGTCGCCGCCACGAGCTCTGCTCCGGCGAGCTCCGGCCACCCTAGCTCCAGCCACCACCACCATTAGATGTGCAAGAGCTCTACCTCGCCGTAGGACCAAACCCCGTTGCAAACCGCAGCCTGTAGCGTCGTTACGAGCAACTCCGGCGAGTCACCGCAGTGCGATTTGGTCGCCGCCGGCCAAACTCCAGCGGGCTGACGTGGCCTGTTAGTTAGGAACTAATGGTGATTAGTTTAACCACCACATCCACTAACAGTGGGCCCCACCGCGTGGTCAAACCCAGTCAACTCCAGTTTTGATCGGGATTAGCCCCTGTGACACTAACATGCGGGATCCACCAGTCAGGTTTGACTTGGACCAGGTCTGTTGACCTGGTGATGTCAGCATGATGTCATGATGACGCAGTAAATTATTTTCTGGGATTATTTGATTTAAAACAATTCAGGAAATTCCAGAAAATGCTTCAAACTTCAAAAAATCATATAAATTCAACGGTAGCTCAAATGGAAAAGATTTATATATGAAAATTGATCAGAAAAATCCAATCTTTCCAATGGCACTAGTTTCATGCATGTTTGAGCAAGTTAACCTTGCTGTTCACATTAAAACATGATAATGCACTTTATAAATAATAGTTTGGGTTTAAATTTGAATCTTTGATTCAAATGGGCTCAAACCCTTCTGTTTATAGATGCATTAGCCCAAAACACATGCATCTTGCCATATCATGAGCATGCATCATATTGTTGCATTTGTTTGCTTATTGATTGTATCGTCGGTGTTCTCCGTGGTAGGTCCTGCTCCCGAGGATACTTCTGTGTATCCAACTGAAGAGCAGTACCCGACAACCACTCTGTCAGGCAAGCAACCATTGATCATTCCGATACAAACCCATCTTCTCGCTCATGCTCTCTTTTACTGCATTAAGGCAACAGCGTGTGAACTGCTACTTGCTACGGTAGTTGAACCCTATTCTCTTGCATGACTTGTCTTTGCCACAGTAAATAGTTGAAACCCACTAGCATGTGTAGGAGTTGATTGAGCCATGTGATGTGTGATCCACCATGCTATTTGTTTATGTTGCCTGCTATGCTTAGAGTTGTGTCAGGTCCGGTTCATCTGGGTGATGGATCAGAGTGAAATGATCATACCGATAAAGAGAGGGAAGTGTGGAACATGTTTGGTAAAGGTACCGATGAAAGGCCATGTAGGAGTACGTGGTGGGTTGTTTCATTGGAACCGTCCATAGGACCTGAGATTTGTATGTGTGGTTCAAGTTACAACTGCTACCACACATTGGGCCCTGAAATATGACCCCGCTCGACTTATTGACTGCCCATGTTCTCTGTCTAGGAGTTGCAACTAGTTTCTGGTGTTTGTAGTTTACTGGTGGTCGTGCACAGTGCTGACCCTCGGGGTGGGCTGTGATGTGACAGGTACGTGGCCAGGTTTACCGAGCGCCCGTTTGGTGACTCGGGAACCCTGTACACATCGTTTGGGGCCGTGAGCGACACCCCAGCCGGATCTCCCCACGGATGGAACCCAAATAGGCGATAAACCTGGACGAGAGACTTGAGTGTTTGGTTAGGTCGTGGTCTACACCCACGTCGGCTTTCGCTTGAAGTCTGCCGAGCACATGTCGTGTGTAGACGCTAAGTGGTGGAAACATGTGTGAGGAAGTACACCCATGCAGGGTTACCAATCTATTCGAATAGCCGTTGTTCGCGGTAAGGACTACTTGGTTAATTATACAGTTCATAGACAAGTTGATGGATACTACTAAAAGCCTCAAGACAAGTGTGAGTGCCGTGGATGGCCCTTCCGTAGGATGACGGAAGAGGATCCACGGTGGTGTATTGTTGTGGTGAGTAGAGGACTCGTGTACGTAGTCTTATCTTGCAATCTGTTGAAAGTCGTAGTATAGGTTAGCCAAGAGTCAAAGCTGGCTTGCTGCTATGAACTCCACTACCCTTGTTGATAATGATGCATGTATGATAGGTTCTGTTGTAAGACTTGCTGAGTACCTTTGTACTCATGTTTGCTTAATAACTGTTGCAGAGGAGAACCCTGCCCCTTCTGATGGGTTTTACATAGACGTTGACGTCAACGAGTAGCTTGCTACCCAGACGGAGATCCTGAGCTTGTGAAGGGCCTTGTAGATAGTCAGGCTTCACCAAGCCTGTTTTATTTCCAAGTTGTCTGTACTCAGACATGTTAGCTTCCGCTTGTGCTTGTATGATTGTATGACTTGAGTGTTGGGTCATGTAACCCCTACCTGTATGAATATGTTATGTATGGCTCTTCGGAGCCTCTTAATAAAGTACTTTGAGTCTTAGAGTTCTGGTGTGATGCAATGTTGTATTTGCACATATTGAGCATATTGTGTGTATGATTGAAATGCTTGGTATGTGTGGGATCCGACACCTAGTTGTTTTCCCTTGGTAGCCTATCTTACAGGGAAATGCCTCCTAGTGCTTCCACTGAGCCTTGGTAGCTTGCTACTGCTCGAAACACGTAGGCTGGCCGGCATGTGTCCTTCTTCGTTCCTGTGTCTGTCCCTTAGGGGAAATGTCACGCATTGTTCCTTTAAGTCCATGTAGCTTGCTACGACTTGGGTTCATACGTTGATGACTGACACGTTCGTTGCTGGGTCACGGATGCATGTCTCTGTAATTTAGTGCCACTTTTGGTTTATAACTAGCCATGTCGGCCCGGGTTCTCTGTCATATGGATGCTAGCGACACTATCATATACGTGTGCCAAAATGCGCAGACGGTCCCGGGCCAGGTAAGGTGGCACCCGTGGGGATACCGTGCGTGAGGCCGCAAAGTGATATGATGTGTTACAAGCTAGATCGGTGTGACTTAGAATCGGGGTCCTGGGAGCGTTGGCATCCGAGCCGGACTGCCTGTAGGTTTCTCAAGCCAAACTGGTCGATGTTGAGTCTAGAAAATTCTTAGTTATAAGTAGGGGAATTGATTGTGGAAGGGAACGTAAGGCTCTTTTTACTTCTTTACCTTATGCCCTTCTGATCTGAGTCAGTCTATTCTTTCTACGGGGGTTTAGGATTAGGCCTCTCATCTTTACTAGGTTCACGTGTTACTAATCCATAGACTCTTAGGATTGTTGGTTTCAAGCCTCAGTTCAGTTTCTACCCTTCTAATATGTTGATTAGTTGGACCCGGAACCTTGATATGATGTTGTTGTGTGGCTATGCTATCATTTGTATGATGTCTCAAAATCTTTTTTTGAGCATTTATAGTTGTTATGCTGCCCAATTTCTTCCTGAAATTCTAATGCCTTTGCATTATTTCGTGTTTCAGATGTCTGATCGCACACCTCACCAGGTGGTCCGTTTGACTCGGTGCATTAATGTGCCAGGTCACACGGCCATGCTAGTCTGTGTGTTGACTGAGACCGGCTATAGTTGGTATCCTGAGTACACCATGGAGGAACAGTACCGGGATTTCAACCAGAGTCAGTATTTCTGCACAATCCGGATATACCCCTCATATCCCGGAGCTAACGACCCCATCCATTGGTCTTATGGACTCAGGGTTACCATCGAGATGGTAGTGCAGGATGCCCCTTACTCGATGATGACCATCATCAGGGCTAGGCATGCCATGTTGCTGAACACTGAGTTCTGTTACATGCCAGCCTCACTTCCTGGAGAGGAAGGCTACTACACTGGTCTGTATACTGATGCCGCTCATGAGGAGCCACTGCTTCAGACTACTACTCAGATGCTGGAGGATAGGGACCGTGAGGTCCGTGCCCTCCGGATGGAGTTGTATAACACTCGAGCCGCCCACTGGACTACTTACACGGCTTGCGCCTGTCATGCACGCCGGATATCTCGATATGCAGGATTTGTACCCCGTGCACACTCGTCCGCCTGATCGTATGGATTGGCGTGACGTTGAGGGTATTACACCTCCACGTGGGCGTCGGTTACCACCAGCATCGGGACCGAGGCCACATCCATGTCCCTATGGTCCATAGCCTACGAGTGCTCGAGAGTTTCAAGATCCATCTGTTCCACTTCCAGGCTACAGTGGTAATCTTTATGAAGATTACTACGGGAGTGTCTGAGCTAGACCGTGGCAGTAGTAGTATCATAGTCGTTGTATTTCCACAGTCCTGCGTGTCTTGTGGAATATAACTTAGTTGTACTGAATTCCGGAGGTGTAGTTAAATAATGTATAGGAGCTCGGAATGCCTCTGATGAGATGTATCGTCTTTTCACCGCAGTTGTACTTTAGCCTTGGCTTGTACTAAACTATGTATGGTGTGTATGCACTGGTGTATATATGGCAGTTTCTATATTACCATGTCATACGGATGAACATCTCTGCATTCTGTGTTATCCATTCCATTCTGCACTCCTATGTCAAGTTTTTGCCATCCTTGTCTAAACCGTTGTTTTGTTTTCCTAGGATGGTCAACACTCGCAGCACTCCTGTTGCGCAAGAGCAGGGTGAGGCTAGTAGGGCTAGAGATGAGAATCTGCCCCAGCCACCCTCCTTGGCTGAAGTTATGCTCGAGGCAGAACAGAACAAGAGAGAGACTAATCGTCTACTGGAACGTATAGAGCAGAACACTGGGTTCCGTCAGAGGAATGACGTGGTGTCAATCAATGATTTTATCAAGATGTGCCCACCGAAGTTCCGTCATTCCGCTAAACCTCTGGATGCGGATGACTGGCTTCATAGTATCACCCACAAGCTACACTTTGCCCGTGTGGCCGAAGCTGACAAGGTTATCTATGTCGCCTACCATCTTGAGGGCCCTGCCAGTCTCTGGTGGGAAAACTTTGAGGCTATGCGTCCTGCTGGCCAAATCACTACTTGGTCTGAGTTCAGTGAGGCATTCCGTGAACATCACATTTCGGAAGGCCTCATGGATCGCAAGCGGGAGGAATTCTGCAATTTCACCCAGGGCTGGTTAACCGTGGATGGCTATAGTCGCGAGTTTGGCAACTTGGCACGCTATGCACCCGAGGAAGTATCCACCGATGCCAAGAAGCAGGCAAGGTTCCGCAAGGGACTCAGCCCTGAACTTCGCCGAGATCTACGTCTGCACGAGTGCACCTCCTTCCAGAAGTTGGTGAATAAAGCTATCAGTGCTGAGACAGGCCAGACTGATTTCGAAGCCACACGCAAGCATCCTCGTGATTTTGGTTCCTCATCCGGCTCTGGCTCTCACAAGCGCCGTGTGTGGGTTCCTAACACTGCTCTGCCACCTAAGTACACTCCGAGGCCATCCTATGAGGCGCCTCGCCCAACTCAACAGTATGCACCTGCCAAGACTTATGGAGGACCACCTGCCAACTTTGCTCCATACACTGGCACTGTGACATGTTTCAAGTGTGGAGAACCAGGGCACTACATGCGTGAGTGTCCTCAGAACCAGCCAGGAAAGCCCGTTGGCCGTGGTAAGCCAACAGGCCAGGTGAACTATGTCAAGCCAATCCCCACTGCATGTGGTCAGGTCAACTATGTCTCTGCTGCGGAAGCTTATGAGGATCCTAACGTCGTCCTTGGTACGCTTCTTGTTAACTGCTATCCGGCATCTGTTCTTTTCGATACTGGAGCATCTCATTCGTTCATATCTGAGAGCTATGCTCGAATGCACAACATGACTTTTTGTGACATGCCCACCACCATGGAAATTCAAACTCCCGGCTCTAGATGGCAAACCTCTAGAGTAAGCCATGGGAATGAAATTCTTGTCGATAGACTTGTTTTCCTTGCATCACTAATCGCTCTCAAGTCCTCGGACATAAACATCATTTTGGGTATGGACTGGATGACAGCCCATTACGCCAAGATTGATTGCTACACTAGGACTGTTCAACTTACACACCCATCTGGCAAGACAGTCAATGTCTTGACCCGGATGGCTGAGCGTCAACTCTACTCTCTTAATGTCATCCCTCTACCAGAACTCGAAGATATTCCGATAGTCCGTGACTTTCCGGATGTCTTTCCAGAAGAACTGCCAGGTGTTCCACCTGCCAGAGATGTCGAGTTCGTGATAGATCTTATTCCAGGAACTCTCCCAATCTCTAGGAGACCCTATAAGATGGCACCCCTAGAATTAGCTGAGCTTAAGAAACAACTCGATGAGTCCTTGAAAAAGGGTTTCATCTGTCCTAGTTCTTCCCCTTGGGCTTGTCCCGTCCTCTTCGTCAAGAAGAAGGATGGAACGAAACGGATGGTTGTAGATTATCGACCTGTCAACCTGGTCACCATAAAGAACAAGTATCCGCTCCCCAGGATCAACGATCTGTATGAACAGTTCGCTGGATCCTCAGTGTTTTCCAAAATGGATTTGAGGTTGGGCTACCATCAAATAAAAATCAAGAACGGGGACATTCCCAAGACGGCCTTTGTTACTCGTTATGGCCAATACGAGTACACCATCATGTCCTTCGGGTTAACCAATGCCCCAGCCACTTTCTCCTGGCTAATGAATTCTATATTCATGGAGTATTTGGATAAATTCGTCATGGTATACCTCGATGATATACTCATTTACTCCAAGAACAAGGAAGATCATGTCGAGCATCAAAGGTTGGTATTGACGAAACTTCGAGAGCATCGCCTTTATGCCAAATTCTCTAAATGTGAATTCTGGTTGCCATAAGTGACCTATCTAGGCCATGTGATCTCTGGTAAGGGTATTGCCATCAATCCCGAGCGAGTTCAAGCCGTCCTTGATTGGACTACCCCTGAATCGGTCAAGCAAGTTAGGAGTTTCCTTGGCTTAGCGAGCTATTGCCGACGCTTCGTCGAGAATTTATCCAAGGTTGCTAAACCTCTAACTAAACTCCTCAAGAAAGATAAAAAGTTCGAGTGGACCCCACAGTGCGAGTCCAGCTTTCAGGAACTGAAAAGACGCCTGACATCTGCACCCGTACTGGTACCACCAGACTTTTCCAAGGATTTTATTATCTACTGCGACGCCTCGCGACAAGGACTAGGTTGCATACTCATGCAAAATCTTCAAGTGATCGCATACGCATCTCGACAGTTGCGTCCACATGAGGATAACTATCCTACACATGATCTAGAGCTTGCAGGTGTAGTCCACACACTCAAAACATGGCGACATTACCTTCTTGGTAACCGTTGTGAAATATTCACTGAGCACCAAAGCCTGAAATACATCTTTACCCAACCGGATTTGAATCTCAGGCAAAGACGTTGGGTTGAGTTGCTCACAGATTACGACTTAGGAATCACCTACACCACTGGGAAGGCCAATGTCATGGCTGACGCACTAAGTCATAAGTCTTATTGTAACAACCTGATGTTACAACAAGGGCAACCACTTCTCCACGGGGAATTTCGTAAGCTTAACCTTCACATTGTTCCTCGAGGATTCCTTTCCACCTTGGTGGCAAAACCTACCCTTACGGATCAAATCATAGCTGCCCAGAAGCGTGATAAGGGTATATCCCGACTCCAGGAGAGCATTGCTAGCGGTGTTGCTAAAAGTTTTTCTATGGATGATCGAGGTGTTGTGTACTTCGAGAACCGCTTGGTGGTACCCAAGAAACAACAACTACGGTAGTTGATCCTTAAGGAGGCTCATGAATCTCCTCTCACGATTCATCCCGGTAGTACCAAAATGTATCAAGACCTATGCCAGAGGTTCTGGTGGACAAGGATGAAGAGAGAAATCGCTCAGTTCATTGCTAACTGCGACGTTTGTCGTCGAGTCAAAGCAAAGCATCAACGGCCTGCTGGCACCCTCCAACCTTTAGCTATTCCTGAATGGAAATGGGACAAGATCGGTATGGATTTCATTACCGGGTTTCCCAGGACCAGGAAAGGGAATAATGATATCTTCATCGTTATCGACTGCCTATCCAAAGTAGCCCATTTCCTACCTGTTCGAGAGAGTATAACTGCTAGCCAGCTAGCAGACTTGTATATCTCTCGGATAGTATCACTTCATGGTGTGCCGTTAGAGATTAACTCAGACCGTGGAAGTCTTTTCACTTCACGATTTTGGGAAAGAATCGAGAATGCTATGGGGACTCATCTCTCTTTTAGCACCGCCTTTCATCCTCAGGCAAGTGGTCAAGTGGAACGAGTCAATCAAATTCTGGAAGATATGCTTTGAGCCTCTGTCATCTCTTTCGGTATGGATTGGGAGAAGTGTCTTCCATTTGCCGAATTCGCTTATAACAATAGTTATCAAGCCAGCTTGGGCAAGGCTCCCTTCGAAGTTCTATATGGACGAATATGTCGAACGCCTCTTAACTGGTCAGAAACCGGGGAAAGACAATTCTTTGGAACGGATATGATCCAGGAAGCACAAGAGCAAGTTCGCATCGTTCGTGAGAAATTGAAAACAGCCAGTCTCGCCAGAAGAGCCAATATGATAGTCATCATAAGGCTGTGACTTTTGAAGTTGGCGATAAGGCTTACCTTCGGGTTACTCCTCTTAAGGGAACCCATCGCTTCGGTATCAAAGGAAAATTGGCTCCTCGTTACATCGGTCCTTTTCGCATTCTTGCCAAACGAGGAGAAGTTGCCTACCAATTGGAACTACCTCCTCACCTTTCCAGAGTTCGTGATGTCTTCCACGTTTCTCAACTCAGGCATTGCTTCTCAGATCCTATCCGCGGAGTGGACCACGAAACGCTTGATCTCCAAGACAATCTCACATATCGAGAATACCCCGTTCGTATTCTTGATCTAACCGAGCAGCACTCGATGTCGTAATATCAAGTGTCTCAAGGTTCAATGGTCACATCATTCCGAGAGTGAAGCTACTTGGGAAAGGGAGGATCATCTTCGATACCCCACCCTCTTTCCGGAGGAACCCGAATCTCGGGACGCGGTTCTTTTGAGTGGGGGTGAGTTGTCACATCCCTAGTCAGTGCTTCCATTAGGACTAGCTAGAGTGTGCATCATGTTTACTTTCCACAGAAACTTGAAATGGGAATGACTGAAACCCCAGCACCCCTCTTCTAACAACTAGGGTTTAATAAAATCTTTTCCAATGTACCCAAAATGCCCTTCAAAAATGTTCATCATCTTTGCCTTGGTCTTAAACCTCTGCCAAAAATGGTGCACAATTTTCTAGGACATCCAAAGGTCTCTCGATTAATTCATATTGTAATTGCATTTGGGCATTTAAATGCTATAAAATATTTTATGTACCCAAATAATCATAAACTAAAATGTTCCATACTGTTCATATTATATACAGTGGGCATGACTAGTTTTATGAGTTATAAAAATGCCCTAGCATTTTTATTAATTCAACAAAGTTGCAAAAGAAACAAAACAGAAAGAAAATAGAAAAAAAAGAGACAGGGGGACAGCCCACTCACCTCGGCCACTTACCTGGCTGGCCCAGCGCGGCCCAGCCCGCTGGCGCACGCCAGTCGTCCCCCTCCTCTCGCCAGGAGGACGGGGCGCGTGGCCGCGGCGTGCACGCACGCGTCCGGCCACCTCCTGCCTGGCTGCCTGCGTCCCCCGGCGCCTCGACGCTCCTAGGCGTCGCCACGCAGCCCCTGGCCCCTCTCTCACTCTCCCCCGTGTCGTCCCCCTCCTCTATCCCTCTCCGCCGAGCTCCACCGAGCGGGCTCGTCGCCGCCGTTCGCTGCCACCGCGCCCTAAGCCACCCTCTCGCCTCCCCGACGCACCCATCGGCTCCGTCGGATCGCCCTGAAGCTCCCCACAGACGCACACGACGCCAGAAGCCCCATAGCACCGTCCTCGCCGTCGTCTTCAACCTTCGGCACCGGAGATCGCCGCCGACCGTACGTCGCCGCCCGACCTTCCCCAAGCCCGCGTCGACGTCCTCTGCGACCGCTGTGAGCTCACACGTCGAACCCCCCTTTCCCCGAGCTCAATTACGTCTCATAGCCGCCGTCCCGCAAGTACCCGAGATCACCGCCGGCGTCCTCATCGCCGCCGTCGTTCTAGTGGTTTTTAGACACGCCCGAGCACTTCATCGTGCTCCTGACCTCACCAGGATGCCGTTGAACCCTTCCCCTTGCTCGCCCGTGCCCCGCAACGCCTAACCCGATGATGCCCGAGCTCCGGCCACCGCCACGAGCTCTGCTCCGGCGAGCTCCGGCCACCCTAGCTCCAGCCACCACCACCATTAGATGCGCAAGAGCTCTAGCTCGCCATAGGAACAAACCCCATTGCAAACCGCATCCTGTAGCGCCGTTCCGAGCAACTCCGGCGAGTCACCGCCGCACGATTTGGTCGCCGCCGACCAAACTCCGGTGGGGTGACGTGGCCTGTTAGTTAGGAACTAATGGTGATTACTTTAACCACCACAGCCACTGACAGTGGGCCCCACCGCGTGGTCAAACCCAGTCAACTCCAGTTTTGACCGGGATTAGCCCCTGTGACACTAACATGCGGGATCCACCAGTCAGGTTTGACTTGGACCAGGTCTGTTGACCTGCTGACATCAGCATGATGTCATGCTGACCTAGTAAATGATTTTCTGGGATTATTTGATTTAAAACAATTCAGGAAATTCCAAAAAATGCTTCAAACTTCAAAAAATCATATAAATTCAACAGTAGCTCAGATGGAAAAGATTTATATATGAAAATTGATCAGAAAAATCCAATCTTTCCAATGGCACTGGTTTCATGCATGTTTGAGCAAGTTAACCTTGTTGTTCACATTAAAACATGATAATGCACTTTAATAAATAATAGTTTGGGTTTAAATTTGAATCTTTGATTCAAATGGGCTCAAACCCTTCTGTTTATAGATGCATTAGCCCAAAACACATGCATCTTGCCATATCATGAGCATGCATCATATTGTTGCATTTGTTTGCTTATTGATTGTATCGTCGGTGTTCTCCGTGGTAGGTCCTGCTCCCCAGGATACTTCTGTGTATCCAATTGAAGAGCAGTACCCGACAACCACTCTATCAGGCAAGCAACCATTGATCATTCCGATACAAACCCATCTTCTCGCTCCTGCTCTCTTTTACTGCATTAAGGCAACAGCGTGTGAACTGCTACTTGCTGCGGTAGTTGAACCCTATTCCCTTGCATGACCTGTCTTTGCCACAGTAAATAGGTGAAACCCACTAGCATGTGTAGGAGTTGATTGAACCATGTGATGTGTGATCCACCATGCTATTTGTTTATGTTGCCTGCTATGCTTAGAGTTGTGTCAGGTCTGGTTCATCTGGGTGATGGATCAGAGTGAAATGATCATACCGGTATAGAGAGGGAAGTGTGGAACATGTTTGGTAAAGGTATCGATGAAAGGCCATGTAGGAGTACGTGGTGGGTTGTTTCATTGGAACCGTCCATAGGACCGGAGATCTGTATGTGTGGTTCAAGTTACAGCTACTACCACACATTGGGCCCTAAAATATGACCCCGCTCGACTTATTGACTGCCCATGTTCTCTGTCCAGGAGTTGCAACTAGTTTCTATTGTTTGTAGTTTACTGGTGGTCGTGCACAGCGCTGACCCTCGGGGTGGGCTGTGATGCGACAGGTACGTGGCCGGGTGTACCGAGCGCCCGTTTGGTGACTCGGGAACCCTGTACACATCGTTTGGGGCCGTGAGCGACACCCCGGCCGGATCTCCCCACGGATGGAACCCAAATAGGCGATAAACCTGGACGAGAGACTTGAGTGGTTGGTTAGGTCGTGGTCTACACCCACGTCGGCTTTCGCTTGAAGTCTGCCGAGCACATGTCGTGTGCAGACGCGAAGTGGTGGAAACATGTGTGAGGAAGTACACCCCTGCAGGGTTACCAATCTATTCGAATAGCCGTTGTTCGCGGTACGGACTACTTGGTTACTTATACAGTTCATAGACAAGTTGATGGATACTACTAAAAGCCTCAAGACAAGTGTGAGTGTCGTGGATGGCCCTTCCGTAGGATGACGGAAGAGGATCCACGGTGGTGTATTGTTGTGGTGAGTAGAGGACTCGTGTACGTAGTCTTATCTTGCAATCTGTTGAAAGTCGTAGTATAGGTTAGCCAAGAGTCAAAGCTGGCTTGCTGCTATGAACTGCACTACCCTTGTTGATAATGATGCATGTATGATAGGTTCTGTTGTAAGACTTGCTGAGTACCTTTGTACTCATGTTTGCTTAATAACGGTTGCAGAGGAGAACCCTGCCCCTTCTGATGGGTTCTACATAGACGTTGACATCGACGAGTAGCTTGCTACCCAGACGGAGATCCTGAGCCTGTGAAGGGCCTTGTAGATAGTCAGGCTTCACCAAGCCTGTTTTATTTCCAAGTTGTCTGTACTCAGACATGTTAGTTTCCGCTTGTGCTTGTATGATTGTATGACTTGAGTGTTGGGTCATGTAACCCCTACCTGTATGAATATGTTATGTATGGCTCTTCGGAGCCTCTTAAATAAAGTACTTTGAGTCTTAGAGTTCTGTTGTGATGCAATGTTGTATTTGCACATATTGTGTGTATGATTGAAATGCTTGGTATGTGTGGGATCCGACACCTAGTTGTTTTCCCTTGGTAGCCTATCTTACAGGGAAATGCCTCCTAGTGCTTCCACTGAGCCTTGGTAGCTTTCTACTGCTCGGAACACGTAGGCTGGCCGGCATGTGTCCTTCTTCGTTCCTATGTCTGTCCCTTAGGGGAAATGTCACGCGTTGTTCCTTGAAGTCCATGTAGCTTGCTACGACTTGGGTTGATACGTTGATGACCGACACGTTCGTTGCTGGGTCATGAATGCCTGTGTCTGTAATTTAGTGCCACTTTTGGTTTATAACTAGCCATGTCGGCCCGGGTTCTCTGTCATATGGATGCTAGCGACACTGTCATATACGTGTGCCAAAATGCGCAAACAGTCCCGGGCCAGGTAAGGTGGCACCCGTGGGGATACCGTGCGTGAGGCCGCAAAGTGATACGACGTGTTACAAGCTAGATCGGTGTGACTTAGGATCGGGGTCCTGACACCTGCCGTCTCGGGTCTCCAGATCGTCTTCTCGCCGCCAGCGACCTCCCACCACTGGTCTCTCTCACCGTCAACATAATTCAACCCCATCGTTGCCGCCATAGCGAGCTCACCGCCAAATTAGGGTATAAGCTCAACCTTTGTGCAATCTTTACCTACGATTCTTCGCACAAAATCAATGCATTTATTCTTGCCACGTATGAGATCATCATGTCCGGCAAAATCTCCATTTTAGATTAGTTTTGATTCAAAGTTTTAGGGTTAGGTTTCCGTCGAACTCATCTCGGACCGACCGAGTTGTAGAAATCGGTCCCACCGATTTGGTTTAGGCCATTGCACATGTAAAGTTCGGTTCAACCGAAACTTGCAAATCGGGGTGACCGAGTTCAATTCTCAGTGAAACCCTAGCAATCTCGGAGTCACCGAACTGTGTCTCGGTCTGACCGATTTCACTAGTTTAGACTTGAAAGTTGCTTCGGTGTCAGCGAGTTTAACAAATCGGTAGCTCCAAAAAGCTTTCTGTAGAAACCCAAAACTAAGATTTTGACTCTTTTTTTTTACAAAAACTCTGCACTTTTTGATGCTCATCCACTCTATCTCATCTACATCTATTCACAGGGTCAGCTTTCAGTGTCAGCCATGTCTGATCAAAGTGACAGCCAGAACAGGTCAGAGGAGCAAGCACAGTTGAGTGACGGCTCTAGTCCCTCAAATAGCAGCTACTATGAGAGTAGCAGGAGCACTCCAAGTAACCTTCCAAAGGTTGCTACCAAGACAAGGAAGAAGAAAACTTGTGATAGTGAAGATGAGGATTTTGTGGCTGATGAGGCCACTTCAAAGAAGAAAGTGACCAAGAAGGAGTATGGCACAGTTGCTTTAACAAAGCCTGGACTGAACAAGAAGGCCCCTGCCAAGAGAGCTCCAATGTCAAAGTCTAGAGCATCAACTCAAGAAACAATGGTGTTCACTCTTGAAACCAGAGATGATGAGCCAGCAGGAACAAAGAAGAGAGCTAGGAAGACCACAGCCAGAGTGGTTGGCAAGCCATCTATGAGAGATGATGGTCATGATGAAGCTGAAGAATATATTGAAGAGCCTGTTGCACCAGCTGCAAAGACTCAGAAGTTGATGCGGGATGCCATCAAAGCCAAGGTTGCTCCATCTAAGCCCAAACCTGCCCCCAAAGCTACTTCACCCAAGAGGCCCACTAGAGACATTCCAGCAGCTGAGAAGAACAAGGCCCCAGTGTCAGATGTTCCTGAGGGAGAGGAAGATTCAGATCAAGAATCCTCAGATGATGATGAGTCTATGATGCTCAAAAGACTCAAGCCAAATATCCCAGATCATAATGATGCCCATCTTGTTGCTGAGAACATGAAACTAAGAAAGGATGCAAGTCTGGGAAGATGGAGACAGACTGATCCATATGCCACAAGGAGGAAGACTGTTGTGGATTATAGGTTTCACACCAAGGAATGGCAGGACTTCTATGAGACAGTGCAATTGGACAAGAAGCCCATTGTCTGTGACATGAAATGGGTTGGCTGGAAGTACATCGATAAACATGATGACTTCTTTCCAAGTGTTGATGAGAGCTTCAGGCAAAATGAAGTTGATAAATTTCTGGGAAATAAACTGACTCGATGGAACGATGAGATGATCATGCAATTCTACTCCACTGCTCACTTCTATCCAGATGGTAGGATTGTATGGATGACTGAGGGTACGAGGTACCAATCAACTGTGGTTGATTGGGCAAGTTTGATCAATGCCCCCAAGGAGAATGAGAATGACACTAATGTATATGCCAAGTCCAGGATGGACCCAAACTCTATGGCAAATATGTACAAGCCAATTCCTGACAAAGAAGTGAAAACTCACAAGTTTGGCTCCATATATCATCTGTTGTCTGGATTGACCACAATCAACACTATAATGAGGCACACTTTGCTCCCCAAGTCAGGAGATCATAGAATGATCCGAGGTCACTCCATCAATTTGCTCCACATGTTTGACGTTCCTGAGAATTTCAAGGTCATGAGTATGATTGTAGAGACAATCAAGAGGACAGCAGCTGACCAGAAAAGGTCTTGTCGATATGCCCCTCACATTCCAACCTCGTGGATGGCCTCGCGCCAGAGGTGGCGCATCGACTGAGGGCGCTCTGGGCTGACGAAGAGCTCGGGGCCACAGGGGGCAGCTTCTCAGTAGATGTCATCGCCTTGGCAGGAGGGGCCCTGAGGAATCGCGGTCAGGAAGGAAGGCAGCACACAAGAAGTTACAAAGATAAGCTACTCTCGTCTATGACGATGTACTTCCTCAGCTTCAATGGCCGGAAGGCGACGTCACTGCAGCTCGGAGACCTCCTCCTCTTGCGGAGAGCTCCAAAGTTCGGCCGGAGCCGGCCGAAGCCCCAGAAGCGATCGGCAACATCGGGCACAACCAGGGCATCTCCGGAGGAGGCGCCCCTAGAAGCGCTAGGTTGGGCGGGGCCCCCTGCCCTCGCCTCGGGACAATGCGAAGAGGCCATGGGGACTTCGGCCTCGGGAGCATCTGGCAGCACTTGCGCCTCAGCCGCCCCTTCTGGGCGACTCTCGTGAGCCCCGGAGGGCGGCGCTTCAGGAACCTCAGGAGACGCCAGCACGGAAGTAGCAGCACCACTAGCACTCAGTAGCGATCGTCCCCCCGCGCCCGCTTCTGGGACGATCACCTCGACAGCGGCAGGCAAGGGAGCCACGCAGACAGGGTTCTCACGAGACCCAATGAGGCCGAGCGGACGAAGCCCCATTCGTTAAAGGAGGGCATCTGCCTCAAGAACTCCACCCTGTTTGAGCAGTAGTACAGGAGGCAACCCTCCTCCGGCAGGCGGGCTGGCGTCAGATCGCCCGTCAGGACCCCGAGCACCGTGCGCCGTACCTCGCGAGGGAAGGCAGACATTTGGAGCCTCATGCGGTCTCCGTGGCTGGAGAAGGCCCACATCGGCCGAGAGTGGCGCTGAAGCGGAGCGATGCGGCGCTGGATGAACTCCCTCGCCACCATGGGCGCCGTCACTCCAAGCCTCTGCAGCCTGGCCAGCCAGAGCCAAATGGGAGCCAGCCTCTGGTTGGCAAGCCTCATGTGGTTCCAGCCAGAGCTCAGAGCGGCCGGAATCCATGGTGGGAGCAGCAGGGGGGCTGTGCACCCCGACATCAACGAACACCCATCGCTTCCTGAAGCCGCCAACAATCGTTGCAAGATTGAAGTCGATGCCCGAGCCGGCCGGCGCCGCGATGGCCTGGAAGGACACGCATCCGGAGCACTGGAGCGCATCCGTCAGATGCAACGAGAAGAAGTGGCAGAGCCAAGCCACGGAGGGAGCAATGCCCACCATGGCTTCGCAGACAAAGGCGAAAACAGCAAGGAGGACGATGGATTGAGGATCGAGATGCAGCGCGCTGATCTAGTAGTGCGAGAGGACCGCATTGAAGAAATTGGAGAAGGGAGGGATCAGGCCAGCCCAGAGGGCGTGAAGGTGGAGGGGGGACTCGGTGGCCGATCTGTCGATCTTGGCGCGGGAAGTGGGCCAAGCCACCGTCGCCCCCCACTCATTGGAATCAGCAGCGAGTGCCGGGCGCACCGTATCCATCATCCCTTCATTGATCACCACCGACTGCTCGGTGGCGGGCCCGAAGGTTGGCGATGAGGGGGCCAAGGCGCAAGGTTCTTCCCCCTCTTCCTTCTCTCGGCTGGAGGCCATGATGACGGAAGAAGTTGGTGTTGAATCAAGCCAGGGGAGGGGACCAGAAGACGAGGAAACCGCAGGGCGCACCACTGGCAAGGGAGGCGAAGCCGAGCAAGTAGCAGTGGTCGTCCAGTAGGGCGAGAATCAAGGCTGCGTGGGGAAGTAGAGATGCCCACGTCCCGTCAATCGCCATGCGTCAGTCAAGGCCGCAGGCTTTTGGGGCCCGCGGTGCTCCGCACTTGACCCTTGGCTTCGCCGCGAAGCCAAGCCCGAGCGCACCTTGGGCCTGGGGGCTATTGTCGATGTCCTGGGAATAGGGGTACCTAGACTTGCCTGCCTGCAGCCCAGGGCGTGGCTCATCAGGCGGCCTGGTATGGCCCAACCCCTTCAGCAACCACTCAAGACCCTTGCGAGGGGCCGAGCCTCGCGAGGGGGATGACGCAAGACATACCTTGGGGCGGCCTCACTAGGCCGGCTCATGAGGATCGGAGATATCAAGGCAAGGGGTACCTCGCGAGGTCCTCGTGACGTGAGCAGTGACGACCAAGGCCAGCGGTCGCAGGGTGACAGATTCCTCTTTGGTGCTAAAGAAGCAGGTGCAGGCGAGGAGTCCCGAGGCGTCAGGCGAAGGTTTCCATATCGGTGCAACGAGACCAAGACCAGCAGGACGGTAGAGCAGAGGTCATTGCAGAGCCCACGGCGGCGTCACCACCAGAGCCTTTGGCAGGCGAAGACCACCTTTTTCAGGATAGCTTGTACTAGCTGTCCCCCTTCAAATTTGGTCGTTGTGGGATCCCTTCCCGCTCAATATTTGGGAAGAGGACCCTGGCCACTATAAATAGGACTAGCCACCACCATTGGGATCATCTCATCTTGAGTTGATCAGATAGAAGGCCACACACCACAAGCTCACTCGAGCACAAGAACCCCTATCCTCAGGAGGCAGTTCATCCATGTACTAGTTCTTCCTCAGCCTACAAGGCAATCCACCACACGACACTGGATTAGGGTATTACACCACAACGGTGGACCGAACTAGTATAAACCTTGTGTCCTTGATTTATGGATTTGACGAGCTAGGCCTAGGGATCGGTGAGTCAACGAGCTAGGGCGGAAGCAGAGATCTTCGTGCGCACCCCAGAGTTCGAACCTCAAGGGTTTTGCCGGAACCCAAGATCCGACAGCATCTAGTGCCCCTTAGTGATTTTGGTGTATTGAAGACTTATAGGTTAATGAACTAATGCATTTGTGAGTGTACACAGGTCTATAAGTCTATGAGGAGTTTGATATTTACAGAGAAAGTCGACCCCTAAAAATGAATGTCTTCAGCTGAAGACTTTGGATTTCTGAAGACTTTCTAAAGATTTTGAAAGTGAAGAAATTGGTGTGACCTTGAAGACTTGGATAATCATGCGAGGATTATGAAGCGTGAAGACTTTTGTTTTCGTAGTTACATTTTCTCTTTCTTGAGTCATAGAAAACACTGTACTGTTAAAAGGGGTCGAGGAAAAACTAAGGAAACATATTTCCAAGTGATGCTCAACTCAAATCCTACGATACCCAATCCTTTCGAGTGAAGCCATCGGAAATCTCATACAGTTCAGTCAATTTCTTTAGTGATAGAGACGAAGTTCTTCTGGTCTCTAAGGAATTTGTTTTGACTAAGGAGTTAGGAATTAGCCAGTGTGGATTGCCTACAAGTGAGGAACATGATAGCCCTGAGGAATTTGATACTCAAAATTCCTATCATTGTTGTGCTATGCGCCAGCTGTCCCAAAATATCTACCCACCATAACAGTCATATCATTGAAGGGCATTTATGTCTTATCAAGTCGGGCTGCTCCCTAGGCTATAAAGAGCTGCCCCCTTCAACCACTAGCTGGTTGGATGCTGCGAGATAAATTGACACTTGTCATTAGAGCAACCCATCCTCCGAGGACTTTGAGCGAAATTCATCAAGTGAGAAAAAACCAGAACCCAAACACCTAAAACCCCAAAGTGATTGAGCATCACTGAAGAGATTGTTCATGTGTGGAACCGATGCTTGTTACCTTTGAAGACTGTGATCTTCTAGACGGTTAGGCATCAATGGTCTAGAGCATCCAAGAGGAATTGTGGATCGCTGGGTGACCGAGTTTGTGAAGGTTTGGAAGTCACCTGTGAAGACTTACCACGAGTGATTGGGCGAGGTCTATGTGACCTTAGCTCAAGGAGAATACGGTGAGGACTTGGTGTCCTGGACTGTGTGTCCGAGACTGGGTGTCCTCGGGTTTAAATACCTAGCCGCTCCAACCAGACGTACAACTGTCATAGCAATTGGAACTGGTTTACCAAATCATTGTCTTCATCAAGCCTACTGGTTCTATTTCCTCAACTCTTCCATTTACTCATTCTTTTGTTGAACTTGATCTGTACTATTTGAGTACTTTGACTAAAGACTTTCTCAATTACCCCAACCCTATTTCTTCAGTCCTAAGTCCTCAGCCTGCTTATCATGTTTACACGCTACTTGTACTTTGTGCTTGTTTTCATTTTATCATGATGACCATGCTACTGTCTTGTTATGCTTGCACCGAAGTATCTATTCCGCTGCTAAGTAGTTCGTTGCTTAGGAAATTCCTCGGTTAGAATTTCCTCAGAGACGAATTTATAAAAATCTCCTATTCACCCCCCCCCCCCTCTAGTCGATATAACGCACTTTCAATTGGTATCAGAGCAAGGTACTCTCTTGTTCTGTGTGATTTTGGTTTAACCGCCTGGAGTTTTAGTTATGTCGACTGCAGGAATGAAGATTGTGATATGCCCAATCTTTGACGGTCATGACTATCCCAAGTGGAAGGCCATTATGAAGAAGCGCCTCATGGTGATGAACAGTGAGCTGTGGACCGTCGCTGAGATTGGTCTTACCGATCTATGCAAGATGGCAGATGCTGATGATATTCGCAAGTACACTCTACTCAACCTCACCGCGAAGGACGTCATCTGTTCCTGTTTGTCCCAAAATCAGTTCAGGAACGTCATGCATATCAGCCATGCGAAGCTTATCTGGGACCGTCTCTCTGAGGTTTATGAAGGTCACCGAACTCGTCACGATCCCTGGTTTGAGGATTTCAAGGAATCTCTCAAGGCGATGACTTTCGAGCCGGAATCATCATCCTATGCACCCTACCTTATGGAAAAAAGTGTTAAGGTAACTGAATGCTATCTATCTGAGTCTAGTGATGATGAATCTGGTGATGAATTTGGACCCAGCTATGCCAAACTTGCTTCCCCTGCCACTAAACAACAAAAAGCCTTGGAAAAGGCTCATAATATGATTAATGAGAGCGATGATATGTTGGGTGATGAAATGGATCGATCTAATTCTTGACTGGAAATCTTCAGAGACTTCAGTCCAAGTATCATAATCTTCGGGGTGATCATAACACTCTCTTATCTGATCATGAAAAGCTTTCCTATGAATTTCTTCAAAGAAAGCAAGATCTTGAGAAGCTAAGGGAGACTTATGAAGATCTTCAGAAGGAACGTGATTCATTGCTTGCTCAACAGATCAGCGCTGCTCAGGAGGAATTCATTCCCCGATGCCTTAAATGTATTGAACGTGAAACTGCAAATTCTTCACCTGAAAGTTCAAATGCTTATACTGATACAAATTCTTCAACTGTTTCTGTGGTGACAATTTCCTCAATTGAGGAAAACACCAATGCTACTGATGAAAATGCAGGGTTGAAGGAATTGTATATGACAGGCATGTACAAAAGCCTCAAAGGTCATTAGACTCTTTGTGATGTGCTTAAAAAGCAGATTTTGAACAGGAACCCTAGGAAAGAGGGTATTGCCTTTGAGAGGAAACTCAATGCTGATGGGACCTACTGGAAACCTGAGCAGTATCCCAAAACCTCATGGGTTGCTGCAAAAGGACCTCCCACAAATCCATCTACCTTATCTGGCTTTACTTGTGAAACTTCACTTTCTTCTGATGAGTCATTTGACATCAACTATAAACTATTCAAAAATAAGAATGGTGAAGTATTTGCTAGATATGTTGGAACTAACTGCAGGAATGGCCCCCCTATGAAGAAAATCAGGGTCCCTAAGAGGCACCTTGAAAATCGTCAAGTGAATGTCCTCATGACACCTCGTGTGAGGAATAGGAACCCCAGATCAAATCCTTCATATGGATCAAAATCTTCATATAGAACCAAATCCTCATATGGACCAAATTCCTCAAGTGGATATTCCTCATATTATCATCACCGTGCTAACACATCTGTTTCGCAGGGAGAGAAGGATTATGAATATGTGCATTACTCTTCAAATCATTATGTTCATAAGTACTCGAAGAATTTCTCTGCTTACTCATATTCATACTCTAACCCCTCTCATGTGAAATGAAGTGCAATTGCTTCAATTCCACAATTCTCAATTGGTGCTCATCGAATGATGAACTCTTTGCCACCCCTCCAGATGTGGGTGGTGAAGAAAAAGAACTAATCTCTTATGCAGGGTCAGGTCTCCAGACGATCATAAACGTCTGAAGAATTTGTTGGAGACCTGAAAATTGCTTGAAAGGACGCAAGCTAATTATGCAGAAATGATGCATTCATTTCTCACGTCCTCATTCTTCATATATTGCTCTTACTGATGAAATTCATACTGATGAAATTGATGTCATATTCTTCACAATGAAGCATATGAGTTGTAAGATGTAGTAATTCTTCTACAGGGTGACTCTCTCATAGCTATTGAGTGGGTCCTCGATAGTGGATGCACAAATCACATGACCGGTGATAAGAACCTACTGATGGACTCTGCTATATCTCCATCTCACCTGAAGCATATCACCTACGCTGACAAAGGAAAAAAGCAAGGTATTGGGTCTAGGTAAGGTTGCAATCTCAAAAGATCGACACATGGACAAAGTCATGCTTGTCGAGTCTCTTGGATTCAACCTCATGTCTGTCTCAATGCTTTTTGACCTTGATATGGTGGTTGTCTTTAGCAAATATCGTTGTGTTGTAGTTTTAGAATCTGACAATTCCAAAGTCTTCGAAGGCTTTAGGAGAGGAGACTTGTATATTGTTGATTTCTCTACAGGACCACAGCCTGCCACATGTCTACTTGCAAAAGCTTCAGAAGGATGGCTATGGCATAAACGACTTGGTCATGCTGGCATGATGAACTTGCACACGCTTGTGAAGAAGAAGCATATCCTTGGAATTGAGGGTGTCAAATTCCTCAAAGATCATCTCTGTGGGGCTTGCGGAGCTGGGAAGATGACCAAATCCAAGCATCCCTCGAAGACTATCACGACTACCACTCGTCCATTTGAATTGCTTCATATGGATCTCTTCGGCCCTACACATTATTCTGCATTCACAAATGCTACATCTCTTTATGGATTTGTCATTGTTGATGACTATTCTCGTTATACAAGGGTGCATATCATCACATTTAAGCATGAAGTGCAAGAAATCTTCAAGCGGTTTTCCTCAAGGGCCTAAATAAATTTCGGTGTGAAGATCAAGCATATCCGGAGTGACAATGGACCCGAGTTCAAGAACACTGGTCTTGATGACTATCTTGATGAACTTGGTATTACTCATGAGCTGTCAACCCCATACACTCCTCAGCAGAACTGTGTTGTGGAGCGCAAGAACAGGACTCTTGTTGAGATGGCCTGCACCATGCTTGATGAATACAAGACGCCTCTTAGGTTCGGGCCTAAGGCTATCTACACTGCATGCCACATCATCAACACGGTATATCTTCACAAATTCCTCAAGAAAACCTCATATGAACTACTCACCGACAAGAAACCTAATGTGAGTTATCTCAAAGTCTTCGGTGCTAAATGCTGGGTTAGAGATCCTCATCACAATTCCAAATTTGCACTGAAAGCACATGAAGGTTTTATGCTTGGTTACAGAAAGGACTCGCACACCTACAGAATCTTCATCAATCATCTTCACAAGATTGTTGAGACTGTAGATGTGCAGTTCGATGAAACTAATGGCTCACAAAGAGAGCACCTGCCTTCTGTGTCAGCTAAAATACCTCCTGAGGAATCCATCAAGTTCAAAGATACTGAAGACATCATCCCCACTGAAGAATTAGCTGAAGAAGTCATTCCTGACAATGAAGAAAATCATTCTGGTGCTCCTGAAGAAACTGCTGCTGAAGAAAATGCTCAGCCAGACCAAAGTCGTCAGCCAGCTCATCCTCGTGTCGCAAAAGAAGTGCAGATCGAGAAAATCATCGACGACATCAATGCACCAGGTCCTCTCACACGCTCAAGAGCTTCACACTTATCTAACTTTTGTGGGCACTTTGCTTTTGTCTCTATCACAGAGCCCACCAAAGTTGACGAGGCATTTCTGGAACCTGAGTGGATTCAAGCTATGCAAGAGGAATTGTATCAATTCGAGCTCAACCATGTGTGGGAACTCGTCAAGCGACCAGATCCTCAGAAGCACAATATCATCGGCACCAAGTGGATCTATCAAAACAAGCAAGATGAAAATGGCCTTGTGGTGAGGAATAAGGCTCATCTCGTAGCTCAAGGCTACACACAGGTTGAAGGAATTAACTTCGATGAAACTTTTGCTCCTGTTGCTAGACTTGAAGCTATTCGCATACTACTTGCTTATGCTAACCATCATAATATCATCTTATATCAAATGGATGTGAAAAGTGCATTCCTCAATGGTAAGCTTGAGGAAGATGTATATGTTGCTCAACCCCCAGGTTTTGAAGATCCTAAACATCCTGACAAAGTCTTCAAACTCAACAAGGCCCTCTATGGCCTCAAGCGGGCCCCTCGGGCGTGGTATGATACTTTGAAGGAATTCCTCACGAAGAAAGGCTTCAAACCTGGTTCACTTGACCCAACTCTTTTCACTAAGTCATATTATGGTGAATTATTTGTGTGTCAAATCCATGTGGACGATATTATCTTTGGCTATACTGATGAACATTACAGTGACGAATTTGGCTACATGACGCATGAAGAATATCAAATGTCCATGATGCGAGAGCTGAAATTCTTCCTAGGCCTTCAAATTCGTCAACAACGCAATGGCATATTTATATCTCAAGAGAAATACCTCAAGGATGTTTTGAGGAAATTCAGCATGCAAGATTGCAAAGGCGTCAAAATCCCTATGCCCACAAATGGCCAACTATGCATCGATGAAAATGGTAAAGACTTCGATCAAAAGGTATATCGCTCCATGATTGGCTCTTTAATGTATCTATGTGCATCTAGGCCAAATATTATGCTTAGTGTTTGCATGTGTGCCCGATTTCAAGCTACACCGAAGGAATCACACCATAAGGTTGTGGAGCATATTCTTCGATATCTAGCTCACACTCCAACACTTGGATTATGGTATCCCAAGGGCTTTGATTTTGATCTCATTGGATATTCTGACTCTGACTATGCTGGTGATCGAGTGGATCACAAGTCAACATTCCATCTACCACTTTCTAGACAAGCTTTTGACGAAGTGAAAGAGCTGCAACTCCAAATGGCAAATACTACTTTAAATGGAGCAAGGGATAGCTGGTCTACCACGTGGGGCTCGGATGTTTACTCTGCATACGAATACTACAAGTTTTACTTCAGAGACATGCACGCCCATGACATTTTCAAGTGGATATGGAAATCAAGGGCCACAATGAAAACTAAAGTTTTTGGCTGGCTCCACCTGGTTGATCGGTTAAACACTCGCAACATGCTCAAAAGAAGACACTATAATATTGGAGAAGATCATAGTTGACTTCTTTGTGACTCCCCGGATGAAGAAACTTTGGGACATCTATTTTTTGAGTGCCCCTTCAGCTCCCATTGCTGGGGAGCCCTTCGTATCTCCTGGACTGCAGGGGAGACAACACTCCAAAAGATATCAGAAGCCAAACTTGGTTGGAGACGGCCCCTCTTCATGGAAACATTGCTGCTGGCTGCTTGGAGTATTTGGAAGGAGAGGAACAATAAGCACTTTAGGGGGATTACACCACGAAAGAATCCTGGTTGAGAAGATTCAAGGAAGATTTTTCTCTCCTCACTCATAGGGTGAAGGAGAAACACAAGAACTCTATTCCCTCTTTCCTAGCCTCTATAGTGTAGGGTTTCACTCTACCCCAATCATGGGGATGTAAACTCTGTGTACATTATGATCCATTCTTTAATTTAATTCATAGTAGGAGGTTCTCCTAGTGTTAAAGGTTCAAAAAAACATCTGGCACATGCCATTTCCTCGGACGATTCTTAGTATGTTGGTCCTCGGAGAAGAAAAATCGTGTATCACTCTCTACTGCTGAAGCTAAGTACATAGCTGCTCGGTCATGTTGTGCTCAATTACTATGGATGAAGCAAACCCTCAAGGACTATGGCGTCAACATGAAGAATGTGCCACTCTACTGTGACAATGAGAGTGCCATCAAGATTTCTCACAACCCAGTTCAGCACTCAAGGACAAAGCACATCCAGATCCGTCATCACTTTCTTCATGATCATGTATTTAAGGGCAATATTTCCATCAACCACGTGAAGACTAAAGACCAGCTGGCAGATATCTATACTAAGCCCTTGTATGAGAAGAGATTTTGCAAGTTGCGGTGTGAGCTAAATATCTTAGAATCTTCGAATGTTCTTTTAAAAGGACACACATCCTAACACTTATGCAAAATTGATGACTTTGATGTGCAACGCACGAAGTAACGTTTTTCTTCAATCAATGAAGACTAACCCTCTAAGTGTGAAGAAATTAATGAAGAAACTGATTCTCAGAGCCCTATGACAATTGTACGCGGTTTCTGAAATCATCATTCTTATACGGTGGGTCACGCCACCAACAAAAGCTGAAAATCTTCAATTTGAGTTTTTTCTTCAGTTTTTGAAATTCCTCGACTGTTCAATTTCTTCAACTTTGCAATGTCTTCACTCTTTCCGTTGCTGTTCTTCATTGACTATATATGAGTTTAAGTCCTCTACATCATTCACTTATTGCTATTTCTTCAAGATTGCTTTTCTGCTAAGTGAATGTGATCGGACCCTTCCCCCTCTATGCTATTCACAACCTAATATATTCACAATTTCTTCATATGCGTTCTATTTTAAACTTGATCAAAATCTTCACTGTGTCCTTGAGAGCTGAAGAATTTGTGAACGCAACGTTAAAATTTTCCTATCTAAATTTTCGGCTTTGCTGCTCAAACCGTTCCATACGACTTATCTATTCACCCATGATCTCACACGATCTCCACCTCTCTGTACGTGGGTGACACATGTCGCACGGATGAGAAGGGTCAGGGGCACGTGCGTCCATTTTCCTCGAGCGAACGGTTTTTCACCTTGGCTATAAATACCCCCTCACCCTCCTCACTTCGTTTTTACCCCGCTCGACCTCCACTCCCTCGCTCGAGCTCTCGAAACCTAGCGTCGCCGCTACTTCCATCGTCGTCGGTGAGGAAGAGCTTCGCTGCCTCGACCTCGTCGCCATCGTACTCACGTCGGATGCGGATTTCTTCACTCCACCGCCACAGTAGGTGTCTTCCTTTGCCAAGTTAGGGCGTGAAAGATCTGAACTGACGAGCTTCAAATCTTCTATTCACAGTTCGTCGTGTTCTTTGTCAAGGGTAATTAAAAGCTACTTTTATTGCCCTTGTCAATTCTAGTGATTCCTACAAATCTTCAAAAAGGTGTTTATTCTTCATTCTTCACACTATAAACACCTCAACAAACATCTGTTCTTGATCTGTTTCTCTAAGCAACGTTTTTCCTCAAAGATTCCTCAATTGTGTGGATTTTCAATCTGCACAACTCTGGAACCTAAGTCAAAGAATGCTTAGTGAAATTCTTCACAAGACAACTGGTCAAATTCCTCAAACTTGTTCCTTTTGCAAAAACTGCTGAGAACGCATATGACCTCTTCAAATTCTTCACACCTATACTCTGTTCACAGGTACAAATGTCTGCTGGTGAATCTCTAGGTTCTCATCAACTTAACTCATTTGCAGCATTCCTCGAAGAAAAATTGCATACCTCCTCAGAGAACTCAATTGTTCAAAATCCTCAAATAAAGAAAATGGCTGATGGCAAGAAACCTCAGAAAGGAGGGAAGAAATTGGAAGTCAACACTCCTTTTGAAATTCCTGATGATATCTATGAAGAATACTGCACTCCTGATGAGGCCAAGTATGGCAAGGAGACCAAAAATCAGCGCAAGGTGTGCATACAGATGATTGAAAGAAGATGGGTCAGCGAATGGAGGGAATATCGCTATGTCACACCCAAGTACATGAAGATATTCGTTGTACACCCTCCATGCCCAAGACCTCCATTGGCACCTGGCCAAATTGCGGATCCCTCTAGCATCAGAAGAGGTGAAGAATTTCCCAAGGAATGGGCCAAACGTCAAGCCAAGTTGGCTGAGATGGCCAAGGAGGCACTGAGGAAATTTAATGAAGATTTTGCTGCTGCTGCTGCTACTGAGGCCTCTACTAGCAAGCCTAAAAAGGCTATGCCCAAGAAAACAGCTCGCAAGCCAAGTTCTTCTGCCTCGCAACCAAGCTCCTCAGCAATGCCCTCACGGCCCAGCTCTGCAAATCCTTCACGGCCAATTCCTCAAGCTGTTCCAGCTCCACCAAAGTCCTCAGCACCTATGCATCTCGCCACGTGCCAAAGGACAACAGGCATATCTATTGCCTCAGGAGCCTCTGCAAGTTCTTCAGCTCTTCCGAATTCCTCAACTAGCCTCACTCTGCTGAAGTCTAAGGCCACTGCAGGACGTGGCGCTATACCAAGTTCTCACAAGAAGCAAGTCGCCTTCCATGTGTCGTCAAGTGATGACGAAGCTGATGATGAGGAACTTGCCAAAATCATCAGAGACAGACAGGAAAGGGTTGCTAGAGCCAAAGGCAGCAATGTGCCATTGATGCTGGATCCCAAGTTGATCCTTGATTTCATTGACCTATGTCATAAGGACTCCAACACTCCTTTGCCTGAGATGAACCTCACTCCTGGTCAAAATCATATGCTGGCTACCTTCATTGGTGAGGAAAAATGGAAATTTGAACAGGCCAGAAAGGCAAAGAAGGATCAGTGCAAGAAAGAAAGATTGCTGAAGAACAATATAGTGGATATGTCTTCTGAGGAACTTGTGAAGCTGCAAGCTGAGATCAAAACCCTCAATGATGAATTTGAAAGCTACCGTGCTGACTAGCTGGGAGCCAAAGTCAGATTCGTTAATCTGACCAAGGGATTCACCTCAAACGTTGCAGCACCAATGCAACATGCATCTCCTCAGGCTGAAGCATCTACTCAGCCCACTGAAGAACATGCCAGCACCGCTGATGATAATCAGGCTGCTGATGAAACTGAAGTTACCAGGGCTGATTACTCTATTCCAGCCGCTGGAGAAATTTCCAAGACAACCACTAGTGTTGCGCCTGAGGAACAAGCCAGGCCAGCTAAGACTTCAACCATTGTGCCTAAAGAAACTAACCAAGCCAGGAAAACTGAAATAGTTGTGCCTGAGGTTATTGAACCAATTTCCTCTGCTCCTCCTGCACCAACACCAAGTTCAGTTCTTCCTTCTGCATCAGAACTGAGGAAAACAAAGGCTGCGGAACGAGCAGCAGTGAAGAAAAGGAAAGCATCTACCTCTTCAGAGTCTGTTACCCCTAAGAAGCTAAATAAATTGACTAGTTCTGTCAACAATCCCATTTATGTTGTTCATCTCTCAAGCATGTCATCAAAGGAAATCATACCTTTTAGCAAAGAATATGTTATCCCAAGCGGATCTGATGAAGATGTTCCTTCTGTTGCTTCTTCAGAACAGTTGGACAAAACATTGAAGTGGATAACATTCCTTCAACCCCAGTGATCTCATCGCCTATGCCTCAGTTCACAGCTGAAGAGGCTGGCATTGAAGAAATGAGTGACAATGATGAAGACGTGGACATTGGGAGCACAACTCCTGTGATGAACGATGACTTTTGGGACAGTCAGCACCCCAACTCTCCATTGTTAACACCTTTGCAGCAAATTCCTCAGTCCCCAGAGCACATTGAAGTTCAAACGGGCTCTGACGAACCTCGCACCACTCCTTTTGTACATGAAGAAATTCCAGCCACTAGTGCTGATGAAAATGCTGCTGAAGAAATGAAGTCTCGGGCTGCAGCTGAAGCAAAACCTGAAATTCCTCAGCCTGCGATTCCTTAGGCTGTGATGAATTAACTAATAATCCTCAGCCCAAGCCAAAGGATCCCTTCTCTATGAAGCAAAACTTCAAGGCTGATGACTTCTTCCACGAGCATGTGTTCTTCACTGACTTCAACCCATATGACTCTGCTCGTCTTAGAAGGAAGCGCTTCTGGACTGCCAGCCAAGCAAACTTCTATTATTCACTGCTTTTTGGTAAGGACAAAGTCTTCGACCATGCGCATGTTCCTCATGTGGATATGGAATCACTGCCTTGCTTCACGCCGGTCCTCAGCGTTCTCTACGATGCTGGACTGCTCACCCTCTGCACAGACATATGTGATTGGAATGAAGAGCTCATCCTTCAGTTCTATGCAACACTGCACATCACTGAAACTGCTGAAGATGTGAACTCTTGGGTGTTGGACTGGATGACAGAAAACACTCACTTCAAGGCACCGGCCTCTTAATTGCTTCAGTCCCTACCTCTCAGTCCTCCCCTTGAAGGTGCATGGTGTGTATATCATGAACCTGAACTTACTGACCATTATATGCAAGTATTGATGAAGCCGCTGAAGCCTGGTCAAGCACCAAGAACCAAATTCCTCGTGAAGGAATTGCTATATGTGCCTCGGATTGTCTACCGCATTCTGACAAAGACATTGAATTCAATCAAAGGCCACGCTCGAATGATGAAGAAATCGTTGGCATCATGAAGAATCTGTTGTTCTATATCATGCATGGGATCCCCATCAACTATCATGATTTCTTCATGAGGACTCTGGCAAATGTTGCACTGTCTCCTTTTAAATTGAAGCCTTATGCTCCCTGGATCATGAGATTCATCAGAACAAGGTCTTCAATAGCTTACAAGGCTGACTTTCAAAATCATATCAGCTATCTGCCTCCACTTGAAGTCCTCAAACGGACACATTCCTCAGTTGACGGAAAAGGCAAAGTTGCGATCATTGATGAAGGCATTCGTCCATTGGATGGTCAATTCTGCAAAGCTGCATCCTACTCTACCAATGATGACTCTGCCACTCATGACTCTGCCGCCAATGCCTCAAAGCAAAATCCTCAAGGCACAGCTCCAAGGGTGATGACTGATCGTGAGCTTCTCCTCAGTCTTCATCAGAAGGTCGATCGCAACCATAAATGGGTCAAGAGGCAGTTTGGTTCAATTCTTCACAACATGATTGCTACATACAATGCAGTGAAGAAAAACCACTACTACCTCCATGATGTTTTCAATCGCACCTGGGTTGTTATGTCTCATTTCTACAGCGAAGAAGATCTGAAGTAAATGGGCTTCAAGGAAGACTTTGACTGGTCTCAGCCTCCGGCAAAGAAATTCAAGAAAGTCAAAGTTCCTTCCTTGGTGGCCAGCTCATATTCTTCATCACGCGAGACCCATGAGTATGAAGATTTGGACGACACTGTGGCAGGCCCTCCTCCAACAACCGACCCCAACAACACTGGAGCTCCTCCATCGTCTTCGTGATATTCTTCAGGGGCGTTAGTCCTCATTTTTCGTCCCTTTTGGTCATTCGATGACAAAGGAGGAGAAATTTGAGTTAGTCTTCAAGCGGGTCTTTATATATGGGCATTTTTTGTTTTGCTAAGTTACAACTCTCGTTCTTTGGAAGACTTTGTTGGATCGAGTTGTAAACTTAAACCCGATGGTGGTCTTATACTTTCGCCATGTTCTTCTGCATGCTATTTCCTCATATATGTTAATGCACGCAAGCTGAATTACATCAGTCACCATATTTCATTATGCATTTCAAATTCTTCGTATCATATGTTAAATGCGTCTATGAATTACAAGATATAGGGGGGATCTTCATGATACTACTGTTCAAATGTGCATTGCTTCAAAAGCAAATTCCTCACTATGCACATCTTCAAGGGGAGTTCTCCTATATCTTGCAATCAAATTCCTCAATATCAGTATTTATACTTCATATGTTTATCCCTATTGAAAACTTAACCTATATTGTCATCAATCACCAAAAAGGGGGAGATTGTAAGTGCATCTAGTGCCCCTTAGTGATTTTGGTGTATTGAAGACTTATAGGTTAAGGAACTAATATATTTGTGAGTGTACACAGGTCTATAAGTCTATGAGGAGTTTGATATTTACAGAGAAAGTCGACCCCTAAAAATGAATGTCTTCAGCTGAAGACTTTGGATTTCTGAAGACTTTCTGAAGATTTTGAAAGTGAAGAAATTGGTGTGACCTTGAAGACTTGGATAATCATGCGAGGATTATGAAGCATGAAGACTTTTGTTTTTGTAGTTTCATTTTCTCTTTCTTGAGTCATAGGAAACACAGTATTGTTAAAGGGGGTCGAGGAAAAACTAAGGAAACATATTTCCAAGTGATGCTCAACTCAAATCTTACACTACCCAATCCTTTCGAGTGAAGCCATTGGAAATCTCATACAGTTCAGTCAATTTCTTTAGTGACAGAGACGAAGTTCTTCTCGTCTGTGAGGAATTTATTCTGACTGAGGAGTTAGGAATTCGCCAGTGCGGATTGCCTGCAAGTGAGGAACATGATAGCCCTGAGGAAATTGATACTCAAAATTCCGACCGTTGTTGTGCTATGCGCCAGCTGTCCCAAAATATCTACCCACCATAACGGTCATATCATTGAAGGGCATTTATGTCTTATCATGTCGGGCTGCTCCCTAGGCTATGAAGAGCCGCCTCGTTCAACCACTAGCTGGTTGGATGCTCCGAGAGAAACTGACACTTGTCATTAGAGCAACCCATCCTCCGAGGACTTCGAGCAAAAATCATCAACTGAGGAAAAACCCGGAACCCAAACACCTAAAACCCCAAAGTGATTGAGCATCACTGAAGAGATTGTTCATGTGTGGAACTGACGCTTGTTACCTTTGAAGACTGTGATCTTCTAGACGGTTAGGCGTTAATGGTCTAGAGCATCCAAGAGGAATTGTGGATCGCCGGGTGACCGAGTTTGTGAAGGTTTGGAAGTCACCTTTGAAGACTTACCACGAGTGATTGGGTGAGGTATGTGTGACCTTAGCTCAAGGATAATACGATGAGGACTTGGTGTTCTGGACTGTGTGTCCGGGACTGTGTGTCCTCAGGTTTAAATACCTAGCCGCTCCAACCAGACGTACAACTGTCACAGCAGTTGGAACTGGTTTACCGAATCATTGTCTTCATCAAGCCTACTGATTCTATTTCCTCAACTCTTCCATTTACTCATTCATGTGTTGTTGAACTTGATATGTACTATTTGAGGACTTTGACTGAAGACTTTCTCAATTTCCCCAACCCTATTTCTTCAGTCTTAAGTTCTCAACCTGCTTATCATGTTTACACGCTACTTTTACTCTGTGCTTGTTTTCATTTCATTATGATGACCATGCTATTGTCTTGTGATGCTTGCACCTGAGTATCTATTCCGCTACTAAGTAGGTCATTGCTTAGGAAATTCCTCAGTTAGAATTTCCTCAGAAACGAATTTATAAAAATCGCCTATTCACCCCCCCCCCTAGTTGATATAGCGCACTTTCAGATTTGGATAAAGTGATTTAGCAACAGTAAAACTGATGATCTGGCAAATAAGAAATTACTGTAGCATAATTATCCGGGCGTCACAGCATGTCTTGGGTATATTTGGCTTGGTTGATGAAGGTTCCTTCTCTTCTTTGCTTGATTTCGAATCCGAGGAAGAACTTCAACTCTCCCATCATAGACATCTCAAAATGCTCGATCATAAGTGCGGAAAACTCATCATTGAAAGCTTTGTTAGGAGAACCAAATATAATATCATCAACATATAGTTGGCATATGAACAAATCCCCTTTAACCCTCTTAGTAAAAAGAGTGGGATCGATTTTCCCAATTTCAAAACCCGATCTTGCAACAACTCGGTAAGGTGCTCATACCACGCACGTGGGGCTTGTTTAAGGCCATAGAGAGCCTTATCAAGTTTTTATACATGATTGGGGAACTTGGGATCCTCGAACCCTGGGGGTTGTTTGACATACACCAACTCATTAAGAGGACCATTAAGAAATGCACTCTTCACATCCATTTGTTGCAATAAAAAATTATGATGAGATGCATATGCAAGCAACATGCGAATAGATTCAAGGCGGGCAACATGAGCAAAGGTTTCACCGTAGTCGATTCCCTCGACTTGGGAGTAGCCTTGTGCCACTAATCATGCCTTGTTTCGAATGACAACACTGTTCAGATGTTGCTTGTTCCTGAAGATCCATTTGGTTCCGATGACATTGTGATTCTTCATTGGCCTAGCACTAATGACCACACTTTGTTGCGCTCGAAGTTATTGAGTTCATCATGCATGGCTTCATGCCAATCCGAGTCCTCGAGCGCTTCATGTACCTTTTGGAGTTCAACACAAGAAACAAATGTGTGATGCTCACAAAAGTTTCTTAATTGTCTATGAGTAGTTACCGCTTTTCTTAAGCTTCCAAGAACATTCTCCATCACATGTTCTTGATGCTTGAGGGTGGAGGATATCTTGGCGGCACGACGCTCGAAAAATTCCTCAATAGGCAAATGTTTTTCAAATTAAAGATCATCATCTTGATCGCCTTGAGCGTCATCTTGAGCTTGCTCTTGATCTTGAACTTGTTCTTGATCTTGAGGTTGCTCAGAGGGGTGAACTTGATCTTGGGCATCACTTGGTGAACCATCATCACCATTACGTTGATCTTTCCCTTGGTCATGTTCATGGGGTTGAGGGCCTTCACTTTGTTTCTCGGAAGTGTGTGGGTCTAGAGTTGGTGATGGCTCCACTTGAGTGGAGCATTTTCCTTCTCCTTCGGCTACAAGGGGTTCCTCAATGGGGAGAATTTGACCAATCCCCATTCTTCTTATGGCTTCAGGAGGAATTTCATCACCTACATCACAAAGACCACTTTGCTCCACTTGGGAGCCATTATTTTCATCAAACTTCATGTTACATGTCTCCTCAATGAGTCTGGTGGACTTGTTGAGAACACGGTAAGCGTGAGAGTTTGTAGCATAACCTACAAATATGCCCTCTTGAGCTCTACATTCAAATTTAGACAGACAAGGACCTTTCTTGAGAATGAAACACTTACACCCGAACACCCGAAAGTACTTGAGGTTGGGCTTGTTACCGGTGAGTATCTCATATGGAGTCTTGTTCAAGTCTTTACGGAGGTAGAGCCGATTGGATGCATGACATGCGGTGTTGATGGCTTTGGCCCAGAAGTTGTACGGAGATTTGAATTCCGCCATCATGGTCCTTGTCGCGTCCATCAACGTCTGGTTCTTCCTCTCCGCTACACCATTTTATTGAGGGGTATAAGGTGCGGCATATTGGTGCTTGTTCCCCTCGTCACTAAGAAACTCATCCAAGGTGTAGTTCTTAAACTCGGTGCCGTTGTCACTTCTATTAATCAAGATCTTTGCTTCATGTTGACGTTGAGCTTCATTAGCAAAGTTGATGATGGTTTGTTGGGTCTCACTCTTCCTCTTGAAGAAATATACCCAAGTGTATCTTGAAGAGTCATCCACAATCACCAAGCAATACTTTCTTCCCCCAAGACTATCAAAGGATGGAGGACCAAAGAGATCCATGTGAAGGAGCTCCAAGGGCCTCTTCGAGTAGATCACAATCATGGGATGGTGAGCCGTTTCATGAAGCTTCCCTTTAATACAAGCACTACAAGCACGATCTTTGGCAAAATTCACATTTGTTAGTCCACGGACATGGTCCCCTTTGAGGAGACTTGCAAATATCTCATATTGACATGGGCTAGCCGGCGATGCCAAAGCCATCCCACATCAACCTTAGCCATTAGGCAAGTCGCATTCTTGGTGGGTCGCTCCAAAAAGTTCACCATGTAGAGACCATTCTAGACATGCCCAACAAAGGATACTTTAGGAGTCTTGCTCCACAAAAGGGCCACGGTATCAAGATCAAAGAAAGTTGCAAATCCCATAAGTGCAAGTTGACGAATGGAAAGAAAATTGCAGGCAAGGGACTCAACAAGCATGACCTTATCAACAGATAAATCTTGTGAGATGACCACTTTGCCAAGTCCCAATACCTTTCATGTTAAAGCATCACCGAATTGACATGGGTGGGCATAGATGGAATTGGATGCACGTCCACCACCAAGTCCTTGCTTCTAGTCATATGATTTGTCGCTCCGCTATCAAGCAACCATGACACTCCGCCGGAAGCAAACACCTACAAGAGATTAATGCTTGGTTTTAGGTACCCATTGAATAATGGGTCCTTTGATGTTAGTAATAAGGGTCTTAGGAACCCAAATAGACCATTCAATGTACTCATATGGAGAACCACAAATTTGGCATAAACATGTCCATCACTAGCACGGCATAAGACATAAGATGGGTTAAAGTCGCCGGAGTTCTTGGGAGAGATGGCCTTTCCCTTCTTGCCATTGCCACCCTCCACCTTGTTCTTCTTCTCCACATGAGCACCCTCTCCTTCTTTGATAAATACCTCCTTGAGAGGGAGAGGTTGCTTGGTCTTGCTCTTCTTCTTCTTCTTCTTGGACTTGGGTGCAAACCCAATTCCCTCCTTTGCTACAACCTCATTTTGATTACTCAAGAGGTCATTGAGGTTCTTCTCTCCTTGTATACAAGTCACAATTCCCTTTTCAGGTTGTTCTTTTAGCTTGACATTCTCCTCCATGAGATGAGCATGCTCACAACACGGGTTAGTAGCATGTGTATTATCAATAAGAACAAAAGGAGGACAAGTAGCAATTTCCTTAGTTATCTTTACTTGGAGTTGATCATGAGACTCTTTGAGAGAGGCATGAGCACCCTTCAAGACCTTGTGGGCCTTGTCAAGTGTGTCAAACTCTTCCTTGAGTCTATCATGGCCAACCCCAAGTGCAACCTTCTCGGATTTAAGCACACGAGTAAGAACAATAGCATGATCAAGATATTTTTGAAGTTTAGAAAGATCAACATTGTGTGACACCTCAAGAGCTAAACGAATACCTTACTCTTTCTCAAGAGCAATGGAAAGATCCGTAATCTCATCGGCATAGTCACGACTATGGCCCTCTAACTAGGAGATAGTATCCTCGTGAGACTCAATAATGCCATTGGCCTCACCAAGTTGTTCCAAGAGAGCAATAAAGTGCGTCTTGGATTCACCCTTGAGCTTACTCAAGAACATGTTAAACTCGTTCTCACCACCGGTCACCACCTCACTATCATCTACATAATCTAACAAAGAAGGCATAGTTGTGATGGTGGTTTTGATGTTGGAGGTTACCTTATTGATACCTTTGTCCATAAGACACTTGGAAATGAAGTTCTTGTTAGGGGCACCGAAGAGAGACACCTTGGAGGGGGAAGAGGTGGCAATGGCCAAGGTTGCCATTGCCATTTCTTCACCATTCAATTATCCATCATCATCATCGGAGAGATACTCTTCATATACCACCAATGCCTTTTGAGGAACCTTCTTGATAAAATTTTTCTTGATGGCAACAGGCTTGGCATTGTCCTTGCGAATGAGCTTGCCACCATTTTCTTCTAAATTTGCATACGGGCAATCCGCAAAAAAGTGACTCACGTCTCCACAATTGAAACAAGTTCTCATCCGTTGCTTGCCCTTCCAGCCACTTGAGTTGTTCTTGGAGAAGTTGGGTCTTGAGTTCCTCTTGCCCCAAAATTGCCTTGATTCAAGAGCCATGTGCTCATGGTAATCATATTAGGTGTCTTCGGGGCAACACTTCTCTTCTTCAATATCAACATCATCCTTACAAGCCTTGGCCTTCAATGCAGGAGTGGGTGAGCTTCTCTTGGACCGCACACGGGCTAGAGCATTGTCGACGGTCTTGTTCATGATGTTCATGGCAATAAACTCATCCAACACTTCACCTGAGGAAAGAGTGTGGAAATCCGGCCTTTGAAGAATCACTGAAGACATGGTCTTGTTGAATGGCATGATGGCCTTGAGAAACTTGCGCTTGATCCAAATATCATCCACATCCTTGCTCCCATGATCTTGAAGAGCCACTGCAAAAGTTGTCACCCTCCGGTAGAAATCACGAGGATCCTCGTCTTCTAGCATCACAAACTCATCGCACTCATCAAATACCACTTCAAAGTTTGACTGTTGAATGCTAGAGCTCCCCTTGTACATGGATATAATGTGATCCCAACAATCCTTTGCACGGGAGAAGGGCCGCAAGTGAGAGAGATCTTCGGGTGGCACCGCGGCTTGGAGAATGAACAATGCGGAGTGATTATATTGATTGTCCACTTCTTCTCTTGGAGTAAAGTTGTTTGGATCATGAGGTTAGAAGCCTTGATCAATGATTCTCAAAAGGTTTGTTGCGCTGTGATTCAAATGAGACTTGATACAAAAAACAATTAGCAAACTCACCCTTTACAAGTTTAGGAGGAGGACCAAGGTTGTTAATATGCGGTGTAGGGACGGGTCCTCTATAGACCGAGGGAGAGGGGACCGAGGCAAAGGTTCCCGTCCCATTCTTGTCTGGAGGGGAAGAAGTTTGAGCACCTTTAGCCGCTTCCTTACCGGAGTTGGCCTCCGACTCTGATGTGGTAGGATTAACCACAAGTAACGGATTGGGAGTGGTTTTCAACCCCTCAAGTAATTCTTTAAGCATGGACTTGACTTCGATCGTCATAGACGTCTTAAGTGAGGCCATAGCTTCATTTAAGTCGTCTCGAGTGATCGAAATCAACTCCACGGCCTCGGGCACTTCATCCACATTTCCCCCGTCGTCAACCATACTTTTAGGGTGGTGAAACCCTTAATAAAGAGATGAGGCTCTGATACCAATTGAAAGGATCGATATGGTTGACTAGAGGGGAGTGAATAGGCAACTACCATTTTTTAGGCTTTCTTAAAAAAATAAGATTATCAACAAATAGGTTGTCTAGAAATGTAACTAGGTGAAAAACCTATATGATGCTAACACAACAAGCAACACAAGCATTTAAGGAAGACAACACAACAAAAGCTTGCACAAAGTAAAGGAAGAAATAACCACAAGTGGAGCCGATGGAGACGAGGATGTGTTACCGAAGTTCCTTCCCTTTAGGGGGGTGCATCTCCATTAGAGCAGTGTGGAGGAACAATGCTCCCCAAGAAGCCACTATGGCCTCTATATTCTCCTCACGCCCTCACACAATGCAAGATGCCGTGATTCCACTAGTGGTGCCCTTGAAGGCGGCAACTAAACCTTTACAAACAAGGTTGGGGCAATCTCCACAACAAGCTTGGAGGCTCCCAACAACACCATGGAGCTTCACCACAATGGAATTTGGCTCCAAGGTGACCTCAACTGTCTAGGGTGCTCAAACACCCAAGAGTAACAAGATCCACAAGGGATTAGAAACGGAATCAAATTTCTCTTGGTGGAAGTGTAGATCCAGGCCTTCTCAACCAATCCCTAGAAAATCAACAAGTTTGATTGGCTGGGAGAGAGATCAGGCGAAAATGAGCTTTGGAGCAACAATGGAGTTTGGGAATGGAAGAGGTAAGTCTTCTTGAAGAAGAAGACCCCCTTATATAGTGGGAGGAAGAATCCAACTGTTATCCCACAACTCAGCCCACAGAGGGCGGTACTACCGCTCCCTGGAGCGGTACTACCGCATGAGGTAGCGGTACTGCCGCTAGTCCCAGCGGTAGTACCACTAGGGCTGCGCACAAAGAGTAGGGGGTAGGTGTGACACCTCGAGACCAGTGCGCCAGGTGTTATCCAGTTATTCGTTGCCGTTGCCATGTCATCTGCTTGCGTGTTGCACTTTGCCTTGTCATCATGTGCATTGCATCATCATGTTTTCAAAACTTGCATTCGTCCGAGTTCGCATGTCCTTTCCGTTATTCGTTCTGAGCCCAGACACACTCGCACGCGCCCGCGGCACCTCCGGATATTTATTTTATAAGTGGCCGGAAAATGTTCTCGGAATGGGATGAAACTTGGAGTGTGGTCTTATTATAGTGTAGACAGGCCGCCTGCCAAATTTCATCGCATTCTTAGCTCGTTTGATAGCCCAACCGTTAAACTATAGCGGCACTAGTCGCCGGTTAATTCGTCAGACGTTTTCGGTCTCTGAAAACCCCGCGGGCCTCTTCTCTTCTCTCCTCACAGCCCACTCATGCCTTCTACACGGCCCACTAGCCCACCTACCTACCCCCTCCGCTCCGGACCGTCCGATGGCGATCGAACGGCTCCTAAACGGCCTAAATCCTCTAACCCTAACCCCCCTTTCCTATTTAAACCCCCCTAACCTGCCATTTTGGGCCTAACCCTAGACCCTACCTCCTTCCACCTTGCAGCCGCCACCAACCTCCTCTTTTCCGTGCCCGACCACTCCCCCACCGCCACTTGGCCGCCGCCATGTCACCACACCGCCGTCTAGGCTACAGGCAGCCAGCCAGAGGCTGCCACGTGCCCCTCCAGCCGGCTCCCACCGCGCAAGGCCCGCCAGGCCCAGCCACGGCCCGCCGCGAGCCGTCCCGGGCCCGACCGCCCCTGCGCCTCCTCGCTCCGCCCACGAGCCCAAGCGCCCCGCTCGCCTGGCTCCTCTCCGCCGCCGCCGCCTCGTGCCACCGCGAGCCTCCGCCGCCATTCTCCCCGGCGCCTCACCTCTCTGCCTCCGCCGCCGCCTTCGACCCCGTGGCCGGACTCGCCCGACCTTGCCGTCTCCAACTCCGGCGTCGCCGGCCACCTCAGGACGCCGCCCATCGCCAGATCCGGCGAGCGCCTCCACGGCCGCAGCTTCCCGTCGCCGTCCTACCTCGCCCCGGGCCGGATCCGACGAGATCCGGCCAGGGAAGCCCTGGATCCGCCACCCCGCGCCTCGCCGGAGCTCCATCCGGTCGCTGCCATGACCGTCAGCGCCGAGCTCCTCTGGCCGCGCCGGACATGTCCGGAGGTGCCCGGACATGTCCGACACCTTCCCTCGTTGTGTCTCTGACATGTGGGCCTGGGTGCCCAGCCGACGGACACGTCCGCTCCAGCCCGGACATGTCCACCCGCCCGGGAGGTAGTTTTCCACTAAGTCCCCAGCTCCGTCTTAAAAATGTATGCATCTTTGTGTGGCTGTAACTTCTTGTGTGGTGATCCAAATTGAGCATATAATATGTCCAAATGTTCGTTATGATATGCTCTTCATTTTGTTCCACAGTGGCATGCTTGTTTGAGTTCATCTTGATGCCTTAATCCCTGTTGCAAGAGTGCTATATGTTTAAAACTGTTGTTAGCTGTAATTTTGTTAGCATGTTTGTGATGTGATAACTTTGTGCATGTTGATCCAAATGGAGTGTGTGATATGTCAAAATGTTCATTGTGAAGTGCTCTACATGATGGTTTCTGTAGCATTCATGTTAGGTGCCATATTGCCATGTTAATCTCTGTTGCAAAAGTGCATGTGGTTGTTAAGTGCTGAAACTTGTTATGAGATGCTGATTTGACTTGTTCATAGCTATTGATGTGTTTGTCTTGCATGCCACATGTCAATATATTTTAGAAGCACAATCGTGCATTCTTTGCTGTGGTGCAATCCACTTTTCATGATATGCCTTGTGGTGTTTGCAACAAGCTTGTAAAGTAGCCTACTCGCTGTTGTTGTTTTCTAGGACTTGTTAAAAACTGCTAAGTCTGAAACTGTTAAACCTGATGCCATGTTTGGTTGATGCCCCACTCATATACTTGCATGTTTTAGCATGTCCAATGATCATGTCTTGTTGTCCATGTTATGCTCTATCCATCCATGCCCTTGTTTGCATATATGGCCTGATGTAGCTTATTTATTTCTTGCTCTCAAGTTGCTATAAATGTACCTGTCAGGTTGTTATCAGCATGATCAATTTGGTGAAGCTTGTTGTTATTGATCCATGCCTCCTATGAAGTTGTTCCAATGAAGTTGTTTAATGTATGCTATGTCTATTACATGTCAATGATCCTTATATACTTAGTAGAGTTGATATGCTTGTTGTTTTGTGCCTCCGAAGGCAGCATCGTGATGATGTTTTTGCCTTCCCAGATTTTGACTAAGTCTGGATAAATTTATTGCAACTTGCCATGCTTTTTTAATTGTGTTCAGCAAGTTTTTGGGTGTGTTCTAAGTTCATGCTTGTTAAGTATCATGTCTATTTCACATACATGCCTCTTGTTATCAGGTTTGAGTGATGTAGCATATATATACATTGCTCCAAAGTTGCTATGTTGCTGTTTTTGGACAGCTTGTTATGTCTTGTTTCATGTGTATGTGTTGTTCCGTTGCTCTGTTTTGAGCGTGCTCTATATGAAACTTGTGTGATTTTGCATGTAGAAGCATAATATCATGTTGTTTACATGTTTGGAGTGTGTTCGCTTGTTGTTTGGATGCATCTTGCATGTATGCCATGCTTGTCTTGTTTTGCTCATATCTTCTAGGCCGTAGCTCCAAATTAAACAAACTTTACATGTAACTTGACTAGAATTTCGAGTAGATCATCATGGTGCATGTTAACTTGCTGTTTAACAACTTTAACTTAAGGTTTGTTCAGATCTGGACCCATTTCGAAATGTGCATATGAGGACTTACCGGAAATGTTATATGTTGATTCCGGCCTCATTTAAACTTGTTGGTTTGTGTTGTTCTTGTGAGCTTCATCCCTTGCCATGAATTGCATCATATAGACTTGTATTGCATCATACTTGGTTGAGCATCTTGTCATGTTCTTGAGTGGTGTGTTTACCATGTTGTGTGCTTCTTCTCGCTAGTTCATATTCCGTTGCGATCGTGAGGATTCATTCGTCTACACGTGGTTCGTCTTCAATGCTTCTTCTTCGTCTACTTCATGGACCATTTCTTCTTCCTTGCGGGATCTCAGGCAAGATGACCATCATCTTGGATACCTTTACTATCATTGCCATGCTAGTTGTCTCGATGCTATCGCTATATGTCGCGCTACCCATCATTTATTGTCAGCCTCTCTCCTTGTTGCCATGAAACCTCTAACATTTGACACCTTCCCAGCAAAACGTTGTTTGGCTATGTTACCCGCTTGCTCAGCCCCTCTTATAGCGTTGTTAGTTGCAGGTGAAGATGAAGATTGCTCCATGTTGGAACTTGTTGTTGGAATACCACAATATATCTTATATGTATTAACACACCTATATACTTGGCAATGGGTGGAAGGCTTGGCCTTTTGCTCGGTGTTTTGTTCCACTCATGCCACCTTAGGAGCCGATAAACCAGCGTTATGTTCCTTGATTTTGCGTTCCTAACGCGGTTGGGTATATGGGGACCCCTTGACAGTTCGTCTTTGAATAAAACTCCTCCAGCAAGGCCCAACATTGGTTTTAATTTGCCTCATAATAATAACTTAATTAATTAATTAAATTGCATAGGGGGTCGCGTCCCCGAGGATTCTTTCTACATAACAGGGGGGCCAGTGCTGATGGTGTTGGTCCCAAACGGGCAGACTGCGGGGCCGCCACGGGGAAACTCGAGGTATCTGGCTCCCGTAGGCTTTCCCATCCGGACGTGGCCTGAGACGAGATACTCACGGCTACTATCAGGGTGTCGGCATGCCGGGAGGTCTTGCTGGACTTGTTTTACCATTGTCGAAATGTCTTGTGCACCGGGATTCCGAGCCTGATCGGATTGTCCCTAAGATAAGGGGTAATATTATTATTACCTCTGCTGATCGTGAGAGCTTGTGATGGGCTAAGTTGGGACACCCCTGCAGGATTATAATCTTTCGAAAGCCGTGCCCGCGGTTATGTGGCAGATTGGAATTTGTTAATGTCCGGTTGTAGAAAACTTGTCAGAGAATCCGTAATAAAACACACCGCCGCGTGAGTAACCGTGACCGTCTCTTTTCACTTTGGGAAGAGAACACGGTGGGTTATGTTCGACTCGTGGGTAGTTCAGGATCTTTAGCGATCATTACTAGTTTGCGACCGCTTGCGTAGATGCTCATCTTATTCTTGTACTCGTAAGTTAGCCATCATACATATGCTTAGCCGCTGCTGCAACCTCACCACTTAACCTCTCCTTACCCGTTAAGCTTTGTTAGTCTTGATACCCATGGTTATGGGATTGCTGAGTCCTCGTGGCTCACAGATACTACAACACCAGTTGCAGGTACCGGTTTCCGATGACTTGACGTGAGAGCGATGTTACCTTTGTTGGAGTCCTTTCTTCTTCTTCGTCGTCAGTCTTGGGCTAGGTTCCTGGTCGGCAGCCTGGGATAGCAGATGGATGTCATTGTGCTTTTCATGTTTGCATCAGTAGTCGGATGCCTTGTTTTGATGATGTTGTATTCATATGACTTGTATGAATTGTTGTATCCCCATGTATTTATGTAATGGTACGATGTAATGATATCCATCTTGCTAAGCGCCCGAAATGCGGTTGCGCCCCAATCACGAGTGCGTCACGTGATCGGGATAGAATCGCATCTTGGGCCTGACAGTAGGAGAGAGAAAGCCCCCGAGCGGCACTAGTAGCGGTGGTAGGGCAGTACTACCTCTTATAAGCGGTATTACCGCACCTACTGCCGCTCCTACTACCGCCCAACCCGACACGAGAAGCGACAGTCTCGAACCGAGGTGGTATACGAGCGGAACTGGAGTCGTGCTACCGCTTGTAGCCATGGGCGGTACTACCGCTGTGAAATAGTGGTACTACCGCTTGTGGCTATAAGTGGTACTGCCGCTCTGGTCCAGCGGTACTACCGATGGCGCCTCCCTTATGCCACTTCCTCAATAACAAGTAAACTCCAAGAAAGAGGGAAGGAGCTGGGGGTGAAAAAGAGATGTGTACGTGATGATTCCACCCTAGCCTTTCCGATACGGACCCCCTCTTAATAGTACGGTGTCTCCTACGACTCAAATCCACCAAAACTGAAACGAAAGAGAGCTACACCGTCTTCACTTTAAACCTGAGGGGTAGAAATCATCTCGTGCCATATAGATGAATATCTGAAATGCTCAATGAACACAATTAGTCCGCAAACGCATTGGCATCAATCACCAAAACCGTTAAGGGAGAAATATGCCCTAACACCGGGTCGTTCAGGGAAGCATGTGAAGAAATCTTCTCTCTATCGTGGTGATGTTCTAATCTTTGGAATCTCTTGGACATCTGCGGGACGAAAATGCATTTTCAGCAGCTCTGTCTTCCGTAACCCGTAACTATCTAGAAACTCTGACACATAATTCAATCTACATCTCCCCTTGGGTGTAATCAGACAAAATGATGACCCGCGAGGAATCCACGGATCTCTTCAAGTTTTAACTGAAGTGCCATCACTGGCCACAAAATAATTCCTTTCTCCAAAAGTTCCAAGCCATATTCAATATCTTCCAAACAAATGAAGCATTGCCCAGAAAAAATGTATCAAGTAATTTTCCTTTTGGGTTTTTTAGGTGATCCTTTTAGGTACTACTTAGCACAAAGCGGCCCAGCACATGGGCATAGGCTTTCTTTGGCATGCAAAAGTCTCCGGGCTTGTTTGGCCAACAAAGCTGAAAAGCTCCATGTGTTGGAATCCCAACCAACA
>LR738714.1:219822307-219847726 GCA_902687465.1 Secale cereale
ATTCTTTGGTCATGTTTCCATTTAAAGTTCAATTAGGTCCATGTTCAATTAGGTCCATGACATACTAGAACGCATCCACAGTTTTGGTGCATGCAACCGAGTATCACCTTGTAAGAGTATCTGAAACTATACCGAATATAATTGCGATATGTATTTGACATGCAAAAAAAAAACAAGAACAAAAATATAGTTTTATGGTGATAGTGAGAGTGGACACGTCCTGAACCCAGGGGCGTCTGCACCCACTTTTGACAAAATGCATTTTAATCATGTTTTAAAATGTCAAAAAATATAAAAGAAAATTTCAAGCATACATGTTGGCAAATGTGTGTGTGCGGCACAAAGTTTCGTGAAGAAATGTCTTTTTGGTTTGCCTTCGCCAAAAAAACAAATTTCAGTTCTTCTAAATAACATTTCACAACACAACTTTTTGTCTTTTTTGCACAGGCCACATAAAAAGTTATTTTTCCGTGAAACTTTATGCACACACATGGAACATGGGAACATACCCCTGCAACCTTTTTCAGAATTTTTCTGAGCATTTAAAAATATGTTTTCAAAGTGGGTTCATTCATGCACTTCCCGTGATAATGAGCTAGATAAATAATCCAACTTAATTTAAGTACAACCACTATTTATAGTGGCTTATCTGTTTCATTTGTTGCTCGAGTAGGTTGTGCTCGTATTTGAATGTTCGTGTCCTGGTAGATCCTTTGTGTATCTATGTTGCAAAACACTTCTGGAAATTTTGAATTTTCTAAGATGGGTGCATCAGCTGCACTTAGCTTATGTTGCCGAAGATACGCTCTCATTGTTCATATGTCCACCTATTTATGAGGTGACATTTGTTAGACATACCATTGAGTATGATTAGTTGTCAGTACCATGTCAGTCACCAAACAAACATGCAATTTCTTGTATCAACCAATTTACTTGAAAGCCTCAACAAGGAACAAATTAATATTGTTTACATTTTGCAGAAGTTCAAAAATATATAACCAACATCTTCGGCATGTACGCCTAAACGGCTTTTCAGTTTTGCTGCACAATACAGGGAAATGAAACCAGAAAGAGGTCTAGCTTGTGACTCGAGGCTACATGGAAATTGCAAAGCTGCCAGTGCAGAAGACATGTGGGGTACAACTTGTGCATACAGACTGGAAAAAGTAGGATCTGGCTATGTAACGTAGCAAAATGATAATACAAGTTTGGATTCCTCGCTTATTCAAATTACTCTTCATGAAAAAATGTTTTTTTATGAACAAAAAGGATCAATGAGTGGCATCTCTGCTGTAGAACTGATCCAAGGTCTTCGCAGGAATACGGTGGAGAAGTTCACGGGGGAATATGCGTAGCAAAGTCCATGCCAGATCAAGTGACTGAAAAATGTTCCGAGTATCGTATGCTCCTTGTGCTACAAATTTCCTCTCAAACTTGTCGAGGAATTCTAAATAGAGCTGCACGACAAGAATCATATCATTGGTTTTGGACTAAAAGATAATCAATGAACAAGTTAATTAACTAGCAACAGACCAGGTCCTCAGATGAAAGAGCCTCCTCTCCGACAACTGCTTTCATGGCTTGAACATCCTTCCCAATGGCGTAATTGGCATACAGCTGAACAGAAGGTCATGTTAGCCAATCAACAGAAATCATAAGGAGAATGAAACATAAACATGATCTCGTATGCTCAAACAAATACCTGATTGGACACGTCTGAATGATCGCGGCGTGTCATACCTTCACCGATAGCACTCTGCAAGTAAAGAATTATGACATGATGCTCCATGTAATCCCAAAAAAAAAACACTAAATACCACAAATTTGTCTAGCTACAAAAAGCACCTTCATCAGACGAGAAAGAGATGGCAGGACGTTGATGGGTGGGTATATCTGAGAAAGCAACACGATACTTCCATTAAGATATAATAAAAATGAAATCCCTCACAATCATATATTGAAGGAACAATCAATGCTTGAAACAGGAGAAAGAAAAAAGATACTTCCGTTACGATAATAAAAAAGAAATCCTTTACAATCATATATTGAAGGAACAATCAATGCTTGAAACAGGAGAAAGAATAGCGACGACAAAAATGAACATGCAAGTGCACCTGTCTATTATGAAGCTGTCTGTCAATATATATCTGCCCTTCGGTAATGTATCCCGTAAGATCAGGAGTTGGATGAGTGATATCTGTTGAGGAAACGAACAAAAGGTTAGGCATGACACTGCGATCTGCTGGGAAGACAATTAATCCACTGGGTAGACATCAAACAACATTGAGGCAGCGGATACTTCGATTTCTAGTTTTTTTTTCCACCTGATAGATTTCTGGTTAAGTAGATTTCTAATGGATAGGGTGCAACATACCACACAAAGTGGGCTGAAAATTGCAACTGCAAAAAAGAGGCTTCCTAGAATGGAAATAATGTAGGATTACTACAAGATAATAACTCTAGCAGTGCAACTGATCCATTGCTTACCATCATTAGGCATTGTAAGAATAGGAATTTGGGTAATTGATCCTTTTCTTCCCTCAATACGCCCAGCTCGCTCATATATGGTGGCCAGATCAGTATACATATACCCAGGATAACCACGCCTACCAGGCACCTCTTCTCGCGCTGCTGAGACCTAAACATGAATAAAATTCACATGTAATTAAGAAATCAAAATCGTTGAGTCTTCGACTGTATAAAAAGATGACGGATGGCACTGTACTGGAAAGTCATTCCGCTGGCTGGTCCGTGCCCGCCCGCGCTGCTCGCTCTGATGGACTGACTGTCACGCCGAGATGGCTGCATGACTGCAGCCGTCTCGCGCCGCCGGCCTCTGACAAGTCTGTGGTCCCTTGGCCTGGTCAAGAAGGGGCCACACACTCCCGTCGCCAACACAAGAGGAAAGCGCCAGTACCGGCGAAAGCGAAGGGCAGGCAAAGAGGCGCCTACCATAGCTGTGGACCAGGCAGCCCCACACCCGACAGCCCCAGACCAACGACATGAGGATGGCTCGCCATCGACACCTTTCAACCCGCCCTTGGAGGAACACCCGCGCAAGGACACGGAAGGCCTGCGCCCTCCGTCTCCATGTGGACAGTTGGACAGGCACGCTGGGGCCAACCCGACCGCGCCCAATCCGTGCATGTCTCGGGATCCGGTGGCCTCCATGACACCCTCCTCGCCATTCGACAGCATGGTGCCAGACTCACAGCCTATGGGGGGACCGAGGGTGATCCACTGTCGGGGCAAGCTGCTGGCCAACGCGCGCCAGTGCCTGCCACGGCCTTGGACGGAGTGGAGACCGGGTCTACTGGCCAGCGCACGTCAGCGCCTAACACGGCCTTGGACGGAGTGGAGACCGAGTCAGTGCCCACCCACCCAACGCCACCCCAGGGGGAGGCGATCCAAACCGAGGGTGGTTCGGTGGCCACAGCCTCTGAACCGGACATTAACCTCTGGGCCGGGCCATCTACCTATCGAGGGTACCCAACCAACCTCCCATGATGAGCCCAATGACAAACCGGGCCATGCAAACGAAGCACCTCACATGATGTGCAACCCGGCACCCCCCACAACTATGTTGCTTTCGACCCCGAGTCGCTTTGCATCGCCCCCGATCACCCTGCGCAGATCTCGTCCCAGAGGAGCCACCTGGACACTTGGGGAGTTCCTAGCAGCGGCTACCAAACACCTAAACGCAGTCCTACCCACGCCGAGGAAACGACCAAGGTTAAACTTTACTCCACGACGGGGCCGATCCGCGTCATCTTCAAGCTGCAGAGCTGCCGCGCCGTCTACTACTGAGCGCCGCACACAAGTGCACGTGTTGCGCACCCTTGGCATCCTCGGCCTCGACCAGAAGATCACCGCCCCGGAGATGAAGGCGTACGACGACGTATTCGCAGCCCCGATCCCACTGGCCATGCTATCTGCCATCGCGGCCCTGGTTGACCGTGAGCTCCCAGCCAACTTATCCGTGCCGCTGCCCATCACGACGCCACCGGCGGCCACGATAGCGGTCTAGGGCTACGCGGGGCTTCATCGTCGACCCCGTTTTCATGGATCACGACCTCAAGATTGTGATATGGAACGTGCTTGGTCTTAACGCGCGCGTGCGGCGCACCGCCATCCATTCGCTGGACATCACTAGCTCGTGTGGCGCCTCCATTGTATGCTTTCCAGAAACTAAGATGCACTTGATCTGCTCGTCGGTTGTCCTTGAGGCTCTTGGCTCTGAGTTTGACGACTACGTGTACCTGTCGGCGATCGAGACCCGCAGCAGCATCTTGCTGGCGTGGAAGAGCAGGGAGGTGACCATCACCAATCCCACGTTCACCACCAACACCTTGTCTGCCCAGGTTGTGACTCCCTCGAGGAAGCACATGCCATGGTGGATCACCATCGTCTATGGACCGCAGTCGGACGCCGAAAAGATCGAGTTCCCGCGTGAACTCCGTGACCTACGTGTCGATTGCCCTGGACCGTGGATGCTATGCAGCGACGTCAACTTAATCTACCGCGACAAGGACAAAAGCAATAGTAACCTGGATAGGCGCATAATGGGGCGTTTCAGGCATCTCCTCAATGACCTGGCGGTTGTCCTTGAGGCTCTTGGCTCTGAGTTTAACGACTACGTGTACCTGCCGGCGATCGAGACCCGCAGCGGCATCTTGCTGGCATGGAAGGGCAGGGAGGTGACCATCACCAATCCCACGTTCACCACCAACACCTTGTCTGCCCAGGTTGCGACTCCCTCGAGGAGGCACATGCCATGGTGGATCAACATCGTCTATGGACCGCAGTCGGACGCTGAAAAGATCGAGTTCCCCCATGAACTCCGTGACCTACGTGTCGATTGCCCTGGACCGTGGATGCTATGCGGCGACTTTAACTTAATCTATCGCGACAAGGACAAAAGCAATAATAACCTCGATAGGCGCATGATGGGGCGTTTCAGGCGTCTCCTCAATGACCTGGCGCTCAAGGAGGTTTACCTCAACGGGCGACGCTACACGTGGTCTAACGAGCGTTCACCCCCGACCCTAGTCCACCTCGACCGGGTGTTCTGCACTGCAGACTGGGAGAAGCAACATAGTGATTGCCACCTGCGGTGCCTTGCGTCGGTGGTATCCAATCACAACCCTCTACTCCTCGACAGCTCCCTACTGCCGCCCAGCCAGCATCGAGGACTACTGGGTGCGCCGTGATGGATTTCAGGACGTTGTGACTGAGGCCTGGCACTCTGTGGACAACGCCAATCCCTTTCGGCGGCTCACGCTGCGCCTACAGGCCATGGCGCGGAAACTTATCAACTGGAGTGCACGCACTGTTGGCAACATGCGGCACAAACTCACCCTTTCTCGCGAACTACTGCTCCGCTTTAACAAGGCACGGGTGGACCGGCTGCTTTCCACACATGAGTGGCTGCGCACTCGAGCGCACCATTGCGCGGCAGCAGGCGCGCATCGCCTCGTTCAAGGACGGTGACGCTAACACCTTCTTCCACCGACAGTGTTCCTATCACCGCCTAAAGAACCGATTACACTACCTCTCCGTGGATGGCTAGACACTCACCGACCACGTAGACATGGCCTCAACCGCCTTTGACCACTTCAACGGCTTACTAGGTACCCAGACTAGCCGCGGTTGGACACTAGATCTCTTGCAACTGATCGAGCCATCGGCGGATCTACTGGAGTTAGACGCGCCCTTCGACGATGAGCAAATATGGAACGCCGTCAAGCGGCTGCCGGCGCCAAGGCACCGGGACCGGACGGCTTTAACGCCGAGTTCATGCGAGCTTGTTGGCCCACGATCAAGGCCGATTTCGCCGCCGTCTTCCAGCAACTCTTCGACAAGCGCGGACCTGGATTTTCGCGCCTAAACCAGGCCCTGTTAACCCTGCTGCCCAAGCGCGCCGACGCAAGCTATCTACGTGACTATCGGCCGATCAATCTCATCCACCTAGTCTCGCGCCCAAACTAGACACGCTGGTCAGCAACAACCAGAATGCCTTCATCCATGGACGTAGCCTCCACGACAATTTTCATTCCACGCGCTTGCTACATCAGCTAGGTGCGCCACGCGTCCTGGTCAAGCTTGACCTCGCGCGGGCATTTGACTCGCTATCATGGCAGTTCCTCTTCAAGGTGTTGAAGCGGCACGGTTTTGGCAATAGATTCCTGGAATGGCTCGCAATACTCCTGTCATCTGCCAACAACACCAAGATGATGCTAAACGGGAACCCCGGGCCACCTGTTTGGCATCGACGGGTACTGCATCAGGGCGACCCCATATCGCCGCAGCTGTTCATCTTGGCTGTCGACACCTTGGGGCACTTGTTCAAGCGCGCCACCGAGCTCGGAGTTCTTCGCCGGCTGCATCCAACAAGGCCAATCCCCATCCCTCCCATCTCGCTATACGCGGATAACGTGGTACTTTATTGCCACCCCCAGCCAAATGACATTCAGGCTGTTAAAGCCCTTTTGGAGCTCTTTGGCTGAGCCTCCGGTGTGATAGTCTGGCTTATTAGGGATGATAGACTACTCATATAAATAAGGAATTCCTTCTTTTCCGGGAGCCCATTCAGACAGAACTCCAAAGTTAAGCGTGCTCAGCTTGGAGTAATTTCAGGATGGGTGACCGACCGGGAAGTTGCTCCCGGGTGCACATGAGTGAGGACAAAGTGCGCAGAAAAGACTAGTATTAAGAGCCTGTTTGGGACTGCTCTACTCCATAAAATCCAGCTCTGCTTCGGAAAACACAAGCCAAACAGGGGTAGCTCCACGATATGCTGCTCCGCAAAAAACTAGAATCTATGGTACAACTCCTAGTTTTTTATGAAGCTCTTCAAGGGGTGCTTCAAAAAACTCTAGAAGCTGGAGTTGGGTGGAAATTACCCACCACTGCCACCAGTAAGTGGATACCCCTTCGTTTCTTCGCCTTCAACCAATCAAATAGATTCTTTCCACCAAATTTCTCATTCGTGAAGCTGGAGCTAGATGAATGCCAAACATTCTCTTTGGTAGTGCTACAACTTCTAGTTGAAACTGCTCCAAAGTGAACTTAGTGAAGCGAAACTGATTTTTGTGAAGCGGAGCAGTCCCAAACAAGCCCTAATATGTGGGGCCAGTCTAGATCCCGCCAGGAGTAACGACCATCGGCGGGTGTGTCCGGGGCGTTACAAGTTGGTATCAGAGCCGACCCTCACGGTTACACGGATGTTTGCGGACAGTTTGCAGTCATGTTGTGCATGACGTTTGTGACCCGTCGTGGCACACGGCATGGCACATGTGCTCTACTGGAAGCACAGACGTATGTGCCAAGAGGGAACGTTCATGTGGGCCGACGAGGACGTCGGTTCCTCTGAGTGAGGGTGTATGTGATAGCCTGGCTTATTAGGGTTGATAGACTACTCATAAATAAGGAATTCCTTCTTTTCCGGGAGCCGATTCAGACAGAACTCCAAAGTTAAGCGTGCTCAGCTTGGAGTAATTTCAGGATGGGTGACCGACCAGGAAGTTGCTCCCGGGTGCGCATGAGTGAGGACAAAGTGCGCAGAAAAGACAAGTATTGATATGTGGGGCCAATCTAGATCCCGCCAGGAGTAACGACCATCGGCGGGTGTGTCCGGGGCGTTACATCTGGCCTGCACGTGAACTTCACCAAGAGAGCAGCAACACTAATCAGTTGTGACGTCGACATCGCCGCGCGGTCGTCGAGCACCTGGGTTGCCCCATCGTCGAGCTCCCGTCACATATTGGGCATCCCCCTCACCATCAAGAGACCCACTGCTGCCCGGCTACAACTGCTCGTCGACAGGGTGGCAGGGAGTTTACCCTCCTGGAAAGTTTGGCTGATGAACCGGGCAGGCAGACTAGCGCTGGTCAAATTTGTAATCGATGCTACTCCGCTGCACCAACTACTTGTGCTGGCACCGCCCAAGAGAATCCTGAAGATGTTGGAGAGAATCCAACATGGCTTCCTATGGGCCGGCCGTGCCGACATCAACGGCGGCCACTGCCATGTTAACTGGCGTCGCTTCGCTCGACCCATACCCCTGGGAGGACTGGGAGTTCATGACCTCGAGCGAACCGGACTAGCTCTACGACTCCCATGGCTCTGGTTTAGCAGAACCGATGATCGCCGCGCATGGAGTGGTCTTGACCTCCAATTTCCCTTGGCTGAACGTGCGTTCTCCTTCGCCAACACCTACTGGACTATTGGCAATGGCCAAAGTGCAAAATTCTGGGAGGATAGATGGCTCAATGGGCGCTCCATCCGCGAGATTGCCCTGCTGCTACAAGCCTGCATTCCCAAGATGCACAAGAAGAATAGGATTATAGGACGGTCGCTAAGGGACTACTAGATCACCACTGGGCGCGCGACATCCACGGCATCTTGGGCATCCATGAGATCGGCCAATACTTACTCTTATGGCACCTAACCGAGAGCACTAGCCTCTCCACAGCGCCTGACAAACTGGTCTGGAAGTGGAACGAGGCGCGCACCTACACTGCCAAATCTGCCTACCTCGCCTCCTTCCACGGATCGACGACCTGCAACGACTGGAAGCTCACCTGGAAGAGCTGGGCGCCGCCGAAGGTGAAACTTCTTCACTGGTCAGCCAGCTTGGATCGCTGCTGGACGGCGGATCGCCTTGCTCGGCATGGGCTGCAGCACCACTCCGCCTGCTCCTTATGCGACCAAGCACCAGAGACTATGCATCATCTCCTGCTAACTGCCCCTTCTCACGACAGGTCTGGCACGAAATTCTCTCTTGGATGCGCATGACTTGTACGCTGCCAGACAACGACCGATCCCTGCTCGATTGGTGGCACGCCGCTAGGCACGACACACCAGCACCAATGCGCAAGGGCCTGGCCTCAGCGACGCTCCTCACATCCTGGATGATCTGGAAGCACAGAAACGATTGCATCTTCGACCATGCGCGCCCATCCGTTCAATCCCTTGTAGGCAGCATAAAGGACGAGGCCCGGCTCTGGGCCAGGGCAGGCGCCATTGGACTTAGAGTAGTCCCCCCAACAACCTAGGATGTACACTAATGACTGTTGCATGATTGTAAACTACCTCCTCGGAGGACTGTAACTTTAAACCCCTCTTTTCAATGAAATGAAACGCAAGCCCCTTTGCGTTTTCTCGGGAAAAAAATCATTATACTCAAAGAGTAAGAGTGTGTTTGGATCGATGTCGTCGTCTGCCCAGCCAAAATTTTGGCGTTGGCTGAAATGCTGGCGTTCATTTGGTCGGGCGCCAATAAAGTGGCTCGCCCATGGCCCGGCGGCCACTCCAGTTCATTTTGTGGCCAATTCGTTGGCGTGGCGCTCGCGGCCGATTTGTCCGCCAAAAATTGGCGTGCCGATGGTTGGCAGGGCCAATGTTGGCAAGATCCAAACGGACCCTAAATAACTGAACAGATAGAAGCTCACAGAATATGAGAAGATATGACAAAATCATAGAGAAAACACGCTACCTCACGAAGTGCATCGGCGTATGAGCTCATATCTGTCAGAATGACAAGAACATGCTTCCCACATTCATATGCCAAATATTCAGCAGTTGTTAGGGCAATTCGAGGAGTGATAATACGTTCAATAGTGGGGTCATTTGCCTGCAAAACAATCAAGATAAGGGATTCAGGTTTCATGGTATGCTTTCTTAGTATTGTCAGGTCAAATATATTAAACACAACTACAACCTCAAAGATCTGATTTGCACATTGTAATAACAAAGTCTCCAAAAAAAAAATAGCAAGATCAAAATTTACCAAATTCAGGAAAAGGGTGACCCGCTCCATCGAACCATTTTCTTCGAAGTCACGCTTAAAAAATTGTGCTGTTTCCATGTTTACTCCCATAGCAGCAAACACAATTGCAAAATTGTCTTCTTCACCACCCTAATACAAACCATAGCAAGAATGAGTAGAAGAAACAACAATCTGCAGGCAAAATAACAAAACCAAAACTTTTGGCATGGTTGCCTTACACAGTGTGAGAGCAATCCATAACTAAGAGACAAGCAATGTTATTTTGAAGCTCTTTGTATAATTTCCAGAGATGTATTCGACAGGTAGTAAGTCTAACTCTACCCACAAACGGTGGATCTTCCCCTTGCCAGAAAGTTACACAAATCACAAAAGTCAGAGACCTATTATAACTACGCAAATATTTTATGAAGGATGCAACTTGCAAGCTTGGTGCAAAGAATATGATGCTCAGGAACATAAGATTGACTGTATGCATAGTTAAGTGATTGTCTGTAAACACCCTTATGTTAGTTGACGATGACACAAGCAAGAGAGACCTATTATAATTACCAACACATTTCATGAAGGATAGCTCAGTGCAAAGAACATGATACTCAGGAAACTAAGATGGACTTCATGCATTGGTAGGCCAATGTGTGTAACCACCCCTTCTGTAAATGATATGCTCATTACCTCTCCTGCATGCTTGCTTTGCTCCAACCTTTTAACAAGACCAGCTTGACGACAAATTTGAGCAGCAATTTCATTGTGAGGAAGTCCAGCAGCAGAGAAAAGAGGAATTTTTTGCCCTCGAGCAATCGAGTTCATGACATCAATGGTGGATATTCCTGTTTGAATCATCTCTTCTGGATAGGTTCTCTCACTTGGGTTGATAGAACTTCCTGGGATAATATCAGCCATCTCTCAGATATTACTATAAGGTTACCATAAGTTAAGAACTTAAGACGGAGTCTTCCACAAAGAATGGATTATTTAATTCATCTCCGGTTATCCTAAGAAAGTGTCTATGCCACTTGTCTACCCTAAGCATAAGAGCAATAAAGTTTACGATAACATGAAATAACTCACCAGAAATATCCAAGTAAGCCTCGGGCAATATAGGGGGACCATTATCAATAGGTTTTCCAGAACCATTAAAAATGCGTCCAAGCATATCAAGTGAGACAGGAGTTTTCAAAACCTGTAAACAGTGTCATATGCAAAGAAATAAAGTGGTGAAGTTGAATTGAGTCAACAAAGCCTCATTCAAAAATAAAGTCACTAATTGTTCATGCTTAGCATTGTCTGGGTTCAGTTTCCACATCCAACTTTAAGATGGCTGATGGCCTGATGTCATTTATTGTTAATGCCGACATTGTATAGCTACAGCTTGATGATCTGGGTAACTATTGCATGGAAAGAAATAAAGCATTTAATGATTGAACAACAAAGAAACAGAAGCAAAGATGTGAATAGCAGGTACCTCGCCTGTAAACTGCACAGTAGTATACTTGTTGTCTATCCCTGAAGTACCTTCAAAGACCTTAATAGGCAGGCAGTTCAATATCCATTCAATATCCAGGAAAAGGTGAAGTACCATGTTAACCAAATATACTTTAATGCACTGGATCCTAAGCATACTATGAAAAAATCAGATCAAATGCAGCATTGTGTAAAATTCAATTGGTTTTCTTCAATCAAGAGAATATGGTCCATAGAAAGGAAGCAACCTGCACAACAGCTTTTTCACCATCAACTTCGAGGACTTGACCACGACGAGTGGTGCCATCTCCCAATCGGATGTTCACAATCTCCTGATACTTTGGGCCCTAAAGTAGGTTTAGAGGGGGAAATTACTTTGTGTGAGAATGGTTATTTGGTCCAACCATAATTTTGGCAACATTAGCAGCCATAGCTATATAGAGAAGAATGACAAATCATACCTTTACTTTGTCCAAAATAACCAACGGCCCTGCCACACCGGAGACAGTCCTATACTCTGCATGACAAGCAGAACTTCATTATCATCTTTGCTATGTCACCCAAATGGCTTTTCTTTATGAAGTAACTATACAGACTAATGATTCAAGTGTAAGTACAACTAGCTTGAAACAATGGGGGAAAAGCAAAGATACAAGGAAAGGAAGGCAAGGACCTATGGTCCTGCTGGACTATGGTTCAGGAGAATATTGCCGATACTGATTAACCAAATTTTGCATCACATTCCTGTCGGGATCAAGAATAAACGAACCAGGACAACCTTTACTGCCTGCCAGCATATTTGCTTTAAAGACTGATAAAATCCCAGTTTCATCAAGTCAAAAAATGTAGCAAACCTATCCATTGGCCATTGGAGCAACACAAGAAAGCTAAACAATCTTGGCTGTAATTCTCTAGAGCAATGGACAAACCACAAGCTTCGATTTGCCACAGTCAATACTTACCTATGCCGATCTCCAATGTTCCCTCCTCCATCTCGGCACCATCCTTCGCCAGACCCATGCTGGCGACGAACAACCTGCAGGAAATGTCAACATCAAGGAAACCGTCCAAAGAAACAAAGGAGGAAGAAAGTTAATTAGGATCTCTTGGTCCAGGATCCGAGGACGGGAACAAACACAACACAAGGATCAACCCAATTCTCCGCGGATTAGGCGCTAGTTGGCTGGGATTTGAGCGGGGTGAGTCGCGAGGAGACGTACCTTGGGTTGGGAGCAGAAAGGTAACGAGATTGCAGAACGAGAGGGAGAGGAAGACGGAGAGGAGGAGGTGGAGACAACGACACGAGGGAGGAGGAAAGCTAACGAAATTAAACACCAGAGCCCAAATTGAAAGGAAAAAAATTAACACGGTGCAATCACCTCACTATGTTTGTTGTTTGGGACACCTAGGGCTGTTATGGTAAGTCATGTTCATTAGTGCGTGGCATGTACTAAGTAATTGACAAAATAAATGGCTTTTCATATTTTGCTGGCATGCACTAGTATCCTAATTAAATAGTCGATGATTTCTTTCTAAAACAAAAATAATTTAAACACTCGTACTAGAGTGTGTATATACGTACATGTAACCAAGATATAATCACGCGTAATGTTATTTGACCATGGTACTAGTTTTTTTTAGGGAAAACCATGGTACTAGTTAGTGGGTATTATACCTAACGAAAATATGTACGCGTTGTTTTATACTTAATGAATATATATCATAAATGTCATAGTTTTTAATAAGTACGTGTTGATGTTATATTCGATAGAAATACACACATACATATACATATCTCGATGTGAATATAGACATAAATATACATGTCTTGATGTTAATATACACATGAATATGTACGCGTTGGTGTTATACCCAATGAAAACATTCACATAAATATATATATAACTCGATGCTCCGCTGCCCCCGCCACGCCCCCGCCACCGCCTGCTGACTCCGACGGCGGCGGATGCGGTTCCTCGCCGCCCGTCCCCGATGGCTGGCCCCGCCGCCATGATTTCCCGTCGCCCGCCGGTGATGGCCACTCCAGCGGCCCCTCGGGATGGGGCGCGGGTCCTCATCGTCGTCGTCGGCACGTCGGGCCGCCCTTCCGTGGCTACCAGGGCGTTCTCGGGCCCCATCCTGCCGCTGGCAGCGTCACCTCTGGGCCCCCCGTTCGTCAAAGGCTTTCCGGCCTGACCGCTGACCGGGGCACCGCTTCGAGACATCCTGTTCAAACGGCGCCCACGACCACCCTGGCCATCTGTGGGCCGCCAGCTGTCAGCCTCACCCGAGCCGTGCCAACCGCTGCTCTCCCATTCGCGCGGCCCGCCTCGGATCCTTCCGCCCCCGCGACTCCGCTTGGGTGTGATTCTCCCGCTGGCCCACCTGCTCGGTTGGTCATCTGCGGGCCAGACCCGATCCCTCCTGTCTGCCCGTCCTTCGATGCTGCTCTGGTGCTGCGCCAGCCAATCCTCGAGGATTCCTTGCTCCTAGGGCCGCCCGCCCCTTCTGTCGCCCCACCTGCTACTCCTGTCAGCACGGATCCCGCGCCTGACCCTATCGCCACTTTGGGTGCTGCACCCGCTGGGGCTTGCGAGGCCGAGCCCGCGCCCTCGTCCAGCGCGCCTGATCCTGTCGCCACTCTGGCTACTGATCACACCTCGCCTTTGCCCCAGGGCCCACCCATGGACGCCGGTTGCGCGCCGCCCCCCGAGGCCATGCAGCCCATGCAGGTCCTCACGCAGCTCCCCGCCTGTACCTCCAACGGCATCGCTTCCTGCCCCGTCCCAGACCATGTTCTGGAGTACATCAGCTCCATCAGAACCCGCTCCGCCCCAGTGCTTGATACACCCTCGGTGCGCCGCAAGCGTGGTGAACTGCCCCCCAACTTCACGCCGCGTCGCAGTGCTGGCTCGCCAAGGTGGACCGCGACCTGGATTCCGAGACTAAGGCCAAACGGGTTCTTCTCCGCCGCCTCGGTCTCTTCAGGGAGGACGAGCCAATCTCCAGCGAGGCGCTTGAGCGCTGCAGCAGGCTCTTTGTCAGGCCCCTAGCCAGTGACATCGTCCACGCCTTTGCGGATTTCTTCGGCTGGTCCGTCCCCTCCGGCCTCCTCGACGGAGTGACCCCTCCCGCGCCTCGCCTCGTCGAGGCATGATGAGCCTACCCCGTGCAGCCCACCCCCCCCCACCTTCTAATGGATCATAGCCTCTCCATTGTGTTCTCGAACATGCGCGGGCTCAATAGCCGCGCCAAACGTACGGCCGTGCGCTCCGTTGTTTCCTCGGCCGATCCTTATATCGTGTGTTTGTCTGAAATCAAGCTGAGTTCAGTCTCGTCGTTGTCTGTCGTGGAGACGCTTGGCTCCCCCTTTGCCGACTTCTACTTTCTTCCGGCCGCGGGCACTTCTGGCGGAATCCTTCTGGCCTGGCGTAGTGATCGCATCTCCCTCGCCAACCCCATCGTTGGTGTTTTTCACGTATCTGCCACCGTCTCCACTGCCATCGATGCAGCCCCATGGTGGATCACCGGGGTCTACGGGCCCCAAGGCACCGCAGAGAAGCTGGCCTTCATGACCGAGCTCCACGATCTGCGTGACATGATTGTCGGACCTTGGCTCCTGGGCGGCGACTTCAACATGATCACTTCCTGTGCGGATAAGAACAATGGCAACCTCAACCCACGCACCATGAGCCGATTTCGTCGCTTCATCGCGGACCACGCCCTGCGTGACATCTATCTCCACGGCAGGAGATACACGTGGTCCAATGAGCAAAGCAACCCCACACTCGTCAGGAATGACCGCGTGCTCTGCACCCCATCCTGGGCGACTGCTAACCCCCATCACATGCTACGTTGCTTGGCCACAGCCGTGTCCGACCACTGTCCTCTCGTCGTGGATTGCGCCCCGCGTAGCTCCGGCAAACGAAGATTCCACTTCGAGAGTTTGTGGCCAAAGCTTGATGGATTCCTCGCTACGGTGGATGCCGCTTGGAACTCCCTTCCGTCGGACCCCGACCCGTTTCGCCGTATCTACGGTCGGATGAAGATCACGGCCCGCCGCCTCCAGAGCTGGGGGGCGCGCACCACGGGCAACATCTCCCTGCAGCTCCAGGTCGCACGTGAAAATCATTTACCGCCTTGATGTCGCGCAAGACACCCGCCCCCTGTCCTTGTCTGAAATCTGGCTTTGCCGCGAGCTCAAACGTGCCTATCTTGGACTGGCCTCCCTCGAGCGCTCCATCATCCGCCAACGTGTGCGCCTCGGTTGGCTCCGCGAAGGCAACACTAACGTGGCCATCTTCAAAATCCATGCCGCGCACCGCGCGCAGAAGAACCATGTGGCCTCTTTCTGCGTGGATTCACAAACCGTGTCTGGCGAGGGGGCGATGGCCAAAGCGGCCTATGATCACTTCTGCTCCATCCTGGGCACTTCTACGGCCAAGGATCACTCCGTCGACCTTGCGAGCATCGACCCCCGCCACTTCAACCTCGACGACCTGGAGCAACCGTTCACTGAGGAGGAAATTTGGGCCGCCGTCAAGCTTCTATCCACCAGCAAGGCGCCCGGACCGGATGGGTTCACGGCTGAGTTCTTACGCGCATGTTGGCCGATCATCAAGGCTGACATCCGTGCCGCGGTCGACAAACTCTACACCCTGAACGGACGCGGCTTCCACAAGCTCAACGAGGCCGTTCTCATTCTCCTCCCCAAGAAGCCCGACGCGTGCACGCTCGACGACTACAGGCCGATCAGCTCGATTCACCTGCTGGCCAAGTTTTTTGCTAAAGTTCTCTCTCTAAGGCTTGCCCCGAAGATGGGGATGCTCGTCTCCGTCAACCAGAGCGCATTCATCGCTGGTCGCACTGTGCACGACAACTTCCTGCTTGTTTAACAAAGCGCTCGCCTGCTCCATAACTTGAAGGCCCCAAGAATACTCCTCAAGCTCGACATCGCGAAGGCGTTCGATACCGTATCTTGGCCCTTCCTCCTCCAAACTCTGCGCCACCTCGGCTTTGGGCGTCGTTGGTGCGAATGGGTGTGCATTCCCCTCTCCACGGGATCCACGCGAGTCCTTGTCAACGGCAACCCTGGGCCGCCCATCAATCATGCATGCGGGCTGCGCCAGGGCAACCCCGTCTCGCCGCTGCTCTTCGCCATTGCGATTGACACACTTAACTCCTTGCTTCAGCACGCTTCGCGCGCTAGCTTGCTTCAGCGCCTTACCAACTGGCACGCCGCGTGAAGCATATCGCTTTTCACAGATGATGTGGTGATCTTCTGCCACCCAACTAGCTCGGAGCTAGCCATGATCCACGAGCTGCTGCGGGTGTTCGGCGATGCCTCCGGTCTTCGAACCAACTTTCTCAAATGCTCGGCCACCCCCATTCGCTGCGGCCACGAGGTGATCAACACTATTAACTCCACGATTGGATGCGCAGTCGCCGACTTCCCCATCGTCTACCTGGGTCTTCCCCTGTCCATCCGCAAGACCCCCTCTTCGGCTTTGCTCCCTCTGGTGGATAAGATGGCGAGAAAGCTCGCGACCTGGAAGGCCGCGCTTCTAACTCGCGGTGAGCGGCTTGCCCTTGTGCACCACGTGCTCACTGCCATGCCCATCCACATTCTCATGGCGATTGCCATTTGCCCGAAGATCCTCAAACAAATTACCCGCATCGTTCGTGACTTCTTTTGGCATGGGCGCCGGGACGCCAGCTCTGGATGCTGCCTGGTTGCTTGGCAGCGCGTGTGCCGCCCGGTGGAGTTCGGTGGCCTTGGTGTGAGGGACCTCCGCCTCACCGGCATCTCTTTGCGGTGTCGCTGGCTCTGACTTAAGGCCACGAACCCTTCGCGGTCGTGGCATCACCTGCAGCTCCCCCGCGACGACGCGGCCGCCTGTTTCTTCCGGGCCTCCACCTCCTGGCATCTTGGCGATGGTAAGACATGCCACTTCTGGAGCGACCACTGGCTTGATGGCCATTCCATTCCCGAGCTCGCCCCCACCCTCACCTCTCTTGTACCGCGTCGCCGGCGCCGCTGCACGCTGGTCCGCGATGGGCTCGCCAGTGGTGCGTGGATCGGGGATATTCATGGCACCCTCGGGCCCCAGGCAGTCATCGAGTACGTGAGCTTGTGGTGCAATCTACAGCTGGTCGCCCTCTCTGATGAGCCCGATCGCCTCACCTGGAACTAGACAACCAACGGAATCTACACCGCCAGCTCTTGCTATCGCGCGTTGTTCCATGGCTCCACCTCGCCACCGTGCTGGAAACTTCTCTGGAAAAGCTGGGGCCCTCTTAACAACAAGGTCTTCCTCTGGCTTGCTTACCTTGCCCATTGCTGGACCGCAGAGCGGCGCGTGCGCCGCGGCCTATCCACCGACCCAACCTGCATTCTCTGTGACCAGGAGGTGGAGTCGATCGACCACCTTCTCGCCGACTGCGTGTTTTCTCGCATCACCTGGCATAAGATTCTCTCCTGGTGTCGCCTAGTCGCCCCGCCACTTGATGACACCGCGAGCTTCTTCGCATGGTGGATCGTGGCTATGGAGGCCTCCCCTGGCTCTTTGAGGCGAGGCCTCAATTCCATCATTGCGCTGACCGCTTGGGCAATTTGGAGGCATCGCAATGCGGCCATCTTCGACGGCCTATGCCCCTCCACCGAAGACCTGATCAAGAGCATCAAGGACAATGCCCGCCTTTGGGCCAAGGCGGGCGCCACCGGATTAGCTAGCATCTTACCTGCAGCCTGACCCCCTGTTTTGAGGCTAAGCATCCTCCCCCCTGCTCATCGCTGCGCCCTCCCAGACGCCGGCATGCGTACGTCTGCGAGGCCGCACCCTGTAACTCCCTGTAACATCTAATTCTTCTCCTCTATCAATGAAATGATAAGCTGCTAAGCGTATTCCTCAAAAATAAATCGCCGGCGGTCGTACTCCTCCATCGCCTCCGTCTCGTAAACGAGGAAGATCGCCGGCGGTGACATGCCACAGTTGGTCCACTACCGGGCACCGCGCTTCCTCGCGTCATCCGACCGGATGCGCCGCTTGCGCTCCGGGTCGCTTCAGCCGCCGGATCTGCTGCCAGAGCTGCGTCCGGAGCTCCAAATGTGGCCCCACATGGCGGCTAGAGGCGGGGAAGGTGGTCGCCGGTGGCGAGAAATTAGAGATAGGGGGTGGGGAATCGCGTGGCTCGACGGTGGCGGGGGATAGGGTTTCGACCCGCAAACGAGTCGCGGAACCGTAGTTATAGTGTTCGGGACGTGCGTTTTGTGGGCCGCGACAAAAAATATTGCGGGCCGGGCGAGTATGCGAGCTCTGTTCTGGCCGGAATATTGCGTCGAGCCCGCATACTCGCCGGAATTTTGTGGGCTGGTGTATTTTGCGAGGTCTGCTAGAGTTGCTCTTAGTATGCTGAACTTCCCTCTAAGCAAGGTTGAACTTCCGTCAACATTGCCCAAATGAGGCTTGTCATATACCGTTGGAAAGCTATGGACACGAGTATAAATTTTTGGCAAAATGTAAGCGATTTAAGAACAGTTTTGAAAACCGTTTTTTCTTTATACAAAAAACCTGAATCGCATTTATAAACCGTTTATCGGAATGAGGCAAATACTATGGCATTGGAAAGTTGCTGCAAAACCGCTCCTTCCACATGTTAAAAGTTTTCTCTAATTCTCTATGGTTAAAGAGTAATTTGAAAAAAAAACGTAAAATTTCGCAAACCGAACAGCCGAGTTCGTATTTTTGATGTTATTTTTAAACGGCTAATCTAATTAGGAAAATGATATGGCGTTGGAAATCTTATGAAAATGCGCTACTTTTTTAATTTTGAAAGTTTTTTCTAATTTTGAACGGTTTCAGAGTAATTTAGAAAATGGTACAAATCCCACTGAGTTCGTATTTTCGAGCCCATTTTTTCTAACCTGCGTCTGAATGCAGCAAATGATATGGCGTTGGAAAGCTTGAAAAAATGCGAACTTTTTGGTATGTATTTTTTTCTCCCAATTCTTTACAGTTTTAAGTCAATTTCGAAAATGGCTAAAAATGTATTTTCGCTGTAATTTTTACAAACTTTATCAGAATTGGTCAAATAATATACCGTTGAAAAGCTATGGAAATGCGAAACTTTTTCATGTTGATGGTTTTTCTGATTCCTAGCCATTTTCAAGTAATTGCGAATGTGGCGAGATCATTCATTCTGCCTTTATCGCGAAACTGATTCTTAAAAAATATACCGCGTGAAGAACCTGAACTTCTCGGCACGTGTACTTGAACTTCACTCTGTTTTTCACGTGTGTTTTTGTCTCGTAGCTCTCCATCCACTCACCGGAATTGAGCAAATAATATACCGATAAAAAGCTGTTGTAAACATGTAACTTTCTAGTGTTGATCATTTTTTCATACTCGCGACGGTTTTAATAGTTTTTCATCCGAAATTCATCCAGTGTAGTACTTGAACTTCTTTCGCAGTTCTGTTTTGAACTTCACTCTGTTTTTGACGTGCTTTTTTTCCCGTAACTCCCAAACCACTTACCGGAATTGAGCAAATGGTATACCGATGGAAAGTTGTTGAAAAGACATAACTTTTTCGTGTTGACCAGTTTTTCATACTCGCGACGGTTCAAAATAATTTTTTAAATGCGTAAAAATGTGTTTTTAACGGTATACATAATTCTTTTAAACCATTCATCCAAATATAGCATATAATAGGAGCATCTTTTTCATGTAGACAGACGTTACAATTTTTAGTCGTTTGAGCGTAGTTTTAAAAATGGCAAAAACAACGTTGTTTTTTGCCTGTTTTTAACATGTAATTGAAGGTCGAACGTCTCGCACTAGAGATCTCGAACTGCACTGGGAGGAGCACGTGAACTTCTTGCAACATACCTTTTAGGCTTTTAGTTTTTTATTCGTTTTATTCTCATCTGAAATGCCTTCCGTGTAGTAGTTGAACTTCCCACTGTTTTCACTTTGAACTTCTACCACGTATTTTTGTTCGTAATTTCTCACCCGTTCATCGGAGTTGCACAAATGATATACCTTTTTAGAAACCTACTGAAAAGATGAAACTTCATCTTTTGCGGTTAAAATTTGTTTTGAACAACGTACATGGGTTTTTTAACCGTTTATTTTGAAGTTGAGCATACGATATACCCTTGGAAAGTCATTGAACAGGAGAAACATTTTTCACATAGAGCATTTTTTATTTGAAATTTGTAATGGATTAATATAATTATTTTAAAACATCAAAAAACAACATATTTTTTTGTGTGTTTTGAACATGTAAATACATGGCGAACCTCTCTCACATTTTTTATTGAACTTTCTCCCGCGGAGGACTTGAACTTCTAGCAACAAAAAAATTCTGAACCTCTTTGTGTATTTCTAGAAATGGGAAAGTTTGAAGTTTTTTCTGTAAATGTCGAACTTCTTCGATATTTCAAACTGAACTTCTAGGTTTATTCGTTAGTAATGGGAAAAATTCAAGTTTTTTTGTAATAATTATCGAACTGCTCCGTTTTTTGAAATTGAACTTCTTGGTTTATTATTTAGTCGTGAGAAAAAATGGGTTCTTTATATACATTGAACTATTATATATATTTTTAAATTGAACTTCTTGGTTTTTTTAATTTGGACCTCTTGGTGTTATTCATTTGTAACGGAAAACAAATCCTATATGTTTTAATAAACATCGACCCACTCCATTATTTTTCTTTCAACTTCTATATTTTTTTAACTATCACAATACATTATAAGATATAATGTTTGGGAAGCTGTTAAATAGTAGAAACTGGTTCATTTAGAGAGTTTTTTTAAAAAAATTAATGGTTTGGGAGAATGTTTTCAAAACACCTACAATAATATCATATTTTTTGTGTTTTTGAACACATAAATACATAGTGAACTTCTCTCACGATGATTTTTGAACTTTGGCGGGCCGAGTACCTAAACTTCTAGCGGCAAACATTTTAGACAATGTCTTTTTGTAGGATCGGAAGTATGTCTAGAGGGGGGGGGGGTGATTAGACTACTTGATCAAATAAAAACTTAGCCTTTCCCAATTTTAAGATTTGACAATTTTTAGCAAATTAGCACAAGTCAAGCAATCTACCTACACACGCAATTCTAGAGTTGTAGCAGCGGAAAGTAAATCATTGCATATGAAAGTAAAGGGAGGGGTTTGGAGAGTGCAAACGCAAGTGGAGACACAGATGTTTTTGGCGTGGTTCCGATAGGTGGTGCTATCGTACATCCACATTGATGGAGACTTCAACCCACGAAGGGCAACGGCTGCGCGAGTCCACGGAGGGCTCCACCCACAAAGGGTCCACGAAGAAGCAACCTTGTCTATCCCACCATGGCCATTGCTCATGAAGGACTTGCCTCACTAGGGTAGATCTCCACGAAGTAGGCGATCTCCTTGCCCTTACAAACTCCTTGGTTCAACTCCACAATCTTGTCAGAGGCTCCCAAGTGACACTTAAAGGTAATAGATGGTGTGTTGATGATGAACTCCTTGCTCTTGTGCTTCAAATGACAGTCTCCCCAACACTCAACTCTCTCTCACACAGATTTGGATATGGTGGAAAGAAGATTTGAGTGGAAAGCAACTTGGGGAAGGCTAGAGATCAAGATTCATATGGTAGGATTGGAATATCTTGGTCTCAACACATGAGTAGGTGGTTCTCTCTCAAAAAATGAATAATGGAAGTGTAGGCACGTTCTAATGGCTCTCTCCATGAATGAAGAGTGGGTTGAGGGGTATATATAGCCTCCACACAAAATCTAACTGTTACACACAATTTACCAAACTCTATGGGACCGAATCATGAAATTCGGTCAGACTGATTTAGTTCAAAATGTGAACGTTAGGCTTTTCGGTGGGAACGACATGATCAACTCGGTGGGACCGCTTTCATTAGGGTTAGGGCATAACATAATCTCGGTGAGACCGATCACATCAACTCGGTGAGACCGATTTGTGTAATAGGCAAACACAGAGTTGGTCAGGCAAACTCGGTGGATCGATTTGCTCATTTCGGTGAGACCGAAACATTACCAAAAGGAAATAGAGAGTTTGCATTGCAAACTCGATGGGACTGATCGCTCACTTCGGTTAGACCGAAATGTTACGAAGGGAAACAAAGATTTTGCAATCCCATCTCGGTGAGACCGAGATCCCTATCGGTGAGACCGAACTGATTAGGGTTTCTGGCTATGGCTATGTCAATTGAACTCGGTGGCGCCGAATAGATCAAATCGATGGGGCCGAGTTTGACTTTTGGTTTGGGATATATGTGGATATGAGAAAGTTGTTGAGGGATTTTGGAGCATATCACTAAGCATTTTGAGCAAGCAAGCCATTAAGCAACACCTCATCCCCTTTTAATAGTGATGGCTTTCCTATGGACTCAATGTGATCTTGGATCACTAAAATGAAAATGTAGAGTCTTGAGCTTGAGCCAATATGTGTCCTTAGCATTTTGTGGGGTCCACATTCCTAGTCCATGCCATGCCAATCATCGAACTTTCTGAAATGATCATCTTGAAAGAGCATTAGTTCAATGAGCTATATGTTGTTAGGAATTACCAAAACCACCCAGGAATAGTTGCACTTTCAATCTCCCCCTTTTTGGTAATTGATGACAACACATAGATCAAAGCTTCGAAAAATGATAATAAGAATGAATTATATCGTCGCTTTTGAGCAGTATGTGATAAGCAAGAGCTCCCCCTAAATTTGTGCATTATTTAAAATTTTATTTTGAATGCAAATGCACAATCGGTTAGGATCATGGCTTACTCTCCCATGTCACATACATCTTGGTGGTGCGCTCAAAAAGATAGAAAGTAAAATATGCACTCATCACCAAGGCAAAGTGAATGATCATATATGAGAGATAAATAATAGCATCATTCTAGCAAGCATTAAAGTATGATATAATCAAACACATGATCATACAAGTATCTCACACACATAAACATAGAGTATCAAGCAAGCACACAAATAAGTTTCAACCAAAAACCAAAGAAGGCAAAAGAATCAAAGCTCTATCTCTCTCCCTCTCTCTCTCTCTCTCTCTCTCTCTCTCTCTCTATAAGCCTATGATTTATACACGTTCTCCCCCTTTGGCAACAAGTTACCAAAAAGCTTGAAAATGTATAGTGTTATGCGTCTCTCTAGGCTTGATCTTTGGGAGGAGGCGTCGATAGGACTCCAAGGATGAGTGCATATGTGGAAGTTGTTGGAGCTGGTGGAGTGGCAACTGGAGGTGGCACTGATGCTGTGGCTGCTGATACATCTCCGTCGTATCTATAATATTTGATTGTTCCATGCCAATATTATACAACTTTCATATACTTTTGGCAACTTTTTATACTATTTTTGGGACTAACATATTGATCCAGTGCCCAGTGCCAGTTCCTGTTTGTTGCATGTTTTTTGTTTCGCAGAATGTCCATATCAAACGGAGTCCAAATGGGATAAAAATGCATGGAGATTTTTTTGGAATATATGTGATTTTTGGGAAGAAGAATCAACGCGAGACGATGCCCGAGGGGGCCACGAGGCAAGGGGCGCACCCCAGGGGGTCAGGCGCGCCCTGGGTCCTCGTGGCCACCCCGTAAGGTGGTTGGTCCGCTTATTTCGCCGCAAGAAAGCTAATATCCGGATAGAGATCGTGTCCAAACTTCAGCCCAATCGGAGTTACGGATCTCCGGAAATATAAGAAACGGTGAAAGGCCAGAATCCAGAAGCCAGGGGAACACAGAAACAAAGAGAGACACAGGGACAGATCCAATCTCAGAGGGGCTCTTGCCCCTCCCATGCTATGGAGGCCATGGACCAGAGGGGAAACCCTTCTCCCACCTAGGGAGAAGGCCAAGGAAGAAGGAGAAGGAGGGGGGCTCTCTCCCTCTCGCTTCCGGTGGCGCCGGAGTGCCACCGGGGCCATCATCGTGCGACGGCGATCTACACCAACACTTCTATCATCTTCACCAACATCTTCATCACCTTCCCTCATCTATCTACAACGTTCCACTCTCCCGCAACCCGTTGTACCATCTACTTGAACATGGTGCTTTATGCTTCATATTATTATCCAATGATGTGTTGCCATCCTATGATGTCTGAGTAGATTTTCGTTGTCCTATCGGTAATTGGTGAATTGCTATCACTACTAGAAACTGGCATTTTGCTGTCCGCCACCTCTTCACCGTCTGTCGGTTGACGGCAAAGTGGTTCTTTGTCGTGCGCTTTGCGGAAGCGGGCGGCAAAGAAAGTGTTGATGGCAAAAAGTGTATTTGTCGTCAGCTGCTTCTTTGTCGTCAGCCAGCTGACGACAACGACCTAAAAGGCGGACGACAAAGAGCCAAGTGGGCCCCATAGGGAACGGCGTGGATAGGTCAGATTCTTTGCCGTCTGCTAGCAGACGGCAAAGAGGAGACGCGGGCCAGACCTGACGGTCGCTCTCTTTGCCGTTTGCTAGCAGACGACAAAGAAGGCCCACTTAACGGGGTGGCGCCGTCTCCCTCCCTCTCTCTCTTTCTCTCTTCCTCCCGCGCGCCCGCCTTTCTCCTCCTGTCGCCGTCGCCGCAGTCACCGCCGCCGTCTAGCCCTGCCCCCCGGACCCATCCCCCACCGCCGGCCAACCCTGCCGCCGTTCAGCCCTCCCCCCGCCAATAGGAGCTAGGTCGCGGCGGCCGCCCCGTCGCGCCCCGTCGCCGGAGAGGCCTGCACGACCCACCCCGGTGCCGGATCCCTCCCCGCGGCCCCTGCGCTGCCTCGCCTCGCTGCCGGACTCCTCCCCGCGGCCCCTGCACCGCCCCGCCCCACCGGCCGACCTCGTTGGAGCAAGCAGATTAGTTATTTCTATTTTTTTTTCCTGTTTTTTTGTTTTGTTTTTTCCTGTTTTGTTTTAGGTTAGTGCTAGGTTTAGGTTCAGGTTTAGGCTTAGATAAATAGAAGATGTAGAAGAAAGATGAAAAAAAGTAGAAGAAGAGGAAAGAAGAAGAAAAGAAGAAGAAGAACAGGAAAAAGGAGAAGAGGAAGAAGAAGAAGAAGAAGAAGAAGAAGAAGAAGAAGAAGAAGAAGAAGAGAAGAAGAAGAAGAAGAAGAGGAAAAAGGAGAAGAAGAAGAAGAAGAAAGAGGAGAGGAGGAGAAGAAGA
>LR738714.1:219849990-219874210 GCA_902687465.1 Secale cereale
GGGCAGATATGCAAGGAAAGAACATTTTCCTGACGTTGATAATTCCAGGGCCCAACTATCCGGGGAAGAATATGAATGTGTACATGGAGCCGCTTAAGGACGAATTGCAAGAAGCTTGGGATAATGGGTTCAAGACATATGACGCCTTTAGCAAAAAGAACTTCATAATGTACTCGACGCATGACTTGCCTGCGTATGCGCTATTCGTTGGCTGGTGTGTGCGTGGAAGGTTCCCGTGCCCCACATGCAAGGGAGCTCTTGAGTTTCGTTGGCTCAAGGCAGGGCACAAGTATACTTGCTTCAACTTGCATAGACCGTTTCTAGATCCTCGCCATAAGTTCGGGAAAGACAAGAAGAACTTCATCAAAGGTAGAGTTGTCAAACACTCTGCACCACCTGTGTTGATAGGCCAAGAGACCCTAGATCAGTTAAACACTCTCGAGCCAGATGCAGAGTGTCCAGGGTATTTCAAGGGGTATAATAAGGAACACGCCTGGACTCACAAGACATGCTTGTGGGAGTTGCCTTACTTCAAAGACCTCCTTTGCCCACACAACATCGATGTGATGCACACTGAGAAGAATATCGCCGAAGCCATTTTTGGTACATTGTTTGTCATAGAGGGGAAATCAAAGGATAATACTAAGGCTAGAGTCGATCAATAGGAGCTATGTGATAGACCGTTACAAAACATGCAAGAAGCAAAAGGAAAGCGGAACTGGACGAAGCCGAAGGCATGGTTCAATCTTGGAAGGCCAGCTATGAGGTAAATTATTTTGTGGGTGAAAATACAGTTGATATTCCCCGATGGGTATGCAGAAAATCTAAAGAGGGGAGCGAGTCTTGAAAAATTGAAAATATTTGGTCTAAAAAGTCATGATTGGCACATATGGATTGAGCGGATAATGTTGGTGATGTTGCGTGGCTTCATCCCTGAGGATGAATGGCTAGTACTGGCAGAGCTGAGCTATTTCTTCCGTGTTCTTTGTGCAAAAGAACTATCACCTGGCCTCATAGAAGAAATGGAACAGTTGGCGCCGGAGTTGATCTGCAAGTTAGAGATGATCTTCCCGCCAAGCTTATTTACTCCAATGCAACACTTGATTTTGCATCTCTCGACTGAGGCAAGATTGGGAGGGTGCAAAACCGTTGGTGCTACTCAACTGAGAGGATGCAGAAGACGCTTCGAGCAAAATGTAAAAATAAACGTAGAATTGAAGCATCGATGGCCGAGGCATTCATCACTAAGGAGGCGGCAAACTTCATGACAGCACACAATGAAGCCAAAAATCGTCATCTGCATAATCCGAAATAATCACCTTAGATAGCTCTATAAAATGCCTAAATATGCTTTAGTTAGCTAAAAATGGCATAACTACCTTGGATTGCTCAATAATGACATAATTAGCATACTTTGGTCAATAATGGCATAATAATATTGGTTACCTCCAAAATGACCTAAACTTAGCTTATTTCTCTCGAAAATGACATAATAACCTTACTTAGCTCCAAAATGACCTATTTACATAGCAATATCGTTCCTCGTGCTAGCTTGAGCCCTTAACTAATATTTTGTTCCTCTCTCTCAGGCGAACCACCACAAGAAGCCTGTGCCAAATCTGTTCGACCTCTATGGCATGGCCCATAGTGCCCCCTACAAGAAGGCCAAGGCATTCTCGGAGTCTGACCTAGATAATCCAGAGAGCTTCACCAATGTCTCCTCCCACCACAAGCTCGTGAGGTACAGAGACGAGGGGAAGGCAAGGAAAGGGAAGGACTTTAACCCGAGCCAGGATCCTTTTGATACAGAGCTAGTCATGATATCTGGTGGCGGGAGGACCCATGGCGCCATGGCCATTGGTGATGGACTGATACATTGTCCTAGGACTCTCCCGCATATCAAGAAGCGCGAGAGTAGCTCTGATCCTGAGATAAAGCCTCGTGCACGGCCCGTGGAGCTTTCCATGGCGGTTAGTTATACAGACTCTCTCACCTTTCCTCCATTACATTGTGTGCTCATTCGTCGATGGTTACAATGCTAACGAGGAGTGGTGTGTTGCAGGAATTGGTTGAGAAAGAGAGATTGAACACCCAGGCGCTTTTGGAGAAGGCAAAAAGTCAGGCGACGGAGAGGGAGAGGGAGATGGAGGAGAGGACGGCTAAGCTGTTGGAGGAGGAGAGGAACCAGAACGAGGCGTCTCACCGGGCCCTATAGGAGCTCCTTGTGGTACGTTTCTTGTGCATATTAGCCAAATCTTGCACGTAATGTTCGCATTACTAACTAATATGACTAACTCATGATAACCAAATGTGCAGACCATGTGCGAGCAAAACGGTCAGACCCCTCCGCCGATGCCCAGATTGCTTCGGCAACCATGGTGAGTTTGATTCAATGGTCGTTAGTTACTAGTATTCACATTTTCAGTTGCATCATGCTAACGAGACATTATTGGAAATGATCTTTGGTGCAGCATGCCTCCCGACAAGCATCGACCAATCCTTCTGCATCTGGCAATGGCGGAACCCCGACCGGTCCTTCACTTCCGTCTGCCACTGCCGCAGCCCCGATCGGTCCTTCACCTCCGTGATAATGGTATTTTTCTTCTTATTTAACCTATTTAGTCCATTTATGACATAATTTATCCTATTTAGTCCACAAATAACATAATAAGATGAAGAAAATCAAGTACGAGGATGAAAATAAGGAATAGGAAGAAAAGAAGAAGAAGAAGAAGAAGAAGAAGAAGAAGAAGTTCTTCTTCTGCTTCTTCTTCTTTTCCTCCTCTTACTTGTTTTTATTCCTAAATGGCATAATAACCTTGCTAACCTCATTACTGTCATATACTTAGCTTGTTCTCCTCTAAAATGACACAATAAACTTAGTTAGGTCAAAAATGGCATAATTAGCTAGGTTAGCTTAAAAATGACCAAGATTAACTAGGTTAGCTCCAATATGATCCATTTAACCTATGTTAGCTCCTAAATGACCTATTTACCTAGCTTATCTCTAAATTGACCTACACACTTAGCATTTTTTACCTAAGTTAGCCCAAAAATGGCATTTTTACCTACATTAGTTAGAAAAGAAGAAGATAAAGAATAGGAGAGGAGAGAAAGAAAGAGAAGATAAATTCTTCTTCTTCTTTTCCTCCTCTTCCTTTTCTTCTAGCTAGTCTTATTCTTCTTTGTCTTCTTATTCTAACTTTCATCTTTCCCAATTTGCAGATTTGCTTTAGATGAGGAAGCTTGCATTGATGGAGTGTACTATTCTTCTGGTGCTTCCTCTTGTTGTTTATGAAAACTTGTTTGGATATGTATGTCTATATGGATATGTTGTCGTTGGAAACTTGTTTCTGGATATGTATGTATATATGGGTATGTTGGATAGGACTTTCTTGAACTATATTGTTGGATATGTTGGATTTGATTAAATATGTCGTTGGACATGTTGTTATATATTGTTGGATATGTTGGATATGTATGTATGTATATGTGTGTATGAAATCCTGTCAAATTAAATGGATTCAAATAAAAACAGGGGATATATAGCCTCTTTGCCGTCTGCTAGCACACGACAAAGAGCTTTGTCGACCGCTAGCAGACGGCAAAGAGGCCACGTGGCAGCTACCTGTATAAACTGGGAACACTTGGCTGCCTATTTGGGCACTTTGCCGTCTGCCAACAGACATCAAAGATTCAAAGCTCTTTGCCATCTGCTGGCAGACGGCAAAGTACCCAAGTAGGACTGGCAAACGGGGCCAGCTATGCCGTCCGCCAGCAGATGGCAAATATTCAAAGCTCTTTGTCGTCCGCTGGCAGACTGCTTAGCTGGCCACGTGACAGCTTCCTAGTGCTGTCCGAGCTGAGCTCTTTACCGTCCGCCAGCAGACGGCAAAGAGCTTTGCCTCTTTGCCATCTGCTGGCGGACGACAAAGCACACCGTTAACCCCTAACAGCACTCACCCCACCCCACTGTCGTCCATGATCTTTGCCATCTGCTGCCCACCGACGACGGACGGCAGAGCCTTTTGCCGTCCGCTTCTATGAAGCAGACGTCAAAGAAGGCCTTTGCTGGCACTCGTTCAGACAGAAAGTTTGCTGTCCACCGACGGACGGCAAAGGACTTTGTCGTACGGCATTCATGCCTTTGCCGTCCGCCATGGCGGACAACAAAGAAGCTGATTCCAGTAGTGTATGATTGGTTTAATTTGCTTGTGGTTATGTTGCTGTCCTTTGGTGCCCATCATATGAGCGCGCACGTGGATCACACCAGAGGGTTAGTTGTATGTTGATAGGACTATGTATTGGAGGGCAAGAGTGACATAAGCTTCAACCTAGCATAAAAATTGATGCATACGGGATTAAAGGGGGACCAATATATCTTAATCATATGGTTGGGTTTTACCTTAATGAACGTTAGTAGTTGCGGATGCTTGCTAATAATTCCAATCATAAGTGCATAGAATTCCAAGTCAGGGATGACATGCTAGCAGTGGCCTCTCCCACATAAAACTTGCTATCGGTCTATTAGCATAGTCAATTGCTTAGGGACACTTTCACAACTCCTACCACCACTTTTCCACACTCGCTATACTAATGTTATTGCTTCTTTACCTAAGCAGCCCCTAGTTCTTATTTACGTGCTCTTTATATTCTTGCAAACCTATCCAGTTACACCTACAAAGTACTTTTAGTTTTATACTTGTTCTAGGTAAAGCGAACGTCAAGCGTCCATAGAGTTGTATCGGTGGTCGATAGAACTTGAGGGAATATTTGTTCTACCTTTAGCTCCTCGTTGGGTTCGACACTCTTACTTATCGAAAGAGGCTACAATTGATCCCCTATATTTGTGGGTTATCAAGACCTTTTTCTGGCGCCATTGCCGGGGAGCAATAGCGTGGGGGTGAATATTCTCGTGTGTGCTTGTTTGCTTTATCACTAAGTAGATTTTATTTACTGTTCTAAATTGTTCTCTATCTTTAGTTATGGATATGGAACACGAAATACCAAAAAAATTAGGTGTACTTGCTACTCATGGAGATGGGGAACCTCCTAAAACCCTCGATGCTCATTATGTGAAAGATATTTTGTAGTACTTTGATAATCCTGAGATAACCCCATTCAACTATATAATGGGAGTAACATTAAATCAACGTGAATACTTTAGGGATTATCGCTTGACTCAAAAAGGGAAACTGTTATGGGATCAAATTTACATGTTGCGTTGGTATGCTCGGCAACTATGCTTGAGATATGATTATACTTGTTGCTCTAGGATGAAGGCTCCACACCTTCCATTTTCATGCAAATTTAATGATAATGAAACCTTAGCTTTTTATGCTAATGGTATATATGATTACTATGATGTTGAACAAATTGGAGAATTCGTTGCTTTTATGGGTGCTTATGATATTGAATCTCTGTTTAAAAGATATGAAGCTTTTCATGATGATGTTTATAGGCCTGATTTTTTTTTCTATAATGAAATATTGTATGAGAATTATGAATACAATGCCAATAGATGCGTTTATTGAGAAGGTCTCCGCTGTCCAAGAAGAGACTAATATTTTGCAGGAATCTATGGAAGAAGAAATTGATGACATTGTGAGCTCATTAGATGAAAAAGATGACGAGGAGAGAGAAGAACAAAAGGAGGAAGAGCAGATTAGCTACCCTGCCCACCTTCTAATGACAGTAACTCTTCAACTCATACATTGTTTAATTACCCTTCATGCTTACCAAAGGATGAATGCTATGATGATTGCTATGATCCCTTGAATTCATTTGAAATATCCCTTTTTGATGAACTTGATGCTTGCTATGCTTGTGGCCAAGATGCCAATATGAATTATGCCTATGGAGGTGAACTTGCTATAGTTCCTTATGTTATGAATGAAATTGTTGCTATTGCAACCACACATGATAGTCCTATTATCTTTTTGAATTCTCCCAACTACACTATATCGGAGAAGTTTGCTCTTATTAAGGATTATATTGATGGGTTGCGTCTTACTACTACACATGATGATTTTAATAGATATAATATGCATGTGCTTGCTTCTCCTACTTGCAATTATTATGAGAGAGGAACTACATCTCCGCCTCTCTATGTTTCCAATACGATAAAATTGCAAGTAACTATTTATGCTATGCATTGGACTTTACTATGTGTGCATGAATTGTTCTTTTATGACATGCCGATGCATAGGAAGAGAGTTAGACTTCGTTGTTGCATGATATATGTTACTTTGTGCTCACTACTAAATCGCAAATCATTGTTAATTAAAATTGGCTTTGATATACCTTGGGATCCGGGTGGATCCATTATTTGAGCACTATATGCCTAGCTTAATGGCTTTAAAGAAAGCGCTGCCAGGGAGACAACCCGGAAGTTTTAGAGAGTCATTTATTTATGTTGTGTGCTTTTATAAAGTTTAAAAACAAAAAAAATAAAGAGGGGAACCTAAAACTTTTTCAAAAAGAAAAGCGAAAGCGAGAAAGACGAGCATTGTTAAAGTGGGAGCTAGCCTTGAACTTTGTTCATGCCCATGGAAACTTTGTGAACCTTGATTACAGAATATTTTCAACAAAAATAATTATTCCCTTGTACAATTCCATTATATTATAAAAATAATGTGCTAAGAGTTTCGTTTAGGATGATTAAAGTGCTTGTTGGTTTGTGCGGTGCAAAAACAGAAACTTTGGATGTAGTGCATGATTTTACCTTTTTTACTGGAACGACGAAAGGATCTGAAACTTTTTGTACAGTCTTGCTATACAAATTATTTATTTTTCCAAATTTTGCCAGAATTTTTAGAGTTACAAAAGGACAGTTAATGTTCAGATTACTACAGACTGTCATGTTTTCACATATTGCTGTTATAGCTTCATTATTTGCATATGTTTGAATTCTTGTTGAAGACTAATTGACTTGGGGCCATAGAATTGTGATAACATACAATGGTTAATGTTTGTTCATAATTATACAATAATGTTAGAGCAGTACATGATGGGATTTCATTGATCATATGCACTAACCCTGCCACTAAAAGTGCGGCTAAGTTTTGTGTGGATGAAGTGTTCAAAGATCGAGGAGGTCCCGATGTGAGAAGAAGGAGGAGAGGCAAGAGCTGAAGCTTTGGGATGCCCAAGGCACCCCAAGTAAACATTCAAGGAGACTCAAGCGTCTAAGCTTGGGGATGCCCCGGAAGGCATCCCATCTTTCTTCAACAAGTATCGGTATGTTTTCGGATTCGTTTCGTCCACATGATATGCATAAACTCTTGGAGCATCGTGTGCTTTTTCTTTTTTATTTTAATAAATGCACCGTGCTGGTATGAGATAGTCCTTGGTTGATTTATAGAATGCTCTTTGCAATTAACTTATATCTTTTGAGTATGGCTTTATAGAATGCTTCATGTACTTCACTTATATCATTTGAAGTTTGGATTGCCTGTTTCTCCTCACATAGAAAACCGCCATTTGTAGAATGCTCTTTTACTTCACTTATATTTGTTAGAGTGTGGGCATATCTTTTGTAGAAAGAATTAAACTCTTTAGCTTCACTTATATCTATTTAGAGAGTTGACATGAATTGGTCATTCACATGGTTAGTCATAAAATCCTACATAAACTTGTAGGTCGCTGAATATGATATGTTTGATTCCTTGCAATAGTTTTGCGATATATAGATGCTAATATGTGGGAGGTACTAGTGAATGACTGTGGTTTAGTAAAAATATTGGTGTTAAGGTTTGTGATTCCCAAAGCATGCACGTATGGTCTCCTAACTATGTAACCAAATTGGCGCACATTGTATTTTGATTGTTTATCTTTGCGTGAAGGTCGAGGGCGCGCGATGGTTAACTCCTACCAACCTCCCCCCTAGGAGCATGCATCATAGTATTTTGCTTTGAGGGCTAATAGATTTTTCGCAATAAGTATGTGAGTTCTTTATGACTAGTGTTGAGTCCATGGATTATACGCACTCTCACCCTTCCACCTTGCTAGCCACTCTAGTACCGCACAATTTTCGCCGGTGCATCAAACCACCTTATACAGTTCCTCAAAACAGCCACCATACCTACTATTATGGCATTTCCATAGCCATTCCGAGATATATTGCCATGTAACTCCACCGTTCCGTTAATTATGACACGCACTGTCATTGTCGTATTGCTTTGTATGGTCGTAAGATAGCTAGCATGATGTTTCCATGGCTTATCCATTTTTTGATGTCATTGCTACTGCCGGTGTACAAAAGTAGGGGCCCTCCTTTGTACCCCTTACTTGTGCACGGGCAGTCAGAGCCACACCTGCAGCCACACCTAACAGGCCAGAGGAGGGAAACCGAAGCACAAGACTACCAGAGCAACGCCAAGACAGTGGCGCAAGAAGGCCAAGCAACAATATAGGCTTCCCCCGACAAGACCCTTGCCGGGGTGGCTTGCACGACCCCGGCAAGAACCCTTGCCGGGGTAACTCACCCAACGCCTTCATTGCAACCACCCTTGAGCCTAGGAGCTCCGACACCATCAACAACGTTGGAACCAAGGCTCGGGAAGTGATGACCCACAAGTGTAGGGGATCAGTTGTAGCCTCTTTCGATAAGTAAGAGTGTCGAACCCAACGAGGAGCTAAAGGCAGAACAAATATTCCCGCAAGTTCTATCGACCACCGATACAACTCTACGCACGCTTGACGTTTACTTTACCTAGAACAAGTAAGAAACTAGAAGTAGTTTGTAGTTTTTGGATAGGTTTGGAAGAATAAAAAGAGCACGCTAATAAAACTAGGGGCTGTTAAGATAAAGACACAATAAAGATAGTGATAGCGAGTGTGGAAAATTGGTGGTAAGAGTTGCGAAATTTCCCCTAAGCAATTGACTACGTTACTAGACCGATAGCAAGTTTTACGTGGGCGAGGCCACTGCTAGCATGTCATCCCTTACTTGGAATTCTATGCACTTATGATTGGAACTATTAGCAACCATCCGCAACTACTAAAGTTCATTAAGGTAAAACCCAACCATAGCATTAAGATATATTGGCCCCCCTTCAACCCCGTATGCATCAATTTCTACGCTAGGTTGAAGTTTCTGTCACTCTTGCCCTCCAATACGTAGTCCTATCAACATACAACTAACCCTATGGTGTGATCCACGCACGCGCTCATATGATGGGCACCAAAGGACAACAACATAACCACAAGCAATTTAAATCAATCATAGCAATTCACCAATCACCGATAGGACAACGATAATCTACTCAGACATCATAGGATGGCAACACATCATTGGATAATAATATGAAGCATAAAGCACCATGTTCAAGTAGAGGGTACAACAGGTTGCGGGAGAGTGGACAGCTGTAGATAGATGGGGGAAGGTGATAGAGATGTTGGTGAAGATGACGGAGGTGTTGGTGTAGATCGCCGTCACACGATGATGGCCCCGGTGGCACTCCGGTGTCATCGGAAGCGAGGGGGAGAGAGCCCCCCTCCTTCTTCTTCTTCCTTGACCTTCTCCCTAGGTGGGAGAAGGGTTTCCCCTCCGGGCCATGGCTCCATGGCGGCGGAGGGATGAGAGCCCCTCTAAGATTGGATCTGTCTCTCTGTCTCTCTCTGTTTCTGCGTTCCCATATTCTGGCCCTTCACCGTTTCTTAAATTCCCGGAGATCCGTAACTCCGATTGGGCTCATATTTTGACACGATTTTTATCCGGAAATTAGCTTTCTTGCAGCGAAAGAAGGGCATCAACCGCTTTATGGTGTGGGCTCGAGGGCCCAGGGTGCGCCCTGGGCAGGGGGGCGTGCCCACCCTCGAGGCCCACTCGAGCATCGTCTCGTGTTAGTTTCGCTTCCCAAAATTCACATATATTCCAAAAAAAATCTCTGTCCGTTTTTATTCCGTTTGGACTATGTTTGATATGGATATTGTGCGAAACAAAAAACATGCAACAAATAGGAACTGGCACTGGGCACTGGATCAATATGTTAGTCCCAAAAAATAGTATTAAAAGTTGCCAAAAGTATATGAAAGTTGTAGAATATTGGCATGGAACAATAAAAAATTATAGATACGACGGAGACGTATCAGGAAGCGCCTGCGTGATGGTATACAGATCTTTGTGAAGACAAAGGGTCTACGAATCCTAGATGAGAACCAGAAGACAAGGTGACCGCAAGCTTCCTTGCCGAAGAGACCCCCGAAGCCCCGGCAAGCCTCTTGCCGAGGGCGCTCACAAAGGCCCCAGCAAGACCCTTGCCGGGAACAGATGCAAGACCGAGGCAAGCCATTGCCGCCCCATCATGGCCCCAACTCGGCGGCCGACCTACTAGCCCAGGCAAGAACCCACGTGGCAGTACATGGTTCCTGGTCCAGCCAGTCGAGCACCTGCATGATGGCATGCCGATCTTCGTGAAGACCCTACCACCACGCCATCTCAGCTACCTGCCAACCTACATGGCGCTGCATGCCTCGTTGGCCTGGACGCGCGTCGCGACCAGACAGAGCGGGGTGGACGGGACGGGCCTTGTTGCCGTCCCCGATAAAGCAAGTGGACACCTAAGTAGTGCATTTAATGCGTCTTGTCCCGTAATGGCAGGAGATAAGCTTGTACAATGTATACCTTTCCACCTCATGTGTGCCACTGTGGCAACCCCCTTTTGCTACAAAAGGAGGCCCGAGGCATACTGGAGGAGGATTCGGATCTTTTGGACTAGGCACGCATCGTAGCTAGTTCAAGAGCTCAAAAACACCCAAATACACAGCAAAGCAAGACTAGGGTATTACGCATCTTCGCGGCCTGAACCTGGGTAAACGATCCTTGTGCTGACTCCTAGACCCGCTCTTTACACAACCCCGCGCCCGTCAACCGTAGAAGGGATTCCAGTGATCCCGTAGATGTCAACACCCGACATCTTTGGCGCGCCAGGTAGGGGGCGCAGTTGTGAAAATCCGGTCTACCGGTTAGTTTAGCAGTTCTTCATCGCCATGGCTCCCAAGAAGAAGACAATCACGGCGATCGATTCATCTGAAGCCGAACGGCCCGTTCCGGTGTGGGCGAACGACAGGGCGGTCTCGGATGGAAGCCGAGGCGCGGCCCGCGAACACCCACGTCGCACTAGCAGCCGAAGCTTGGTAAGCGGTGTCGTTTGTACATAGGACAACGAGCCGCATGCTGCCAAGTCCAAAGGCGGAGCCAGCCCCCCCGCAGGCAGCGCGGGGCCCTCCAAGAGCGGCATCTGTCGGATCTTGGGTTCCGGCAAAACCCTTGAGGTTCGAACTCTGGGTACGCACGAAGATCTCTCCTTCCGCCCTAGCTCATCACTCGCCGATCCCTAGGCCTAGCTCGTCAAATTCGAAGAACAAGGGACACAAGGTTTATACTGGTTCGGGCCACCGTTGTGGTGTAGTACTCTAATCCAGTGTGGTGTGGTGGATTGCCTTGTAGGCTGATGAAGAACTAGTACATGGATGAACTGCCTCCTGAGGAGAGGGGTTCTTGTGCTCGAGTGAGCTTGTGGTGTGTGGCCTTCTGATCAACTCAAGATGAGATCAACCCCCGATCCGATGAGATGAGCCCAATGGTGGTGGCTACTCATATTTATAGTGGCTCGTGTCCTCTTCCCAAATATTGAGCGGGAAGGGATCCCACAATGGCCAAATTTGAAGGAGGACAGCTAGTACAAGCTATCCTGACAAAAGGCGGTCTTCGCCTGCCAAAGGCTCTGGCGGTGACGCCGCCTAGGGATCCGCGATGACCTCTGTTCTGCCATCCTACTGGTCTTTGTCTTGTTGCATCGATATGGAAACCTTTGCCTGATGCCTCGGGACTCCTCGCCTACACCTACTCCTTTAGCACCAAAGAGGAAACTGGCACTCTACGCCCGCTGGCACCCGCCTGGCCTTGGTCGTCACTGCTCACGTCACGAGGACCTCGCGAGGTACCCCTTGCCTTGATATCTCCAATTCTCATGAGTCGGCCTAGTGCGGCCGCCCCAGGGGATGTCTTGCGTCATCCGCCTTCCGAGGCTCGGCCCCTCGCGAGGGTCTTGAGTGGTTGCTGAAGATGCTGGGCCGTACCAGGCCGCCTGACGAGCCACGCCCTGGGCCGCAGGCAGGCATGTCTGGGTACCCCCGTTCCGAGAACACCGACAGTAGCCCCCGGGCCCAAGGTGCGCTCGGGCTTGGCTTCGCGACAAAGTCAAGGGTCAAGTGCGAAGCGCTGCGGGCCCCCAAAAGCCCGCGGCCTTACTGACGCCTGGTAATTGATTGGACGTGGGCATCTACACTCCCACGCCGCCTCGACAACCGCACGGCTGACAAAAGGCAAGTGCGTGCCGCTGTGCCTTCATTTCTAGCCCTTGCCTTGCTCTAGATCCCCTTTCTTGCTTCTCTCCTTCGTAAGGCTCCAGATCTTCACCGTCTCCCTTCCAAGCTCGCAACTGATGGTGTCCAGCAAGTCGAAGGCCGCCGCTCCGCCCGCTTGGTACAAGCCGGCCTTGTGGGCACCCACCGTCTCAGAGATGAACCATGCCGCCGTGCTCCTGATGATGGCGGAGGACGCCAACAAGAAGGGGAAAACCGTGGTCCGAGCCGCCTCCGCCGTGCCAGAGGACTCCAAGAGTACCTTCTATCCCTTATTTATGAGCAGTATTGTCGCGGGGCTCATCCCTCCTTTCTCTGACTTCTTCTTCTCTGTCCTTAGCCGTTATAAGCTTCATGCCCTTCATCTTCATCCCAACTCCGTCCTTCTTCTATCCATCTTCCCCTTCTACTGCGAGGCATTCGTGGGGGTGATGCCGTCCGTGGCATTGCTTCGCCACTTCTTCTACCTCTGGATCAAGGAGGGCCAGTGCTCGGGGTGCGCCAACCTTGTTGCGGCCAATGGGGCAAATGCAATCTCGAGAGCCGGGAAGAAGGCCGAGAACTTCAGGAACAAGTGGGTCCTCATGGACGCCAAGTGCTCCCATCCTCGGCTGGTGCTGCCGACAACGGTGCCCGAGTCGAGCAATAGGTGGCTCAGCGCGAAGCTCACCGACCCTCGGGCAAAGAAGGTGTTGGAGAAGATGACTGCGGACCTGAAGCCTGATGACCCCGAGGCGGCGAAGCTGATGGGGGCCATGATCGTCAAGGAATTCTTGACATGCCGCGTGGCTCCACTGTAGGCTCGCTCGCGCCCCTTGTGGACACTTGTGGACAAGACGGACAACCTCCGGCTGCGCTGTGACACCCTGTCTGCCACGCAGCTTGGTGCAGCTCTCCGTCTCCTGGTTGGGGTCGACCTGGGATATCCGCCTACTACCCATGTCCCCTTGTACCTCCGCCAGGACAAGGCGACGGTGGAGGCTTCCATGCCCACCTTCGACGGGCGTGGGCTTGTGCCCCCGGCGCCCCCTGAAGCTCAAGTGGCAGCCGCTCCAGTGGAGGTGTCTTCGGGCGACTCCAGCGGGGAAGATGACTCGGAGGCAACCGTGGAGGGGACCGGGGAGTTCTCCCCTCCACATAAGGCCGACCTCCTTCGCGCCTTGCCTGATGACAACGACGCCGACGACCACCGGTGAAGGAGGTGCCACCCCCGGCTGGGGTGGTCACGAGGTCCAAGCTTACCCCCTCGAAGAAGCCGCCAGCTGGGGTCCGACGAAGAGCCGGTCGGCGCTGATCTCCCGAGGTGGCGCCTCAGCCTCGGCACCGCCGGACGCTGTTGCTGTGCCGGTTGATCCGACCTTGTCTGTTTTGGGGGCTCGTGTTCCCGCGGCGCCAGCTGCGGGGCCCTTGGCCTCCATGGTTCTGAAGAGGCCTCAGGGTTTCGCCACAGTGGACCAGTAAGTACCTTGGCCTGGATTTGTCTTCGTTCTTGAATCCGTTGTTGATTCATAACATCTCGCCCTGCATTGCTAGGCCAGCATCGTCGACGAAGAAGACGAAGGGAGAGGCAACAACACCGGAGGTCCAGCGGCCTGGCTCGGCTATGTCCCCCCTGACATAGACGGGTGGTGGAGGAGCTCCTGCTTCCGCCACATGGTCGTCACTACAAGGCCCGGTGGACCAACCTCAGGTGGAGGTCACGTCCTTGGTCGAGCAGGCTTCGAGGGCTCCCGTCTTCGACTCCTCTGCTGGCATTGTCAGGGCTCAGGAGGTGTTGGCTACGCCACAACCCCCTACTGCGATCATGCCGCCAGCTCGCGGCCCTCCGGCCTCTCCCGGCGCCCTGAAGGAGGCCTTTTCGACACTGATGCAGCTCCAAGATGACCTTCGAGGCGCCGATCATCGTCTGGTGGCTGGGCGTCTGGAGCTGGTTTCCGGCTGGCTGAGCTCCAACGCATCTATCCGGGAGGTGCTGAGACGAGTCGTGGCGGCCTCCGACGAGGATAAGCAAGCCGCTGACCAGGCTGCAGCCGCTAGTGAGGCGGCACTGAAGGATGCGCGAACCGTCCAGCTATGTTGCCAGTTGGTGGAGACCGAGCTGCAGGACTTGTGTAGCAAGTGCAAGGCGAATGAGGAGAGGATGAAGTCCCGAGAAGATGCCGTAGCCAGTTGCGACGCCGAGTTGGAGCAGTTGGCGATGGAGCTGTCTGTGGAGCGCAGTCGCCTGGAGGAGCTGAAGCAGGTGACGGAAGCGCAGGAGGCCCATCTGGAAACCAAGGCGAAGGTTCTGGCCGAGGACCACGTGGCCTTCAAGTCCCTCGAGGAGAGGTCCCGCCAGGTGCTGAGGGCGCTCTACGAGAAGGGCTTGGAGAAACCGTTGGCGTCGGATGATGAAGGCCCCGCCCAGCTGCTTCCTTATCTTGTCTTGGCGCTTAAGGATGTCGTCCGCGAGATCGGTCCCCTGGCGGAGGAGGAAGCTCGCGTGCTTTCTTCTTCCGCCTTGACGCGCATCCTTAGCCACCTGCACCTTCGTGATCCCAACGCCGATCTTGGGGTACTGCTCGAGCTCGTGGAGGCGGAGCGCTGCATGGTCGCCGCTCAAGCCGTGAAGGACCATGTGGAGGCCTTGCTGAAGAAGTTCCTCATCATCAACCCTCCACCCCCAGCAGATGGCGCTACCGATCCTGCAGCCAAGACCGACTCCTTAGGGAGCGACGATGCCATTGGCGAGGGGGGCTGAAGGAAGGGCCTGCTGGTGAGTGATGGCGCTCCTCCCTATCTTCGTTTTCCTGCGACATGCACGGGCCTCGTGGAGGCGTTAAAACTTCAGTTTGACGTTTGAAGGACAATTTGGCTTGTAATAATTGTTAGATATCCGCGCTTCCTTTCCTATTTGTCGTTCTACGTCGGTAGAGCCCGGCCCCGCGCATACCTCAGTAGCCGCTGGCTTGTCCAGGTCACTAGGACAAGACCAGGGAGTGAGGGGCTACGTGGCCAGTTAGGCTCCTGAGTCGCGATGCTCAGGAGTCCCCCTTGACGTGCAAACGTTCCCTAGGTAGGAAGCGCTAGGAAGGGCTTTGGTGTTCTGCGTCGGCACGGCCTGACCTCGCGCGTACCTCAGCCGCCGCTGGCTTGACCGGAAACCAAGACAAGACCAGGGAGTGAGAGGCTACGGGACCAGTTAGGCCCTTGGGCCATGATGCCCAAGGGCCCCCCTTGATGTACGAACAGCCCTGCGGGAAGTGGTGCGTGAGCCGACCTTAGCGTTCTGCGTCGGTAGGGCCCGGCCCTGCGCGTACCTCAGCCGCTGCTGGCTTGACTGGAAACCAGGACAAGACCAGGGAGTGAGGGGCTACGGGACCAGTTAGGCCCTTGGGTCGCGATGCCCAAGGCCCCCCTTGACGTACGAATAGACCTCATACCTGTCCTCGCCGGGCTTGCGCTTGGGAGGGTTGCGTGTTGACCAGGCCCTGGGGACCTGGTGGGGCATACGCCAGGCATGACCTGAGCGCAGCCCCCGTGCCCAGCCCCCTCGCGCTACCCTCCCGAGGGGAGCGCAGCGCGGTGGGGCTGGTCATTGAGCCAAGGGGCTCCCTGAGGTTAATGCGGCCATGAGGCCACCCCAAGTTGTTTATCACCAGCGCGGAGCATGGCGCTACCGCTCTTGCACGGGCATAGCCGCTCCTCGACCATGTCATCTGCCAGCGTGGAGCATGGTGCTTCCACTGGACCGTGGGAGGGGATTCCCTACTGCTGAGAGCCCCCGGGTGTATACAGCCCCGCCCGGACGGATGGCTGGCACGGTGGGGCTAGACGAGGTGTATCTAGGCACCCATGAGCCAGCGCGGGACTCACGAGGCCCTACTTCAAGGCGGGTTGCGCCTGGTCTTGAATGAGAGCGCTTGAGGTGACCCTGCAAGATGGTTAGGAAACCTGCGCCGGGTAAATCCCCCGAGGCCTCCATATGAGAATGCCGAAAACCGACGACCCCAGGAGGTGACGTGAATGGGGCCAGACCGCCAAACAGAGCTCAGCCGTTGGATTTATCGATGCTGCAGGGACAGACCCAAGCACAGACGACGTGCCTAGTATTCTCATGTGGATGCCCTAAGAAAAGACAACTGACGCGCGGCTCCCGCAGCGGCGGGGCACAGTATCGTGCGCCCCAACTCACCTGCTAGCATCCGGCTCGAGCGTGGGCGAGGCACCAAGGGCCACGGGAGGTGACGTACACGGGGCTGGCCCGCGAGCCAGAGCTCAGCCGCTTGGATTTGGCGCCGCTGCAGGGACGGACGCGAGCATAGACGCCGTGCCCGCCCTCGATCATAAGAGGGTGTAAGATGTTCATGGTATAAAAGTGATGGTCAGATAAATGAGTGATTCAAATGCAGCTGACAGAAACGGTAACGCTAGCTCAAGTAAAATGCAAGGGAGATACATGCCGCAAGGATGGACCTGTGCGGCCTGGGGATGATGCAGCCCAAGGGGCGTCCCCAACAAGGTGAGCTAAGATGCAAAAGGATACACGCCGCAGGGACAGGCCCGTGCAACCTGGGAATGATGCAGGACGAGGGGTGCTCCCAGTTGAACAAAAACCAAAAAATGTCACCTGGGACAGTTGCTGAAGTAGTGTTGGTGTAGCTGAAGATGCTCGATGCAGATGCTGCTCCTCATGTGCCGCCTAGCTCCGACACCTCGTGAGGCTCTGGGGTTCCCCAGATCTCGCGGAGGGCTGAGTCCAACTCCGCGTGGATCGCCTTATGCTTGGCCTCGTGAGCCGCCAGGACTTCTCGCATATGGCGCTAGTGCAGGGTCGCTTGGTTTGGCAGGCCGAAGGGTATGCGAACATAGTTGTGAAGGGGGCCCTTGCACCGGCCCACCTAGGAAGGCCAATAGAGCTCCTGAGATGCGATCCTGTTGAGTGCGAGGACATTGACGCAGAAGTGCAGCCCGTCGCCTGAGCCCTGGCCGACAGCTGCACTCAGAGGCGCCGGACGACGCTCGCCCCGCATTGCCCTTGGCATCTGTAGGTCTTCAATGGTCTGGCTGATGAACTCCTGAGAGCTTGGTGCCTCACGCCTTGAAGCCTCTGGAGGGAAGTGTGCGGCGAAGCACTCCTCCACATGGTGCCTGAGCGCCTCCCTCATGACATTGGCTAAGTCAGAGGCCCTCCAGAGGAGAGCCCTGAGCCCAGCCTGAGGGGGGCATCGGGCGCGCTTTCCTATGCGAGGGAGGGAGGCAGCCCCTCCCTAGATGTAGGTCCTGAGGGTCTGCCGCCTGGTGCTGCATCCCCATGAGGCTCTAGGGCGAGCAGCTTCTTCTTCTTCTTGGGGATGACCTCGGGCGGGTAGATGATGCTGTCATTGTCCGGATGCTCAACTGATGTCGCGTGGTAAGCGCGCTCGAGTGAGCACACTACGTCCTTGTCTTCACATGCGATGGTGATGATGCCACCGCTTCTCGGCATCTTGAGGGCGTTGTAGCCGTGGTGAGTCACTGCCATGAACTTGGCTAGGGCTGGGTACCCGAGGATGGCGTTGTAAGGGAGATGGATGCGGGCGACATCGAAGTCGATGAGCTCAGTGTGGTAGTTGTCGCGCTTGCCAAAGGTGACAGGTAGGCGGACCTGCCCTACAAGGGTGGTGGAGCCATCAGTCACTCCGGAGAAGGGCTTGGTAGGCAACAGCTGATCGTAGGGTACTTGGAGGCTGTCGAATGTCTCGATGGATAGGGCGTTGAGCCCTGCACCGCCATCGATGAGGGTCTTGGTAACTTGGACGTTCCTGATTACGGGCGAACAAAGCATCGGGAGGGCGCCGGCCGTAGCCGTGCACTTGAGCAGGTCTGCTGAACTAAAGGTGATGGGGCACCCGGACCACCTGAGTGGGCGAGTAGCCTCGAGCCTGGGGAGTGCCGCGTTTACTTCCCGGTGAACTGCTTGAAGAGGCGCTGAGAGGCTAGGGCCTGTGCTTCGCCCAAGATGCAGGCGATGGCACGTGGCTCCTGGAAGCCCCCAACCCCATCTTCCTGGTCGTCATTTCTCCTTGACGGTGGTAGAGGTGGAACGCCGGCCCTGCCCTGAGGACGGTCCTCCCGAGGTTAATCCCTCCAGGCGTCCTCGCGGGGCTGGCCGCACTAACGGTCCTCCCGAGGTTGATCACACCACTCCTGGCGGGGGCCGCGGTCATCCCAGCATCCCCCGGTCCGACTCCTCCCGCAGCCATAGCCACGGTTGCTGCGTTCGGAGCGTTGGATGACGCGTCCTTCGCGGAGGGCCCTGAGCTCTTGACAGTCGTGGGTGTTGTGTCTATGCACGTTGTGGAAGGCGCAAAATTCCCGGCCGCTCTTGGAGGATTATGGGTAGTCGCGGCCGTGCTTCATCTCTGGTTTATCTGCAAGCACTGTCGCTACCTTGCGCTTTACGTCCTTGCTCTTGGCCTTCTTGTCTTCAGGTTTAGCAGCGGGGAGCTCGACGAGGGAGAGGCGCCCCTCCTCGGCTCTGACGCACTTGGTCGCAAGGTTGAACAGCTCCAGGGACGTGCACAAATCTTCGTGGATGGTGAGCTCCTCATTCATCCCGACGTCATGGACACCATCTGAGAACGCCAAAATGATGGCCTCGTCCGTGACCTTGGGGATCTTGACGCAGACACTATTGAAGCGTTGGATGAACTTCTGTAGGGTTTCTCCAGGTTGTTGCTTGATACGCCGCAGGTCACCCGCGACCGGGGGGTGGTCTCGGGTGCCCTGGAAGTTTGCGATGAACCGCTCGCGCATCTCGCTCCAGGTGGAGATCGATCCCGCGGGCAGGTTCCGGAGCCATGAGCGCGCACCATCTTTGAGGGCCATAGGGAACCAGTTCGCCATGATCTTCTCGTTGCCGCCAGATGATAACCCACAAGTGAAGGGGATCAGTTGTAGCCTCTTTCGATAAGTAAGAGTGTCGAACCCAATGAGGAGCTAAAGTTAGAACAAATATTCCCTCAAGTTCTATCGACCACCGATACAACTCTACGCACGCTTGACGTTTACTTTACCTAGAACAAGTATGAAACTAGAAGTACTTTGTGGTTTTTGTGGGATAGGTTTGCAAGAATATAAAGAGCACGTAAATAAAACTAGGGCTGCTAAGATAAAGACATAACTAAATTAGTTTTAGTGGAGAGCTTTTTGTCACGAGAAAGGTATTTGTCCCTAGGCAATCGATAACTAGACCGGTAATCACTATTGCAATTTTAGTTGAGGGAGAGGCATAAGCTAACATACTTTCTCTTCTTGGATCATATGCACTTATGATTGGAACTCTAGCAAGCATCCGCAACTACTAAAGATCATTAAGGTAAAACCCAACCATAGCATTAAAGTATCAAGTCCTCTTTATTCCCATACGCAAACAACCTACTTACTCGGGTATGTGCTTCTGTCACTCACGCCACCCACCATAAGAAAATCATGAACATATTTCAAACCCTACAGCGGGGATCCCTCACGCTTGCGCGACACGGAGATCACCATAGGACAACACCAATAATAAAACATGCAACTCAAACCAATCACGGTCATCAATTAACCCATAGGACAAAACAGATCTACTCAAACATCATAGGATAGCCATACATTATTGGGAAATAATATATAGCGTTGAGCACCATGTTTAAGTAGAGATTACAGTGGGTAGAAGAGGGGTTACACCGCTGCATAGAGGGGGGGAAGAGTTGGTGATGATGGCGGTGAAGTTGTTGGTGTAGATTGCGGTGACGATGATGGCCCCGGCGGCACTCCGGTGCCACCGGAAGCGAGGGGGAGAGAGCCCCCCTCCTTCTTCTTCTTCCTTGAACTTATCCCTATATGGGAGAAGGGTTTCCCCTCTGGTCCATGGTCTCCATGGCGTGGGAGGGGCAAGAGCCCCTCCGAGATTGGATCTGTCTCTCAATCTCTCTCTGTTTCTGCGTTCCCAGATTCTGGCCCTTCACCGTTTCTTAAATTCCCGGAGATCCGTAACTCCGATTGGGCTAATTTTTTGACACAATTTTTATCCGGATATTAGCTTTCTTGCTGCGAAAGAAGGGCATCAATCACCTTATAGAGTGGCCACACGGGCCCAGGGCGCTCCTGCCCCCCTGTGCGCGCCCCTCACCCTCGTGGGCCACTCGGGCATCGTCTCACGTTGGTTCCGCTTCCCAAAATTCACATATATTCGGAAAAAAATCTCTGTCCGTTTTTATCCCATTTGGACTCCGTTTGATATGGATATTCTGCGAAACAAAAAACATGCAACAAACAGGAACTAGCACTGGGCACTGGATCAATATGTTAGTCCCAAAAAATAGTATAAAAAGCTGCAAAAAGTATATGAAAGTTGTAGAATATTGGCATGGAACAATAAAAAATTATATATTCGACGGAGATGTATCAGCATCCCCAAGCTTAATTCCTACTCATCCTCGAGTAGGTAAATGATAAAAAAGATATTTTTTTAATGTGGAATGCTACCTAGCATAATTTTGATCATGTAATCTAATCATGGCATGAATATTAAGACACGAGTGATTCAAAGCAATAGTCTATCATTTGACATTAAGACAATAATACTTCAAGCATACTAATAAAGCAATCATGTCTTTTCAAAATAACATGGCCAAAGAAAGTTATCCCTACAAAATCATATGGTCTCGCTATGCTCCATCTTCACCACACAAAGTATTTAAATCATGCACAACCCCGGTTTTAGCCAAGCAATTGTTTCATACTTTAGTATTCTCAAACCTTTTCAATTTCACGCAATACATGAGCGTGAGCCATGGACATAGCACTATGGGTGGAATAGAAGGTGGTGATAGACAAAATGAGGGAAAAAGTCTCACATCAATTAGGAAAATCAATGGACTATGGAGATGTCCATCAATCGATATCAATGTGAGTGAGTAGGGATTGCCATGTAACGGATGCACTAGAGATTTAAATGTATGAAATCTCAAAAAGAAAACTAATGGGTGTGCATCAACTTGCTTGGTCATGAAGACCTAGGGCATTTGAGGAAGCCCGTCGTTGGAATATACAAGCCAAGTTCTATAATGAAAATTCCCACTAGTATATGAAAGTGACAACATAGGAGACTCTCTATCATGAAGAACATGGTGCTATGATGAAGCACAAGTGTGGTAAAAGGATAGTAACATTGTCCCTTCTCTCTTTCTCTCTCATTTTTGGAGGTTTTTTTTAGACCCCTCTTTTTTTGGGCCATCTCCTTTTTTTGGCCTTTCTCTCTTTTTTTTTGTTTCCTCACACGGGACAATGCTCTAATAATGAAGATCATCACACTTTTATTTACTTCACTGTTCAAGATATCTTCCGATATGCCGATAAATCGGCCGATTTATCGCTTACCGTTGTCTGACCAATATGATAAATCGGCCGATATGGCGATAAATCGGCCGATATGCCGATAAACTGGCCGATTTACCCCTTATCATGGGTCGACCGATAAGTTCCCGATAAGCGATATCCCCAACATTGATTTACTTACAACTCAAAGATTACAACTCGAAGCTAGAACAAAATATGACTCTAGTGAATGCCTCCGATGGTGTATCGGGATGTGCAATGATCTAGCGTAGCAATGACATAAAAAACGGACAAGCCATGGAAACATCATGCTAGCTATCTTACGATCATGCAAGGCAATATGACAATGTTGGTGCGTGTCATAATAAACGGATCGCTGGAGTTACATGGAAATATATCTCGGAATGGCTATGGAAATTCCATGATAGGTAGGTATGGTGGCTGTTTTGAGGAAGGTATATGGTGGGTGTATGGTACCGGCGAAATTTGCGCAGTACAAGAGAGGCTAGCAAAGGTGGAAGGGTGAGAGTGGTATAATCCATGGAGTCAACATTAGTCATAAAGAACTCACATACTTATTGCAAAAAATTATTAGCCATCAAAACAAAGTACTACACACATGCTCCTAGGGGAAGGGTTGGTAGGAGTTAACCATCGCGCGATCCCGACCTCCACACAAAGGATGACAATCAAAAAATAAATCATGCTCCGACTTCGTCACATAACGGTTCACCTTACGTGCAAGCTTCGGGAATCACAAACCTCAACACAAGTATTTCTACAATCCACAACTACCCACTAGCATGACTCTAATATCACCATCTTTATATCGCAAAACTATTACAAGGAATCAAACATATCATATTCAGCGATCTACAAGTTTATGTAGGATTTTATGACTAACCATGTGAATGACCAATTCCTGTCAACTCTCTAAATAGATATAAGTGAAGCAAGAGAGTTCAAATTCTGTCTACAAAAGATATGCCCACGCTCTAACAAATATAAGTGAAGCAAAAGAGCATTCTACAAATGGCGGTTTTCTATGTGAGGAGAAACAAGCAATCCAAACTTCAAATGATATAAGTGAAGCACATGAAGCATTCTATAAAGCCATACTCAAAAGATATAAGTGAAGTGCAAAGAGCATTCTATAAATCAACCAAGCACTATCTCATACCAGCATGGTGAATTTATTAAAAGGAAAAATAAAAAGCACACGACGCTCCAAGAGTTTACGCATAACATGTGAATGAGACGAATCCAAAAACATACCGATACTTGTTGAAGGAAGATGGGATGCCTTTCAGGGCATCCCCAAGCTTAGACGCTTGAGTCTCCTTGAATATTTACTTGGGGTGCCTCGGGCATCCCCAAGCTTGAGATCTTGCCTCTCCTCCTTCTCCTCATATCGAGACCTCCTCGATCTTCGAACATTTCATCCACACAAAACTTAACTGAACTTTTAGTGGCGGGGTTAGTGCATATGATCAATAAAATCCCATCATGTACTACTCTAACATTATTGTATAATTATGAACAAAAATTACCCACAATATGCTATCACAATTCTATGGCCCCAAGTTAAGGAGGCTTCAACAAGAATTCAAACATATGGAAATAATGAAGCTATAACAGCAATATGTGAAAACAGGACAGTATGTAGTAATCTGAACATTAACCATACTTCTGTAACTCTAAACATTCTGGAAAAATTAGGAAAAATCAACAATTTGTATAGCAAGACTTTGCAAAATGTTTCATATCCTTTCGACCTTCCAGTCAAAAATGTAAAATCACGCACTACAGCCAAAGTTTATGTTTTTGCACCGCACAAACCAACAAGCAGTTTCATCATCCTAAAGGAAACTCTTGGCACATTATTTTTATAATTGTGGGGACCCCGACTCCTAAATTGTGATCACCGAATGCACGTGTACAGTGATCCTAGAGATTAATGCTCACTGAACACACAGAAGCTGAATAACAAGAGTCTTACATCCATACATACCGTATTACACAAGTAGGACCATTATGGTCAAGTCCTGAGTATAAATCATCACAGCGGAAATCTTCGTGGACAACTTGGACCCATGCCATCCGCCTTAACCATATAGGCATTCTGACTGGGATGTGTCCTAGCTCGCACGATCGTCACAAAAGATCTCTTCTTCAATACCTGCTCTTTCATGCCTGGCCAATAAAATAACAAGTGGCAAGCTAATGAGTACTTTGAATGTACTCGCAAGAAACCCAAGAGTGATAACAAAATAATTATGCAAGGCTCTACTGCTAAGTTGGCAGTTTTGCGTAAAGCTAGTTTCTCATATGCAAGTATGATCAACATAAATCAAGGACATGCATGCGTCTGCAACAAGTATCAGGAGGTTACAGACACCAATATCGAGAAAGAGTTGTAATCAACTCATGCTCAAGCTCATCGTGACTTCCTCAAGAATCACATCATCAATATCACCGAACCGTGTTGTTTTTCTCACACACACAC